>CM065377.1:44834182-45084182 GCA_033060915.1 Euryodendron excelsum | reverse complement strand
TAATTTCCTGAATTGGCATTGTTGGGTTGAATTTACAGGGTGAAAAGAATAACAATATATATACAGAGTTCATATAAATGTGTGTGTGGGAAGATTAAGAGTAATCAAGCTAGTGAGAGAAAATTAGTGGGAATTCTGATGTGAGAGTAGTAGCATACCAGTGAAGGAGAGAGAAAAGCAGTGCTTAAACCCTAATTCCATGTTTCGTTCTCTATTCCTCTTCCACATCTGAAGTGCCCTTTGCTTGGTGACACTCTGTTCTGAGAATAACACGTAATAGCCCCGCTACAGTGGGCCGAGCCTTTCAGATTTGGGCTTTCAACAGGGAGAACGGCTAAAAGAATACGAGATTGGCCCAGGATACTCTTCTTGGTGACCCAGTTGATGTAAGACTTTGGGTTGGGTTGGTGTTTGAGAAATGTAAACTTTTCCACAAATAAAACTCAACTCTATTTTTTGTTTTAGGATTCGTGGGAAAAAAAAAAAAAATCTAGGGAGAGAAATTAATTTCTTTATTTTTATTTTTTTAAGAAGTGAATAGATATTCCTAAAAGACACCCTTTTTTTTTCGGTATGACTATCTATAAATATTCAAATGATTTCATTTTTCTTTTTGACAAAAAATCCTAAATTTGAGTGTAGCATTATAGTCGCAGGATGAGAATGAAGAACGTAGGCCACTTGGTACCTCGGATCTTTTGCTATTCTGGGTTACTAAAATTGCTGTTGGTGGTCCTATGTTTCAGGGTTTGACTGAAAAAGGAATATAATAAAAAAGGAGCAAATTTCATCAATGTACAGAATCCAGATTTCTCAGGTACGACCAAATCTTCTTCTCACTCATTTAATATCCTTTTGTGTTCCTGATGTGTATATATATATGCTTTATAGCTGTGATTTGCTTTTCTTTGCCTTTTTATCATCTATACTTTTTTTTTTTTTTCTTTCCTGTGTCCATTAAATATGTGAAATTTTCATCTTCTAACACAAAGGGGAAGATAGTACCTAATCAGATTGTTTTATTTTAAAGGAAACAATAGTTCATGGCTGATTGAGATCCTTGTCCATTGAATGCAGGTCGAATGATTGATATTTTATTTATCGTGGATGCTAGAAATCATCTGGGTAAAGTGTTGTATAATGCAGTTCAAGGCATGATCTTTTTGTTAACATTTAGAAGAGAGAGAGAGAGAGGGAGTTACATCCTTACTCACCTATGGAATACGTTTCATGCTATCAATAGGATCAATAGGAGTATTAGTCTCCCACAATCAACAAAATGTGCGAACGCTAAATAAAAGAGGTAATGATATAGGAGATTTTTATTATTTACTCCCAACTTCCAATTTTGTTCTTGGAAAATCAAGTAGTTGCACAAGTGACTAACAATTGAAGTTAGGATGCAAACTGAACTGAACCCATATGGCTGCATAATGAACAACGAAGCTGAATGATGTTATTATCTTCACGTGCTTTCTAAATGCTTCGTCAATCCTTCTATATCTTGGCACACAATTAAAGTTTTTTTTTTTTCCAACTCTTTGAGGAGTAATGACTTTTCCAGTTTGTTATTGAGTTATCTATTCTTTATCCGCTCATTCATTCGTTTACACACTTGAAGAATTTAGACTACACCATCATAGGAGTTAAAGATTTGAGTTATATGGCTATAGGATGCCTAATGTTCAGCATATGTTCTAGTTTACATGATTCACTTGTTGCAAGTAATTTTTTTTCCCCGCCATTTGAAATTGTCCCTACAATGGCACTTATTTATGTTTAGAAGGCAATTTCAGATTACATTTGTTGCCAAGGAAAATTTTTGACTCATTACAATTTGATATGGTGCAGGTTGTCTTCAGACAGAGGCACCTTTTGTTAATCATCTGATGGCCAACGATGATGCCAAAGAGCCTTTGCTTTCAGGATCTTTAGATCCTTCCCATCAATTCAATGAAACGAATGCCCTCAAAAGAAGAAGATATCCCCGTTGTAGCAGTGCTCCTTCAGTGAAAACTGGTCTTTCAGGACAAAATGGCGTTGAATTGCTACTGCATCCTGAATTCATTTCTGTGAAAGGACAACTAATTAGCTTTAAAGACGTAGTCATGTGTTTAGGTATCTACCTGGGGGTGGGCACCCTATGCTTCTTCCTTGTGAGGCATCAGATCAAGGGTAAGAAAACAAATGGGATTGTCGATGCCATGTATTTCTGTGTTGTGACAATGACTACTGTTGGATATGGGGATCTTGTGCCGGAAAGCCTATTGGCTAAACTACTTGCTTGCATTTTTGTATTCACTGGCATGGGCCTTGTTGGGTTTATTCTTAGTAAGGCAGCAGACTACATTGTAGAGAAAGAGGAAATCCTTTTGGTTAAAGCCATTCACATGCATGAAAAAGTTGGTCCAACTGAGATTCTTAAGGAGGTTGAAAGCAACAAAGCCAAATACAAATTTCTTACCGCCCTGACCCTTCTTTTGGTGCTTGTAATTGTTGGAACCATCTTTTTATTTCAAGTTGAGGAACTGGACTTCATTGATGCCTTCTATTGTGTTTGTGCAACCATCTCTACTCTGGGCTATGGGGATGAGAGCTTTTCATCTGAAGGGGGCCGTTTATTTGCTGTTTTCTGGATACTGATCAGTAACATTTGTTTAGCTCAATTGTTCCTTTATCTTGCTGAACTCTTCACTGAAAACAGGCAAAGATCACTGCTGAAATGGGCTCTTAGACGGAAGTTGACAACCTCTGATCTTGAGGCAGCAGATCTTGACCATGACAAAGTTGTCACGTAAGTTCTTTGGATGGTGTTGATGTATAGGGACGTAAAGCGCTGCTGTTTGCTTTGTGTTTAATTCTCTCAATCCTAGTTTACTTTTGATTTTTTTTTTTAATTTATCTTTACTGAACAACTTTTCTCTTTCAAGTTTCTTTTGATTCAGCTTAATTGATCTGTGTGCTCACGTGTTGGCTTCTTCCATTGCAGTGCTGCGGAGTTCATTGTGTATAAGCTCAAAGAGATGGGGAAGATAAGTGAGGAAGATATCTCAGCTGTGATCGAGGAGTTTAAAATTCTTGATGTTGATCAGTCAGGAACGTTGACGGCATCTGATCTGATGCTTGCCGAATCATCTCAAGCATAAAGCTGATAGAAGCTATATTTGGAAGGTCATTGACTCAAAACTTTCTTAATCGGCACAGTTAGAAGTAGATTATACTTAGGAAAGCTGGAAAACAAACCACAAAAAACTTTCCATATTTACATTTTGGTTGGGAAAACAAGATACTGTCCCATTTTACATGACTGAATAAAATCCTTCAGATGATGCAGTCATATCATCCTATATTGTTCAGGTACTGGTTTAGGCTTTAGCTATACATAAAAACGCAGGGAAGAGAAGGGACCAAAAAAAAGAAAAACTGTTTCCGTTGCTAGGCAAGAGTTCTTTTCCATAAAGAAGTTGCAAGCAAAGTTCCAGTTTAAGGGCTGAACATGATAATCCTTATAGCAACACTAATTTCTTACACTTTCTATGCTCCTTACAGAAGTTTATAACATCTAGATATGATGATTAATATAGAGCAAGGTTATGTGGTGAAATATTTCACTGGGCATGTTACCTTTATCATTAGGTATCTACTCCTCTAGCAGGGAAACTGAAAACATGTCTAATGGATTTCCTATGCATCATTGAGGCGCACTGGAATGAAAAATTTGAAGAAAAAATAAATAGTTTAAATAAGATGTTTTTCTTTCTTTGATTTTCCTATCTCACTCGTAAGATGACTGGCATAAATGTGGGCACAGAAAGTCATATATGGTGTGGATTCAACCGATCTTGCATTCATATTTTAGAATTACATCTGTTTTAGGCTGAGGTCATGTGGTTCAAACAGATTTACTTTATGTAGAGTATTCTTCAGAAACATTTCAGTAGGTATTAAATTTGAACCAGCTTAGACACATATATTCATAATGGACTTGGTATGAACCTGGATCAGGCATGAACCTAGCTTTCTCAGGATAGTTCTACAAATTTTGGTCAAAATTTGTTCACATTGGCGGGTCTGGGAGCAACCAACCTAGGTTGTTATGGGTTGGCTCTATTGTCCATCCAATGACACATTAGATGTTGCACCCAGATCCTTCTCATGATTGAAAACTAACATGGGCCATTTAGTTTGCACCAAAGGATGGCGGGGATTGTTTAAAACCCAACCTTAAATTGTGTTTACGTAGCTTATGCCGAAAGCGGTCCATATCACATACAACAATGAAGTACCGAAAGAACCCAGCTGTCATGACCAAGTAATTGCCCATTATCCACAAGTTCGTTGTTATTTTCTCAGTTCCTTCTATAATTCACGAAGAAGCAGGGGAGATACAGATTACACATACGTTGTTGAATAGAATTATAAGATATACATTGGTTTGTACTTGGAGATTGATCACTCTGAATGGGTTCGATTTTAGCTAAACTCCACTTGTTACTATAATTTCAACGAACCTCCAGCTGTTCTGGCCGCCCTGCAACGTAATCCAAGAGTCCCTCTCCTGTGTTGTTGCCATAGGATTCAGTGAACTATGATGACATCTGGCCAAAGACAATAATTGCCACCAAGAATACAGTTGTAGAGAGGAAGAGAGGCCAAAAATAGGAGAGAATGGTGATAAACTGAGGGGTCACAAGAAATAAAAAGGCGAGGACTAGAGATAGAAAGATTGTTATGGCAAACTGATACTTGTACTGCAAAAGCTTTGCTGGGATATCCATGGCCTTCTGAGTCAGAATTAGAAACTCTTGATGTGTTTTCAAAGTGGCCTTCCACCTGGAGAAGAAGGGATGTAGGGGCTATAACTCAAAGTCATAACTATTTGTCTTTGAAGAGATTCTTTGTTTAAAATGTGCACCTTTAATTGAAAGTGAGCTTGTTTCCCAAACTATGCTTTTCTTTTCTTGTTCTTTATCTTCATAATTACTCAAATGCCCTAGGTAAGAAAAATGAGAGACTGCCCTTGATTCAGAGGGCAACATGCTCACCATTCTAGTTAATATACTGCAAACATGGCTATGCACTAAGCTCTTATTCTGAATCAAGTGTAATTTCCTTCCCTTTTCTCACACAGATTCTGTGAGTTTGTGTTTGAATGCAGAACTTCGGTGCAGAAACTAGATCAGCTGGGAATAAGTCCTCTATTGACCGATCTTGGAGGAGTGGTAAAGACACCATTTCTCAGTGTATGTGGTTTTAACTTGAACAACAAAGTGTAGTTCATATTTTTACCATACCATTCTACAAGAGCCGTTTGTGCAAAACAGAAATGCTTGATGCCTCTAATGTTTGTTCACAAATTTTAGCATAACATCTGTAGAGGTCCTTGGACTGTAGAGGTATGCTTCACATTTTGCTCCTTGGCTGTTAACTTGGTATTTTTGAATAATCTGCCTAAGTGCAAAACCAAGGGTAAAATGGTATATTCAACATAATAGAACAAACAAGGGGTATGTTTCAGCATATGTGCTTTGTCCCCTCTTTTGGTTTGTCTATTGCTTTCTCTTTTTTAATCAATGGCCTTTTTCAATTTCAAGAGAAGATTAGCATTCAGGAAAGGCATAACCTTCTTGTTCTCCTCTGCGGTTATGCATCTTTGGAAGAAACTAGCAAATCAAACAAGGAATGAGAGTCATCGTGGCTGAGTTTATTCTTTTTTTTTTTAGCTTTCAACTTATGAGAAGTGTAAGTCTTATGGAAATACAGATTAATGTCTCTCTCGCTTGGACTTTCGGTGCCTAAAATTTGTCTTCCATCAACAAGTTGAGCTTTTTATGATACATTCAGGGTGTGCATGGTATACATATGTAATCATAGCCTACATATATCGCTTTCGGTTGCAGTTGGACTGAATTCAATTCATCCAGAACATCAAATAAGTGTATCTTTTACATGCAAGGTAAAGATAAGTCTGTATTATGGGTTTTCTGTCTTTTACATTATGATTTAGGGCCAACTTGAATTCACAGGACGATGAATGCAACCATTTCAATGGAAATTGATGTTGTATCTCTTATAACATTTTTGTGTCAATATGAATAATCAATTGCATCACATGGATTTGGGCAAGAAACAATTTTCTGTAGCTGTCTCCAAAAATTCAATATTTTTTTCACAACATTTCATTGAATAACATAAACCTCCTGCCCTGCTTCAACCCCACCAGAAATGCTTCGAAGCCATTCTTTCAATGGATTGGTTGAGACTTGTTAATTTGTAATTATAGTGAAAGGGTGTTTGTTTGAATACCCAGGTTAATGAGTACTAACTTTCTTATGCTATCCTTTTCACTGTTAGGTGAGTTTGCAGGAGGACATTGCTGGCTATCAAGTCATGAACAACAAAAGATTGTCTAGGCTCAAACATTTGAAGTGTCGTTTTCCTTTTTCTTTTTCATTAATAAATCCAGGTTCTAAACATAGCATTAATAAAATCATACGATGCTGGTTTTTTTTTTCTTTTTTTTAAGAATATGGATCTTCCATTTGACTGTATTTGATTAAATAAAAAATGAACCCAACATGAGAGCACTATGGATATACCGTATGTGTGAAATTACAATTAATATTGTTAGTAGGTTGAGACTTGAACCACTTCCTAATCACAATTTACCTACTCAAACAAATGAGAGACACATTTTGAAGAACACCCCTCAGAGCTTAGCTTGATCCCCTTTCACATCACTTTCAGAGCATGGTTAGTGGGCATTCCATTAAAGTTTAACTTACATCAAGAACCCCACATCTTAATCAATAACCACTTTGATTTTTTGGGATCAAATCACATTTCTGTAGTGTTCTTTCTCTAATTTAAGCTCTTGGGGGCTGTTGGTGAAGGGTGGTGGATTCTTCCCTTCTAGCCTAACCAAACCCACCAGTGCAAATGCTTGAATAAGGCCATATGGCAAATGTCATCAACAGAGCTGGAGCTTCATACATTTTTGGTCCTGTATACAATCGTATACTTACAAGCAAAGATGTGGGTTTTCTCTTCTTTTATCTGAATTTGTTTGTACTTTCAAGCCACTTCAGTTTAGGCCCTTTCAATTTAGAGTCATCAATACCTCATTTTCTTAGTTTCAATCCAAATTCTGTCTGAATGGCTTCAACTCATTAGCCACTAACCAAGTTTTTAGGAGAATTTAGTGCTCAAGCAATTGAATTATTCCTAACAAAGAGCTTTCCAACATTGCTTTTTATCCTTGTGTGAACTTCTATTCCAAGTTACATACAATTTAGACGATTCCGGTGACACCTAACATTGATCGCTGACAAACAAGAGTGCGAGAGAAAGTCAAATTGATCAAACAGGTGTGAAAATCTTAAAAGTATTTTCTTCATTTCCTTTGTTTTGATACCTTAATCCTAGCTATAACACCAAGGCTACACCAACTAGAACTCCACAAGTACATCTATTGGACAAACTTCATCAGTATGCAACATCTAGCCAGATAATTGTATGGTTGGAAAATGTTAGCATCAGCGGGCGTATATCCAACAGTGTGGCTAATGCTAGCACCTACACCGGTACAAAATTGCATTTAAAATGGATCAGAGTCTATGAAAACCGTTGAAAGAACGAATTTTTGAAAATTTTAAAAGATATTGTTGGATACTGAGACAGATAAATACATCGGATTGTGTATGTATCATTAAAATTTTAACGGTTACTGTCAAGAAAAGAGGGAGGAGGTGGCTAGGCGGCTGGACCGGCTTGTGGTTTGTTGATGTTCCTTTCAATTTTGCTTCATAGCAAGGGAAGTCCATCCCTCTCTTTGCGGTCAATTCCTTAAGGAATGGATTCTCTCTCTCTCTCTCTCTCTCTCTCTCTCTCTCTCTCTCTCTCTCTCTCTCTCTCTCTCTCACACACACACACACACACACTCAAAACACCCACCCCCCCACCCTCTTGTATATTACTCGATAAACCCTGTTTTGGTTATCATTATTGGACTTTGTGTTATTTGCATTTGCAAGCGCCAAGAGACAAACCAAATATGTTGGGTTTGGAGGAACTGGGAGGAGAAGAGCTTCCTCTTTCTCACCCAGACCCTGTTATCTTAGAGCTCAATCGATTGCAGAACCACCTCAAAGGTTTCTACTCTCTTTTCGTTTGTAACTGTATGTGTTAGGATGTTGTTATGGTGATTGCACTAACTTGTAGTGGAATTCCTCTGAACATCAATGGGTCTTTTTAGAGTTGGTTTGTAGTACTTGGATGGATTAATTTTTCAACTACTAAGATGCTAGACTAAGTTCACTTGGATCATTAGTAGGCATTACTCTCTCTCTCTCTCTCTCTCTCTCTCTCTCTCTCTCTCTCTCTCTCTCTCTCTCTCTCTCTCTCTCTGTTTTGTTCTGTTCAAAATGGCAGTTTAAAATACTACTAGAACACGATTGTTTCAACTTGACTAACTTCATTACGGTTTCATTTACTTGAAGTTGCAATGTACTTCGTGATTTTACGGTGTAGGGCACAGACATAAATTGTTTTTACTGATTATCAGCATATAATGGTATCATGTGTTTCCTTTGATTCTTGTAAAAGATGCAACTACTGCCTTTTAGTTATTCAATTACTTGACTTTTCCTCGCGTAAAGCAATTTGTAATAATTGTTCCTACACTAAACCAGAGAGGATCCAAACTCATGATCGAGAGCCGATGAGGTTAACAGACAATTAGACTCATGGTTCAGTTTGTTTTACTCATAACGCCTTACCTGTAATAAACCAAATGTTATTCCAACAATGTAAAGTACAAAACGTTGTTGAGAGAAACTTTTAACAATTAAACAATTTCTGCTGATTGAGTCTTCCCACCTTTAATTGCCAGTTTCCTTGCACAGCATGCATAATTTCTCTGAAATCCATGCATGGTCTTTTGGTGATAATTCAAGTGGTCCATGGATTTCTGTTAGATGCCATGGAGGCTATATCGGCATTTAGGTGGTCCTGTATGTCGAAAAGAGGGTGTAGCCACCTAATTGACCACAATTATTTTAATGATTTAGTTAATGTAATTTGGGGTTCTGGCCTTTTTTTTGCAGAACATGTACCCAAGCTCACTCTCCTTTAGGGTCATTCTTATTCACCCACTTTAGTAGATATTATTTTTTTGCATAATTTTAACATACAGATGCTATTCTATATTGGAAACAAAGCATGAAATAATTATAGTGGAAGTAAAGAAGTGAAACGAACATCAACATAGGTAAAAGGCTAAATCCTCGAATTTACCATATTTGAGTTTCTCAAGGGATATGATTTTCTGCTTTTATTTTCACACTGATGATGCAGTTATTAAAGAGAAGAAATATATTTATTTTTGGAGAGACCCGTATGTCTAAATCTAATCTCAGATTTAGACATGTTATAACTTAGGTTGAATATTGACTTAGGGTCATCACATGGAGGAAGATTTTAAATGGGAAGAAAGAATTTCTTTTCTTTTTATGTGTGTATTAATGTTCGGTTAACAAGGTAAATAAAATAGCTTTTCTGATCTTATATCATGATATCAAGATAGCTCACTTTGAGAAAGGTGTATGCTTGTTGCCTGTTCTGTATTAGTCTCAAATACGAACATATTCTGTATGTCATGGTAATCATTTTTAACCCATATGCAGAGAAGGATAGGGAGTTGGGAGTTGCTCAAAGCGAAATCAAGGCATTAATAGCGACTGAAGTCCTGAAGGATAAAGCTATAGAAGAGGTACCAAATAACAGTTTTTCAGAAAGATAGACACACATTTCATGGACATATATATATATATATATATATATGTATCATTTTATAAGAACATGATGCACACAATTGTATGGTTGTTATGTCATCGACTAGGAGATTAATTGATTTTACATTCATAATTAAATATCTCACAACCAAAACCTGAGGCATGGTTTCCTTTATATGCCTCCATAATTCTCTGTTAAACCATTACTTGGTGTTTTTCCAGCTTACAAATGAATTCAATAAAATGGATGAGAACCTGAGGTTCACTGAGAAGCTTCTTGAACAGAAGGTATGTCATTGTTTTTATTGGTTTGCTTCAAACACCACTGTGCTGTAGCTTAATCTGCAAGGCTAAGAGACTCATTTTGTTGAAATCTGAGGAATGCAGAATCTTGAAATCAAGACATTAACAGGTGAGAAAAGAGAAGCATTGGTTGCGCTGTATGCTGCTGAAGCAACTCTTAGAAGAGTGCATGCAAATCAAAGGGAAGATGATTATGTTCCTATTGAGTCCCTCATTGCTCCTCTTGAGGCTGACATTAAAATATACAAAAATGAGGTACATTGATGAATGTTAGAAAAGGTTTACTTCAACCTTTTCTTTTGCTTTTCCGTTGATAAATTTGGATTCCAAACACAGCCTTAAGGAATAACAGCATAATTAGTTGCTAATGCTATTTCCTCTCTCCCTCTCTCTCTCTCTCTGTTTTCTGTCTTTCCATTGTTTCTATTTTTTTCCTTTGGCCTTTTCAGATCACTGCACTGCAAGAAGATAAAAAGGCCTTGGAACGGCTCAATAAGTCTAAAGAAGCAGCCCTACTTGAAGCAGAGAAGATATTGAGAAGCGCTCTGGAAAGAGCTTTAATAGTTGAGGAAGTTCAAAACCATAACTTCGAGCTGAAAAGACAAATTGAAATATGCCAGGCATGATTTCCAACCAGATTTTCCTATGCTTGATTTATCTATTGACTTTTGAGTAACTTGCCCAATTTGAGCATGTCAATATGCAGGAGGAGAACATGATCCTTGATAAAGCCAATCGTCAAAAAGTGTTAGAGGTTGAAAAGCTTAGCCAAACCATTAAGGAACTTGAGGAGGCCATTCTAGCTGGTGGTGTAGCTGCCAATGCTATTCGTGACTACCGGAGACAGATTTCTGAACTACATGTAAGACTTCTATTTATATCTGGTCATATCCCATTGTAGCACTTTAAAGCTGTTATTGACTAGGTAATCTAGGGATTGTGATTACTGAGATTTTGGATGGGTTTTTATATTAATAAAATCACTCGTCACAATGTTCTAGGAGGAGAAGAGGATTCTGGAAAGGGAGCTAGCAAGGGTTAAGGTTTCAGCAAACCGAGTAGCAACTGTGGTGGCTAATGAGTGGAAGGATGAAAATGACATGGTTATGCCTGTCAAGAAATGGCTGGAAGAGAGAAGGCTTTTGCAGGTTTGTACACCAGAAATTTTTTTTATTACCCATTATTTTTACTCAAATTCTCGGTCCAAGAAATACCCTCTCCATAAATGCAAGGAAATCAAAATTTCTGGTCACCATCTCTTGACATCCTTACAGATCAAAGATATGTACAAAATTTAGTTGGTTAAAAACACGAACACCCAACCTTATGGGTGTAATAGAAAATCTAGAGATAAAAGACATTAAAATCTTCATTTCAGTTTTATGAGTTTCATCCTTGAATTTTGTAGGCAGAGATGCAACGGCTAAGAGACAAACTAGTAATATCAGAGAGGACAGCTACGGCAGAAGCACAGCTGAAGGTAAAGATTTGGATTCTTATCTTCTATTCAGATGGAATAATTGCTGCTTCTGCCCTCCTAAATCAGAATATTGTCCCCACCAATGTAAATTTGCTCCAGGATAAACTAAAATTGAGGCTGAAGACCTTGGAAGAAGGTTTAAAGCACTTGTCAAGTTTCTACATCAATCCTAATGCATTTAGTCAGTCTCCGAAACTTGAAAAATCCAATCACATCTTTGGGTTCTTATCAAGCAACTCTGGTCTAAGGAAGAGATCTACCTCCCAGCCAAGGGCTTCCACCATAAGTAAAAACTCTCCTTTGCAACAGCCAAATGTAGAAAATGAAACAACTAAAGCAACTGTAGAACTAAAACAAGTGAATAGCTTGAAAAAAAAATATGGCTCTGGAGAAAATTTGTTGAGGAGAAGTTTATGGGCATCAAGAAGTAAGGTTGTTGACAGTGGAGAAAAAAAAAACAAGGAGATTAATGAAAACACCATTGTGTATATTGATAAGTTTAAGGACAATGAAACTGCAGCTTCAGCGGACATCAAAACTACAAATGGGGGCAATGAAGAATCGCAAAACAAAGGAAGTAATAGGGATGATATGGTTTCAGGGTTTCTGTATGATAGGCTTCAGAAAGAGGTCATTTCTTTAAGGAAGTCTTGTGAGGTGAAAGACTGTACTGTAATTACTAAAGATGAAGAAATCAAGGTAAAGTATCACCAACTATCCCCCCCCCCCCCCTTCTTTCTCGCTCAATATTGAATATACATGCTACCTTAATTTCCAGATGCTCATGAAGAAGGTCAACACATTGACAAAAGCAATTGAAGTAGAATCTAAAAAAATGAAGAGAGATGCAGCGACCAGAGAGAAGGAATCAGTGTCAGCTAAGATGGATGATAGCAAAAAAATCAGAAACACAAGCTCCTTCAAAAGGTCTGTAATTTTTTCAACTTTTAGAAGCCTCTCAGCCCTTTCCCCACAATGATGTGGTTGTTTTTGTTAACTTTGCTTAGCCTCTTCTATGAAGCATCCACATGGGGTTTTGATTTTCTAACTTGCTAAATAGCTTCAAATGTAAAATTTGGGACTGAACTTCAAAGTTTGTTCTTTAACCTTTTGGATGGTTTGCAATTGTACTAGGGTGATGAAAGCATCTTGAAGACACCTTTTGTCAGATGAATTTGAAGGGGATTGGACATCAGTAGCTTCATTAGCCACCTCTTCTGATTTTTTGTGTGCTAGTGTGAATAACATTTGAGTGATGTTTGAGAGTCAAAATAATGTTTCGATTTAAGGGGAAAATGGCGAAACTGACTTCGTAAAATCATGGGGATGATGTTTATTGGAGTCAATTCTCTGCTTGAGATTTATATGAATCATATTCAATACAATGTTTAACTGCTGATCTTTGTGAATAGACACGTCTAACTGTTTTGAATTGTAAGCTGAAACCATGAGGGAAATGGAAGTGACTGCAACCAAGTAGAATAGATGTTGGAAATCATGTAGGGGCATATTTTGGAGAGACAGGGGAAACAGGGGAGAAGCCTAATCAGATGCTATGTTGGATAAAACATCTGAAGAATCTTAGTCTGAAAATGCACTGGGAAAACCTTTGCTGACAAATTTTCAACTGTCATATCACATATAACTTGAACATTTTCATCGTGCTAAAAGGCCTACTAAAATTACTTGTCCCCTTGTACCCTGTTATGGATTGACACCCTAACAAAAATTGAGTTCTTGAAGACCTTCTAGCCAATTGAGATCATTAATTAATGATTTTCACTACCTTGATTGGGAAGAACTCTACTGTTATTTACAAGCATATTCTGAACATTTTCTCTTGATCACAAAAAACACACTCTTTCATTGAGAAGTATAGAACAGAAACAACTCTCCATCTCCCAGTGTGCTTACTCTTACCATTTTTATATGATATATACAGACACATTCCATGGCAATTGGGGTTCCAATCCAATAAAGGAAAAATAACAGAAAGGTATCCTATGTTTCTAATAATTCTCCTATTCCGGAATGGTAGCTAAAGATGGCTGCCATTTCTGACACCCTTCGCTTCCCCAGAAAGATTGAATTCGGAGTTGTTGAGATTGGAACTCCTCTATCCTTCTCAGCAGCAACTCCAACTACTGCTTAGTCACCACAATCTTCACTTTCTAGCCTCTGCAACTATGATCATCAATCAATTTCTGTGGAGATGGAGGGCTGCACAGATATCCCAAGTGTGGCACCAGAGAGTAAAGCTCGCCGGGTTTCAGCTTGGTGTTAGGTGGCAATGGTAAGTAAGGCTGGGAATGATGTACAAGCTTATAGCCATTGGAGGGGCCAGAGGTAATCTTTTCAACAGTTGTTGATGCCTTGAACTCTTCTTCTCCTCCATCAAAGGTTAGAACTCTAATCTTCTCCTGAGGTGCAGACAACAATACATCTATGCAGTTACCTATTGTGCATAGATCATAGGACTAAGGACTCTCAAATATAAATATAGATATATATAGTGTTGCTTATATTAACGTGCAGGGCGCCTTATAGTTGTTTACCAGTTCCTACTTCCTAGAGAAAAGGAATAAATTTATGAAAAATGCTATTCTTCTAGAATTTGTGTACAGAAATCTGCACCAGAATGATATGACAATTGCAGTTTTGTAATTAATAAGCATCTAGGTGGGCTCTTTATTTTAAAGTGATAAGCATACAATTTAACCACATCATTCTGGTGATAAATTCTGTATGATTTTTCTAATTGTATAACATTACCCTAAATTTATTTTCTATTTCTTATGAGTCTCGTTAATATATATATATATATATATATATGACTTCTTTGCTTAGCATGTGTACATATATTGGAATTATATGGATGAGCTTCTTGGGGTGGATGTCTTCAAAATTTAATAATTTTCAAGTTCATTCATGAGCAGGGTCTCATGGGGATTTGCACTTCTACGTTTAACTCTTTATATTTTCTTTTCTTTTTATAATTACAAAGTCAAAGAGTTAAGCTGCACTACTGCACCCAAGTACAATGCACCCGAAGGGCAGGTGAGATTTAAGATGTCAACCCAGCCGCTACTACTGGGATTTGAAACTATAGAGAAGTCAAACATGTTCCATTTTTCTTCTTCACTTTTTTTTTTATTTATTTTCATGTTATTATCGTTTTTGAGAAGTAAGAGGTCGTAACATAGCGTAATAGCAATTTGTAATGTGGGTATGAGTCATTTAATTTACTTTTTCGAAAAAAACAAATTGAAGGTAGGGATGCCAACATGAAGATGATACTTAATTAGCTGAGGAAAGATTGGAGGGATGCCGATATTAAGGCGGTGCTTGCTTCACTACAAGTAATGGGAGTTTTAGTGACAAAACAATTGGGTCACTAATGTACACGTTCGTCACTAAAGATGTTCCGTGACAAAATATGTATAATGAAGTACTATTTATTACATTTTTAGTGACAAATTGATCCGTCATTACAATATTAGAATAGCGACGGAAATTATTGTCACTAAAGCTATAAAATTCGTCATTTCCAGTTTCATCACTTAAAAAACTTGCTAAGTTGAAATTTTTAGTGGCAAATCTTATTTTTGAGAAAATTTTCTCATCGCAAAAACTCCCGGTACTTTTGTTACAATATGTATCTATTATAAATCCTATTCTAAAAGAATTTTGTTGATGATTATATTTCAAAATTTAGTCATTAATCCACATTATTTTTGACAAAACCCAGCCTCTCTTGCATTAATTCTATGTTATTACAAAGACTAATTATGACCGTTATACAAGTGTAACGGTTAGTCAACGACACCCAAATTCTCACGTATAGCGGCTAATCAACAAGCCTCCATATAATTTATAATCTCAAAATTTAGTTTCTGATGTTTTTTTTTGAATATAGGAAAAGAAGAGAGGAGTCAGAAAGCTCCCGAGGAATCACGACCCATTTACTGGGGTCTGGCTTGACCTCCTCTGGATTGTGCACATCCAGATCAATCTCATGGGGACTGACTTCTGCTGATGACTTTGTTGCACTGCCACTACTTTTTGGCCACGAAGATTAATATCTTATGAAAATAGGAAACTACTATTTGAATGTGTTTTTGTTCTAAAGGTTGCATTTACTCAAAATCAATATCCCTCAATGATTTTAATCATATGATCTTAGATACATGATTGAAATACTTTCAAAATAAGGTTGAAAAAATTTGACGAATTATATGGTTAAAGCTCTTCAAATTAAACTGAGTTTTTTTTTTTTTTTTTATAAGATTAATGCATTAAGGCAAACTCTCTATACTGTGATAGGTCCAGATTTTGAAAATAAAACCAAAAATGACACAAATTAGAGTGACATTTCTAACAATAGGAAAATTCAAACCTTTAATCAAGATTCTTATTTATCAAGAATCATAATATATATGTATATATGTAAGCCTACCTTCAAAAACCATTTGGCCGCCACCAACGTCATTCTACTACCAACCTTATTCTATTGATCAACTTCTGTACTATATATACATAGTTAACTTTAATATTAAGAAAGAACCTCACACGCCCAAAACAAAGTGGACATCTCTTTAACAAAGGGGAGTACATCCTAGCTATAATCATGTCCTTCAAGGCCCTCTTGAATTGGTCATCATCTACACTGAATGAATCAAAGAGTACATCTATATATGTTTAAAATGGATAACGGGTGTATTAATAGCACCATCTAACGTAGATAGTTAGGGCTTAATCTGATGGAGTCTGGCTTGACATTGTACTGTCAGTTCCATGAAGATGAATATTTCGTGAAAATATGATACTAGTGTGTCTTTCTGTAAAGATAGCATATACTTAAAATCAATGTCATTCAATGATTTCAATTGTATGATCTTGTATACATGATTGAAATACTTTCAAAATAAGTTTGAAAAATATTTGACGAAATCAAATGGTTTTAAATTTCTTGAAATTAAACTAGGTTTTTTTAGGATTAATGCATTAAGGTAAACTCTATATAGTGATGGGTCCTGTTTTGAAAATAAAACGAAAAATGACATAAATTAGAGTGCCATTTCTAACATTAGCAAAATTCAACCCTTAATCAAGATTCGTTCTTATTAATTAAAATTATATATATGTATATTTGTGTGTGTGTAAGCCTAACGTCAAAAACCATTTGGCCACCAACGTCATTCTACTACCAACCTTATTTTATTGATCAACTTCTGTACTATATATACATAGATAACTTTAATATTAAGAAAGAACCTCACACACCCAAAACAAAGTGGACATCTCTTTAACAAAGGGGATCAAAAACCTTTATCATGACCACGCACTAGCACTAGATGATTGTGCATTAGCGTTTCCTTTACTAAACTACTTATTTCAACCTACTAATCATAATGATAAACTAATCCTCACAAAGCTTATTTGCATTAATTACAAGCTAAGAGAAGAGTTGAGATGGTCCTTTACATACCACCTCGCTTATTAAATAGGCCTCTTGTTCACATCCTGCAAACCATAGAATTAGAGCACTCAAAAGTTCCACAAGCTACCTACAAATACATTTATGCAACTACATAATTCTTATAAGACCCAACATATTAACAAAATTAGTGATGTGAAAATTTGATATACATTGTTTGGTCCATTTTTAAAAAATTTAAGTTTACAAACAATTGTTGACTTAACATGGTATCGCTTTGGTTCTGGGAGGTTTTCATCTACATTTGTTCTCACTTTTTTTTGTCAGCCTGTCTCTATTATGTTCGTGCGTTTGCACCCTAATTAAGGTTCAATTAGTGATGGGTCCTGTTTTGAAAATAAAACGAAAAATGACATAAATTAGAGTGCCATTTCTAACAATAGCAAAATTCGACCCTTAATCAAGATTCGTTCTTATTAATTAAAATTATATATATGTATATTTGTGTGTGTGTAAGCCTAACGTCAATAACCATTTGGCCACCAACGTCATTTCTACTACCAACCTTATTATATTGATCCAATTATGTACCATATGTAAATAACCTTAATATTAAGAAAGAACCCTACACTCCCAAAACAAAGTGGATATCTCTTTAACAAAGGGGATCAAAAACCTTTATCACAACCACGCACTAGCACTAGCACTAGATGATTGTACATTAGCGTTTCCTTTACTAAATTAATTATATCGACCTAATAATCATAATGATAAACTAATCCTCATAAAGCTTATTTGCATTATTACTAGCTAAGAGAAGACTTGAGATGGTCCTTTACATACCACCTCGCTAATTAAATAGGCCTCTTGTTGACATCCCGCAAACCATAGAATTAGAGCACTCATAAGTTCCACAAGCTACCTACAAATACATTTATGCAAATACATAATTCTTATAACACCCAACATATTAACAAAATTTGTGGTGTGAAAATTTGATATACATTATTGGGTGCATTTTTAAAAAAATTAAATTTATGAACAATTGTTGACTTAACATGTATCGTTATGGTTTTGGGAGGTTTTCATCTACATTTATTCTCACTTCTTTTTGTCGTCTCTATTATGTTCGTGCGTTTGCACCCTAATTAAGGTTCAATTATATTTTGCTTGGCTCTCTACATGTAAGTGGGGGTTGTACGTGATGGAGAGTCGAAAACTTGATACACTTTGGGCACAATTAGGGACTTAACACGTGACACTCTTCTTTTTGGCTAAGCTACTTTGCTTGAGGTCTTAAGTAATAGAAGGGGTTGCCATTTTATTTTTCTGATTTTCCTTCAGTGTGTAATTCTTGCATCTATTAGTGGTTTGAACAAATATATCTTGTTCACTCGTGTTCCAAATTTAGGTACTTTCATTTATTATTTTTTATGGGTAACTAAATAAAGAGAATAATTTCTTTTGAGAAATAACTCCTTCTACCTCTTTTTCTGTTTCCATCTTTAAATAAAGCAAAAGCACATGCACCTTATAGTGGGAAAATTAATTATTTTTATTTTGCCATTAGTTAGGAAGGGGTAGGGAAGAGAGGGTGGTTCCTAAGATTTGAACTCGGTATCTGATGAGGGATTATAGGCGCCTCAAATGTTGAGGCTCACCGGTTCCTCTCGAAAATGATTATTAAAGACTTCTATAAATAAAAAAAAACCACACCATCTTATGTAACCCTAACATCAATAACCATTTGGCCACGGACATCATACTAGCAGCCTTATTATAGTGATACAATAGTGTAGTATATCTAAAAATCTTAATACTGAAAAACCCCACATGCACCCAAAACTATTATTATATTGATCCATTTATATATATATATATAGATACACACCGCACACATACATTTATAGAAAACCTTTATATGAAAAAAAATAAGTAAATTGTTATGAAAACAGTGAAAACATTGTTTATGAATGACTTTATTAACAAGGGAATCAACTAAAATCCTTAGATCATGACAACCAAGAGCTACCCATTACATGGTGGTGTACCCATTACATGGTTGTGCATCCTGACGCGTTCTCTTCACATGGGCCCCCAGCACGGCCTTCAGAACATGGACCACAACATGTCCTACTCGAACCCGAACTCGAACCTGAACCCGAACCTGAACGAAAGCATGGCACTGGCCGTCCACAGCCATAATAACATGGGCCCCAATCATAACCTTCAGAGCATGGCCCACAACATGACCTACCCGAACCCAAACAAGAACCACAGCGTGGCACTGGCCTTCCACACCCACGATAACATGGGCCCCAACCTTCAAAATATGGCCCGCAACATACACCAACCAGATGAATAGGGTATCCCGGTACCGGAATACGAGCCGGGGGAGCTGGAGGAATAGGCTCCTTCGGCTTAGGAGGAGGGGGATCCACAACAGGAGGAGTAGGCTTTGGAGGCTTCGGAGGCTTTGGAGGCTTTTTGATCTCAATGCACTTGATTGTTTTCCCACCTTTGTAATACAACTTATCACGAATCTCCTCGGGGCTGCAGCACACTACGGTGATAGTCACCGTATTTTGAGTCTCATCGTAAACCTGATCTCGTATTTCTCTCGTCCCCAAAAGGTTTCACATCATACGTACAAAAGAAGTTCAGTTTCTTCTCCCAAAAAATAAGCCATATCATATTGGGTGATGCCACCATATATATATATATATGTATGATAATTTTTTTTTTACATAATGATAAGATTGAATTGAGATCTTTCGTTACAAAGCAAAAAGATGACTTCTAATTTAAAAAAAGTCAAATCGCCACTTATTGTGGGTAAATTTAATGTATGTATAAATTGGATAATCTATGCAAACAAAATATTTTACGAAAAACCTATAGAAAATGATGAGACAGATTTCGGGTTTCGTAATTTCCAAGCAAAAGATCTATTCTCGTTGAGGATTTGTATGCAAATTATAAGAGATTTAAGATTTTCTGCGTGTGTATATGTGCATATATGTGTTGAATACATAAAAGCTTTGAGACTCACGAGGAAATTTGCAAAGTATTTTCTTGATCTTCTTGGAGCAGCAAGGGCACTGAAGATCTACCTTCAGCACCATTGTTGTAACCTGTTACATGACGACAAAAAAAAAAAAATGTTACAATCGTTAAGGCAGAAAAAAAAAAAAAGTACATGCAAGAACACTGTTTGGAAGAAGAGAAAATTTCAGGACCTGCCATGAAAATTTTGGTAGTGTAGAGGATGAAGTTAAGGCCACACCCACAAGAAAACAACGTCAAAGAAAAGAAATCTCAACCAGGAAAAAAAAGTTAAAATTAGATGGGAATGTAAAGAGATAGAGGGAGATGAAATTCACAAACCTTCTCAGCCATGGTGGAGTGATGATGAATGAATGGCTGTTCTTCATAGCGAAACTTCCTTAAAAAGAAGGCACAAAAGGATTAGTTTAGTACGATAATTAAGTGAGGACATTGCGTATTGGACGTTGAAATTCATGAGATCATCAAAGGCTGTCGTCTAGGGGGGACCTATAATTGTTGACTATTATAGTCTCCCATTTGCATGTGCTAGTGGTGACCTATGGATTGTTTACTCTTGTAGACCCTGTAATTCTCACCTACCCCTACTCCAATCAAACAAAGTGTTTCACCAAAATTATAATGTAAAGTACTTGGTTGTCCCAAGCACTCATGCTCAAGGTTTGATTGGCCTCCATCAAGAATTTGTCCATCAAGCAAGTTTACTACTGGCTTTCATCTACCATCTTATGCGCTCTATTTGATAAATTTATCACATAAGTGAGTGGTCACAGTCTTGTTACATTTTCAAAACGCAAATAAAAACGTAGTTGTTAGTCAATCACACAAACAAAAAACAACAACGATTTGGCTTTTATTTGAAGCCTTAATTTAACAAGCGAAGCAGCCCTTTCTTGGGGTGTGAAAATCTTTAGAGTTCGTTTTTAGATGTGCAATCACGATTTATTCAACCAAACCTCTCTTTTTCTCCTACAAAGAATCCAAGCTACTCCCAAAAAGATTAACATGTGATGATGCAGTTGTCTCGTATTGGCCGGCCCCCAGGTCCGGGACGAGCTGTTCCTTGGTCGGCTGATGATCTCCTGCACGAACCCACCGGTATGGTGGTAACCAATGGTTCTCCGGCGTTTTTGTCAGTTTCCAGTAGGTTCAAGTGTTTAAGAGAAAAAATATACTCTGAGTTGTTGTGTATCACGTACCTGTCTTAGGGGGCCAATGGTTCCCTTGTATGTTTGCATGGTGGGAGCAGGTGGTCCTCCCACATGGCTGCTTCTAGTTGGAAGACCAAGACGGTGTCAAAGTACTTGAGAGGGCCACCTCCACACTCCAGGGTGGCGTGTGTCAGAACGATGTCAGAGGCGTGACGATTGTTGCAGGTACACGCCATATCCACGTCCCTAACGTGAGACTGGAGGGCGGGTGTCAGAAGTGGGCCCCTACGGGCACCGCCAGGGGCCGACCCGATTAGGGGGTCGTTATGGGCATCCCCTCAGATCAGTAGGCTCAAGGGTGATCAGAGTGGGTGCCCGGTCGGGAGGCGACCAGGCGACGCGCAGAGGGCTTCCAGTTCGGTCCGGGAATCCTCGTCACCAGATGCCCCCAATTCCTTTGGCTGTCGGCTTGGGGCTAGAGGAATTCCGAAGGGCGACTCGACCGCGAAACACGGAGTGCATTGATGGTGAGGACGGCGCAATAATGGTGGAAGTCGTCGCATCGCTTTACGTGCCCTAACGTGGCAGCCATGGCACGGTTGCCAGTAGCCGAAAAGACCCGCCGTATCCTAGCCATTGGTGTCCCGTCACCGTAGGTCATCTAGGTCGTTGATTTCAAAGATGTGAGGGGAGTTGAGGGGGGCAGTTGCCCCCATTTCCCTCTTAGTGCTTTTTACCAAATACGTACACAGAGAGAGAGAGAGAAAGCTTACGTCGTCGTCTTCAGCGTCATCTTCATTGTCTCTGGCGAGTTAAGGGGGTGCCATCCGTCGTGCAGCGCCGCCGGCTTGCACCGCGACCTGTCGTTGGAGTTGCAAAGCGTGGTAAGTCCCGTTTCTCGGTTGTATGTACTGGTTAGCGACACGCTGTGTCTGGGTTTACCAAAAGAGAGGGAAATCCCCGACCTTCTAGGGTTTGTCGATAGGCCAGGGTTTCTGGAGTCGATACTTGGGGAAATAGCCCAGTTATTCAAACCCGTACTGCTTAGGATTGAGAACGAGAAACGATTAGGCACCATGGCCAACCCTGAGCAAATGAGTTCGGATTCGGAGAAGACAGACTCAAATAGACATGAAGTAGTGGGTCGCGAGGCCGGAGATGAGGCCTCCATTAGTGGTTCTAGGGGATCGGTACAAGTTCTTGAATCGGGCCAAGTAGAGGCCGCCGACTCTGGTGCCATTGAGGGGGGAGAGTCGGGAGAGTCGGATGAGGACGATCCCGGGTACGAGGCCGTTGGGGTGTCCTCCGTTCTCACCAAGGAGAAGGTCGGAGCTTTGCGGGCTGCATATCAGATCCCACGGGGTTTGAAGCTCAGGATCCCGAAAAAAGACGACTGGGCCTGTTCGGCCAGGGAGGGTGAGATCACAGTATACGAGGGCGCGTTGGCTGGTGGACTTCGGATGCCCTTTCCCCAGTCTGTCCGGAGGATCCTGCAGTGGCTTCGTTTCTCTCCAGGGCAGATACAGCCGAATGGATGGAGGATCTTACTCAGTTGTTCTGTCCTCTGGCAGATCGTCCATAAAAGGGACATCACATCAGAGGAATTCTTGTTCTGCTACCGGCCAGCGAAGAGGGGCGCGGGCTGGTGGTATTTCTCAGGCAGGTCCAAGGAGTACAACCTGATTGATGAGCTCCCTTCCTCGGTTAAGAACTGGAAGGACCGGTTCTTTTTTGTCAGTGGAGACGGATGGGAGTTTCAACCCTGGGAGACCGACTTCTCTGCTCGGGTCCCCAAGCAATGGGGTTACCCGAGCAAGAAGGGTACGTTCTTTCTCTACCGAACTCGGTTTCATTTCCTTTTCTTTTCAAGCGTCAGTTTCCTGACCTAGGTTGCCTTGGGTGTCAGGTCGGGCAAAGCCCAGAGTATCTAAGGAGGTGAGGGCTGCCATAAGGAAGGTTCAGCAACACGAGGTCCATAGTCACAAAGACTTGGTCACCGCCGAAAGCTTGTCGAACTACTTGCTAAGTCCCGAGCCTACCAGAGAAGCCTTAGCCGCTGAACATGAGAGGAGTGAGTGTTTAGTCGTTTGTAGAGCTTCTCAATGCCGCCAAACTAACATCCATTCTGTTTGCAGTTGGCGCGGTCGTTGTTGACAGTTCAGCCGTTGCTGCCACTCCCCAGACTGTTACTCCAGCGCAAGATCAAGCGGTCGGCGAGATGAGCTTCAATGTTGCTTTTCTACGGAAGTGAAAGGTTGGAGGGTCCGAGCCCGAACCGAAACGTTTGAAGGATGCCAAGGCAGAGCCGACCAGGAAGATAGCGGCTCCGGCAAGGGTGCCCGAGGGGAGAACGACCGAACCGCCTCGCGTTCAGCCGCCGACCCCGCAGACCGAGAGGAGGCGAAGTACGGTCGCTACTCCCGAGGAACAAGCTCAGGCTAAGGCCACCCCCTCGTCTAGGAACGTGTTCGAGAGCCCGGAGGAAGCGTGGGCGAGGGCTGCCGTTGCCGTGAAGGAAGTCGACCTCCATAGGGTCGATAAGCACAACAACAATCGCCTAGTGAAGGACATGAACCATGACCTCCTTAGGGTATGCGCCTTCTACTTGGTCCTCCTTCCTGTTCTCTTGTTCCATCCTAACACATGGTCTCTGCCAGTCTGTCGCCAGGAACATCAAGATGGGCCATCGCCTGGCGGGCCTGGAAAAGGCGTTCAATCACGAGAAGAGCACGTGCGCCTCCCTCCTAGCTGAGCTGAATGGGCTGAAAGAGGAGATCACCGCGGCTCGTGCCATGAAGGATGAGATCGCCGTTGTCTGCGCTGAGAGGGACTCGGCGGTGTCGGCCTTGAAGAAGGCCGAGGACGAATACAAGAAGCTTGATGCCACCACCAGCAAGCTTGTGTTGGGCCTCTCAGGCGAGCAGACCAAGCGGCAGGAGCTGGAGAAGGAGAAAAAGGCCCTGAAGAAGGAGCTCTTGAATGCGAAGAGTAAGGCGGTCGAAGAGTTCCAAGAGGGGGACGACTTCCAGGCGTTGTTAGCACCGACCTTCCTTCAGGGGTTCGAGCATGCTAGGGGTCAGGCTTCAAGGAAGTTCCCTAGTCTGGACTTCTCCATTCTCGAGCCTTCTGAAGACGCTCCCCCAAGCACCGAGGCGGCCGTGATAGACGCACCTGCTCCTGCTCCTGGGATGGGCCCCGGGCTTCAAAGGATGCTGAGGGAGGGCCTCGTGCTGGGTCTGAGCCTGCTGCTGGAGACGCCCAGGATCCTCAGCCTTCCTCAGAGCGAGTTTAGCAGGACACCGGGGGGAATGGAGGGGTTACTGGGGAGCCAGCTCGGAGTTGAGTTGCCTCTTCATTTGTAAACTTTTTTTTTTTTTTTTGTACTCCTCTTTTCGTTAATGAGACAGCTTCTTCTTTATATTCCTTGTGTCTGTTATGTTTGTTGAATGCTTGCATGTATTAACGAGGTCTTGACCGGTAATAATAGCCGAAACTGTTCAATTAGTGGATCTGCTCGGCGCTTGGCCGAGCAGATTCTTTCTTTGCCATTGCCACTGAAGGCCGTCTGGATCTGCTCGGTGCTTGGCCGAGCAGATTCTCTGTGCCATTGCCACTGAAGGCCCTCTGGCTCTGCTCGGCGCTTGGCCGAGCAGATTCTCTGAACAGTTGCTTTTATTGATATTCTTTGAGGGTTACAAGTGAGAGCCTTTCAAGAGTAGTATTTCTTTAGGTGTTCAGCGTGCCACGGGTGTGGAAGCTCCTTGCCTTCCGAGTTCTTCAACCTATACGTCCCCTTCCTTGTACTGCTGATCACCTGGTAGGGTCCTTCCCAATTGGGTCCGAGTTTGCCTTCTCTGGGGTCCTTGGTGGACTGATTGACTCTCTTCAGTACAAGGTCCCCAGTCGCGAAGTCTTTCGTTCGAACTCTGGCGTTGTGGTATTGGCGCATCTTTTGCTGGTAGGACGCCACCCTCATGGCCGTCTGTAGCCTTTTCTCCTCCAATAGGTCCAAGTCCACATTCATGGCTTCGCCGTTAGTCGCGAGGTCGAACTGCATCGTTCTAGGGCTGGGGAGTCCTATCTCTACCGGGTTCACGGCCTCTGTTTCGAAGGTGAGCGAGAACGGCGTCTGGCCGGTGGACACTCTTTCTGTCGTTCTATAGGCCCAAAGAATGTTGTGGAGCTCTTCTGCCCACAAGCCTTTGGCCTTTTCCAGCTTCGTCTTGAGGATCTTCAAAAGGGACCTGTTGGTGACTTCGACCTGGCCATTCGCCTGAGGGTGCTGTTGACTCAAGGTTGATCCCCATGTTGATTTTGATGATAACAAAACCATGTGGTTGTTATCTAATGATTTCACTTGAGTGTGCAGATTAGACTATAATCATTTGATAACAAGAAAATAATTGAGTTGATCGGTTGAGTATCCAACAAGAAGATTACTTAGGTAATCTTATTCTTGAAGAGATTGAAGATGCTCAAGGAGTTCAACAAGTATTCAAAAGAAGGATGCAAGTGACTGAAGATCTTATGATGATTCAAGAAGTTATTCAAAGAAGCAAAGCACTCAAGCAAGATTATTTGAAGAGTATTCAAGTTGACATAGAATCAATTCTTGAAGACTAAAGTACAAATTGAAGTGCAAATACAACAAAGGATTTCAAGTAGAATTGAAGACCGAAGAGTTGGCACCGTACAAATATGGTTTACACTTCACTATAAAGACCCTCGATCCTCATGGCTATATTCAAGTCCACTATATCATCATGCATGCTATGAACTTCTAAATTGGTTGATTTTTCTACTCTATATCTAGAAAATGCATTGAGGCATAAAGCATAAAAGAAAGGGGGAGCAACAAGTTGAAGCTTGTCAAGTAACAGTGGAGAACTTGTCACATTGAAGATATTGAAGAACTTGTGGTGAGAAGCTTGTCATGAAACAATGAAGACAAGAAGTATAATGAGTATGATTCAACAATCTCATAGTTGCAACCTCATTTAGATGATTCTTACAAGACATGGAAGCTCACCTTGAAGATTTGAAGATATCTTGCAAGTATGGAAGAAATCACAAGACTTGGAAGCTTTATTGAAAGTTATGTTGAAGTCTTGAATAGATGGAAGAAGTTATAGAAGAAATCAAGTTGATGAAGATCAAGCAAAGAAATTGAAGAAGTTCAAATAAGCATAAAAGATCAATTGAAGAAAAGAGATGTCAAGTCTTGGAAGCTCTCTTGAAGATTTTGAAGAAGACTTAGATCAATGGATGAAGTCATGGTGATTGAAGAGCTCTACATGTAATCAAAAGTGTAGTGATTTCATCTTGAAGAGTTGAAGGTGTTCGTTAAGTTAACATGCCTTGAAGAAGTCTTTTCAAGCCGTAGAAACCTTATTTGGATGATCCTTAAAGAGCTTGAAGATATTGAAGAAGATTGAAGAAATATTGCAAAAGTTAAGGATTTTCCTAAAAAGAGTCGACCCCTCAAGAAAAAGAGTCGACTCATTCAAACAGAGGCTGAAAATTCTGGTGGAACATCAAAAGAGTCGACCCCTAGCACAAAAGAGTCGACTCATTCCAACAGAGAGTTGATTGTGCAGTTTTAGACCAAAAGAGTCGACCCCTGGACCAAAAGAGTCGACTCATTTGGGCAGAACCTTCAAAAATCTGCTGCAACACAAAAAGAGTCGACCCCTGCAGTAAAAGAGTCGACTCATTTAAGGTAACGGCTAGTTTTTTGAACGTTATACTCCGCCGTTTTCGTATCAAATGGTCTCCCATCCATCTCCAACGGCTATAATCAACTCAAGGCTATATATACAAGATCCCCAACACATATATGATGATGAAGAACAAGAAGAACATGAGAAGAACTCAAGATTAAGTGCTACAAAGTGATATTTCATCTTCCACATCTTATACTCTGTTTTTATTCTTTTGGGGGGTTCTTGAGTGAGTTGAAAATTTGTTTATCCACTCTTTGAGATAGAGTTATTCATTGTACAACCTTCATCTATTATTGGGTGGGTTTGTAAACTTGTAAGTTTGAGTGTTCTTGAAAAAAACACTTGTGAGTTTGAGTGTAGCTTGGGAAAAACACTTGTAAGTTTGAGAGAAGCTTGGACAAAATCTCTTGTAAAGTTTGAGTGAAGCTTGGACAAAATCACTCGTAAGTTTGAGAGAAGCTTGGACAAAATCTCTTGGGTTTTGAGAGCTTGGGGAAGAGCTCTTGTAAGAGTGAGCTAGGCACTTGGAGAAAAACTAGCAGTTGTGTAAGGAAAGTTTACATAGTGGAATACCTTCGAGAGGATCGAAGAAGAGAGGACGTAGGCAAGGTTTGGCCGAACCTCTATAAATCTGGTGTTGTTCATTTCTTACTCTATTTTTCCTCCTTGCTTACAATACTTGCTTGCATTGCATTATATTATTTGTTTGCTTGGGTTATTAGTTTGATTGCTCATTGCTACATAACTTAAATTGTTTTTAGTTGTATTGTTTGTTATAAATTCTATAAAACCCAATTCACCCCCCCTCTTGGGTTGCCTACTTGGGCCAACAGGTGCTTGGGGGACGAAGCATGGTGACTTATCCCTAGGTCGGTGCACAATTTGTTGAACTGCCTGCCTTCGAACTGTTTTCCATTATCCGTGATGACGACCTTAGGGATACCGAACCTGCACATGATGTTCTGCCACAAAAACTTCTTCATTTTCTCCTCGGTAATTGTCGGTAGGGCTTCTGCCTCCGCCCACTTCGTGAAGTAATCGATCGCCACCACTGCAAATTTTGTTTGTCCTTTGCCAAGCGGCAACAGACCCACAATGTCGATTCCCCACTGGGTGAAGGGCCAAGGAGTTTGGATTGGGGTCAGCTCTTGAGAAGACAGTCTCGGGATGTTGGCGAACCATTGGCATTTGTCACATTTCTTGACAAATTCTTGGGCGTCTCTCTCCATAGTGGGCCAATAATAGGCCGTTCGCAATATCTTCTTGGCGAGGGACCGACCCCCGGAGTGGTTCCCGCAGGCACCCTCGTGGACTTCCCGCATTATGTAGTCTACTTCTTCCTCACTGGCACAACGAAGCAGTGGCAAGGTGTGCCCTCTTTTGTATAGTATCCCGCCTTGTATGAGGTACCTACTCGACCGATATTGAATCTGCCTCGCCTCTTCCGGTCCTCCGGCAGGGTTCCCTTCTCCAGAAAATTCCTGATCTGGGTTATCCACGAAGACTCGGGCACAATCTGGTCGACTTCCGGGCTCTGGATGCTCGGTGAATCAAGAATCTCAATCGGAACGTTAGGATCGGACTCACTGGACGAGGCTATTCTGGCCAGTCGGTCGGCCTCTTCGTTCTCCAATCTCGGGACGCGTTTTAAGATTATTTTTGCGAATCTCCTGGCTAGGCTCTTCGCTACTTGACAGTATTGTTTCATGTTTTCTTCTCTTGCTTCGTACTCCCCTTGAACCTGTTCCACTACGAGCTGAGAGTCGCTTTCGTACTATTATTTGTTCTGCCCCCATTCGTCGAGCCATTCTGAGACCGGCAAGGAGTGCTTCGTATTCGGCCACGTTGTTGGTGGCGGGGAACTGGAAACGGAGGGCATACTCCATCTTGTGGCCGTCCGGGGTGGCGAGGACGACACCGGCGCCACCGGAATCTTGAGTGGACGAACCATCAATGTTCAGGACCCAGTTGCTGTCTGGCGGATCGGCGTCGGTGGTGGGAGGGGGCGGGTTAGTGAATTCTGCAATGAAATCTGCGGCCGCCTGCCCCTTGATTGCCAGTCGGGGTCGATAGTGGATGTCGAACTGGCTAAGTTCTACGGGCCATTTCACTAATCACCCTGACGTCTTGGGCTTGTGCAGTATGTTCTTCAATGGTTGGTCAGTGAAAACGACAACCGTGTGGGCTTGGAAGTACGGCCGTAAGCGCCGAGCGGCGGTTATTAGCGCGAGGGCCAAGAGTTCCATCTTCGGATACCGTTCTTCTGCTCCTCACAAGGCACGACTGGTGTAGTAGACTGGCTTTTGGACCCCTCCGTCTTCTCAGACAAGAGCCGAGCTCACTGCTGTTGCTAATACGGCCAGATAGAGAAACAACTCCTCTCCCGGGACGGTTCAGCTTAGCAGCGGGACTGAGCTCAGGTATTGTTTGAGTTGACCAAAGGCTACTTCACACTCCGCGGTCCATTCGAACGCCTTGCGTAGGATCTTGAAGAACGGTAGACACTTGTTAGTGGATCGAGAGATGAACCTGTTCAGGGCAGCGACACGCCCAGCCAGCCTCTGAACATCTTTTGTCGTTCTAGGCGCTTCCATGTTGATGATGGCTTGAATCTTCTCCAGATTGGCCTCGATCCCCCTCTGTGAGACCATGAAGCCCAAGAATTTGCCCGAGGCGACACCGAAGGCGCACTTGGCGGGGTTGAGTTTCATCCGATACTTGCGGAGCGTCTGGAACGTCTCTTCAAGGTCCCGCAGGTGATCGGTTGCCTGCTTGCTTTTCACCAACATGTCGTCCACGTAGACCTCCATGTTACGGCCAATCTGCGATTTGAACATGAGGTTGACCAACCGCTGGTAAGTAGCCCCTGCATTCTTCAAACCGAACGGTATGAAGTTGTAGCAATAGAGTCCCCGGTCCGTAATGAAGGTCGTGTGCTCCCGGTCATGCTCCGCCATCCGAATCTGGTTGTATCCTGAAAAAGCATCCATAAAGTTTAGCATTTCATACCCCGCAGTGGAGTCGACGAGGAGGTCGATGGTTGGTAGTGGGAAATTGTCCTTGGGACACGCTTTGTTCAGGTCGGTGAAATCAACACACATCCGCCACTTCCCATTGGACTTCTTCACCATGACGACGTTAGAGAGCCAAGTGGGGTAGTGCGCTTCCCTGATGAACTTTGCCTGCATCAGCTTTTCCACTTCCTCAGCAACTGCATCATTCCTGTCCGGCGCAAAATTCCTTCGCTTCTGCTTCACCGGCCTGGCCTCGGGGTCGATGTTTAAGTAGTGAGCCGCTACCCGGGTGTCAATCCCGGGCATATCTTCGTGAGACCAGGCGAATATGTCAACATTGTTTCTCAGGAACTCACGCAGTTGTTGCTTGAATTCCTCGGGCGCGGCGGCCCCTATTCTCACCGTTCTATTCTGCTCTGGTTGCCCGACCAGAATGTCTTCCAGATCTTCTGCTGGCTCTCCCCTTCTGATTTCTTCCTCATCTCTCGGCTCAAGCTCTTCGATGACCAAGGCCTCCCGGCTGGGTTCTCCTTTGAGGGAGGCCATGTAGCACTCCCGAGCCTCCTTCTGGTCGCCCCTTGCGCTCCCGACCCCATCGTCGGTCGGGAACTTGATTCGAAGGTGATACGTGGAAGCGACCGCCTTAAACTGGTTCAGGGCCGTTCGGCCGATGATGGCGTTGTACGCGGAAGGGCAATCCACAACCAGAAAGTGCACCATTTTTGTCGTCCAGTGTGGCGCTTCTCCAAGGGTGACCGGTAAAGCGATGGATCCGAGAGGGACCACCCGATCCCCGGTGAAGCCTACTAAAGGGCAGTTGGCCGGCTTTAACTTCTCTTGGCCGACCTTCATCTTCTCAAAGGCATCCCGAAACAAGATGTCCGCCGAGCTTTCGCTGTCGACCAGGATTCTCCAAGTTTTGAAATTGGAGATCACCGCCGAGATGACTAAAGGGTCATCGTGTGGTTGGTGCAGCTCGGCTGCCTCTTCCTCTGTAAACATAATTATCGGACCTTCGGTCTTCGTCTTCTTGCTGGCCGCCCCGACCAACATCACTTCTGCTTCAGTTCGGATATTCCGAACGTGCTTCTTCCTCGCCGAAGAGGATTCCCCTCCGCCAGCGAATCCCCCAGCGATAACCCTGATCTCTCCAATGGGCTGGGTAGTTACCTCGGTTCTCGCCGGGCTGCGTCCTTCCGCCAGTGCTCGGTCTCGACCGGTCACATATCGGTTAAGCCTTCCCCGTTTTACCAGATCTTCTATCTGCCGCTTCAGGTCGATGCAGCCCTCCGTGTCGTGACCATGATCACGGTGGAACCGACAGTACCGCCTCTTGTTCCTCATATCTGAAGGCGTCTTCAAGGGCTCCGACCATTTTAGGTCCGGGTCGTCCCGGATCTCCATCAAAACATCCTTCAGCTTCGTCGTGAGGGGGGTGAATGTCTGATCGAGGCCGCGGTAGTATTCGCGCCTCTCTTCCCCCCGGTTTCTCAATCGATTACGAGTTCGGCTCGTCTTGGCCTCCCTCTCATCGTTCGAGGTGCCGTTCGGCCTTTTCTTCTCCAAGCGCGAGGTGCCCCTTTCATCGTTATCTCGCCTCGCACTCAGGGCATCCTCTGCATTCATGTGTTTCTGAGCACGAAGCATCAACTCTGCCATATCCTGGGGTGGTCTCTTCGACAGGGAAAAGAGGAGTTTCCCACTTCTCAGGCCGCTCATGAACGCCGTGACAGCCACCTTTTCGTCGACATCATCCACATCCAGAGTCTCTTGGTTGAACCTTCGTACATACTCTCGCAGTGTTTCCTCCTTCTTTTGCCTCACAGTCAACAAGTAGGCCGCCGGTCTCCTCTGCCTCTGAGCCCCAATGTAGTGGCTCACAAAGAGTTTACTGAGTTCTTTGAAGGTGGCGACCGATGCTGGCTTTATCTTATTAAACCAAGTTCGCGCCGAGCCCTTCAACGTGATGGGGAATGCTTTACACATAATCTCGTCTGGCACCGCTTGGAGGTGCATGAGTGCTCTAAATGTCTCCAGGTGGTCCACCGGGTCCTTGGAATCGTCAAACGCGTCCAATGTCGGCATTTTAAACTTTGGGGGGAGTGGAAACTCCATTACCTTATGTGTAAACGGGGAGGCCGTCCGGCCAATGAGGGCGTCGACGGTGTTTGGGGCCTTTGCCTCCACCGCTGCTAACACTCCTGCCATCTGAGCCTGCATGGCCTTTAGTTGCTCGTCCCAAGCATGGGAGCTCTCTAGTTTGTCACCTACCGTCTCCGTCCTCGATGGGATTGCGTGGCTCGATTGTGGTTCGCCGATGTTGGGCTCACGGCAAAGTAGAGGGTCCTCAACTAGCCCTCCATTGCCATTTTCGCCACCGACGGGGAGGACAGACAGATCCTTGTTGACCTCTTGTTCTTGTTGCTCTTCGGCCAGGGGGTTTGGCTGCGGTGGAATCTCTGGTGGAGGAGGAGGAGGGTGGTTTCGTTGAAGTAGCTCCGCGTTCTGACTGACCAGCTGCTGCATGCGAGCCATCATATCAGCCACTGTCTTTTCCAAAGCGGCTATCTTTTCTGCACTAGAATCAGCCATCGAAGTTCCTTCAGGGAGGGTGCTGATCCCAGACCTGGTTAAGACCATGAAATGTCACGAGAGAAGTCGTTTCTCACAGACGGCGCCAGCTGATGATGCAGTTATCTCGTGTTGGCCTGCCCCCAGGTCCGGGACGAACTGTTCCTTGGTCGGTCGATGATCTCCTGCACAAACCCACCGGTGTGGTGGTAGCCAATGGTTCTCTGGCGTTTTTATCAGTTTCCAGTAGGTTCAAGTGTTTAAGAGAAAAAACATACTCTGGGTTGTTGTGTATCACGTACCTGTCTCAGGGGGCCAATGGTTCCCTTATATGTTTGCATGGTGGGAGCAGGTGGTCCTCCCACGTGGCTGCTTCTAGTTGGAAGACCAAGACGGTGTCAGAGCACTTGAGAGGGCCACCTCCACACTCCAGGATGACGTGTGTCAGAACGGTGTCAGAGGCGTGACGATTGTTGTAGGTACACGCCATATCCACGTCCCTGACGTGAGATTGGAGGGCGGGTGTCAGAAGTGGGCCCCTACGGGCACCGCCAGGGGCCGACCCGATCAGGGGGTCGTTATGGGCATCCCCTCAGATCAGTAGGCTCGAGGGCGATCAGAGTGGGTGCCCGGTCGGGAGGCGACCAGGCGACGCGCAAAGGGCTTCTGGTTCGGTCCGGGAATCCTCGTCACCAACATGCTTGAGTGATATTCGAACATAGTTCTAGTAAAAAGCACTAAGCAAAAAATAATAATAATAAATAGTAACAAGTAATTACAATGACTTTCTTTTTTTATTTTTTTCTTTTTTCCATTTGCAAAGACATGACAATAAGAAGATTTTAATTAGAGTATTGACCGCAAGATTGAGAAATCGACCAAATTAGCACCTACCCATGTGGCTAGTGCTTCTAAGTCTTAATGCTAGCTAGCACAGCTAAAACTGGAAAAACTGCGTGTTTAGCTTCATCCATGAAGCAAAGGGCTGTGAAAGAGCCAGATAAACTCGGGGCAGAGGGAGGTAGGTACAAAAAAAATGAAGTACTAGTCAGTATATGGCATAGAAAGCCAGAACTTGTGAGCTCTGAAGGTTCAAGCTATATGTACCCCATAATGCTACTCGCAGGTTAGATTGGGGGCTTAGCTGTGACATGTAAGTCCAAGCTGAAAATGTTACAGAGTTGACCATCTTAAATTCCTCATTCTATCATGAAAATTGACTTGAACAGTAGTGATGTATCGTTTATGAAATCAATTGAATTGCATCATACTAAGTCACGAGGTAATTGTTCAACTTTCAGCTCAAAGGTTGGCAATTCAAGTGTTTCAAACATCACAAAATTATGAACTTGATCGGCTTAAGTTATACTTGTATATATTGAAAGGAGTAAATCGTTCACAATTTTCTATAGCTCCTACTTGCTTTCTCAATTGCGAAGTTCTTGTTTTGTTGCAGTTTTATCTTTTTAGTTGTCTAAGTATTTGTGTGTAAGGCACCCTTTGGATGAGTGAATTTGAAATGCAATGGATTTGAAGTTAAGATTTTGTGAAATTGTAGGATTGCTTACTATTAGATGTACATTAATATTTCTCAAGTTGAGAATTGAATGTTGACAGAGGAGATATATTTTTCTAAGTTTAATTACTTTTCATAAAATTATTAGCTGAAAACACGTCATGTATGAGAAGAAGTCTCTATGGCCTAACTCTCACTAAAAATAATATTAAGAGAAAAGACCCCACAAGCACCTTATAATAGTGGGAATGATTAATTGAGATTCTTATAAATGAAAAATAGTAATACTAGAAGTATCGTATTTTTCACAAAATTTTCATCTGCAAGGAGTTGTGATTCACATGAACCTAATATCAATAACATTTGTCTGCCAATATTATCACACTATCATTAAAACCGTATTGTATATATTCATTTATGCACTATATGTAAAAACGTAATACAACCACAAAAAAAAAAAAAAAAATCACATACACCTAAAACTAAGTGTGACATTTTTTTAAATAAATGGTATCAAAAACCTTGATCATGATGACCACTACGAGATTGTGCATGCAGAGGAGTTTTCTTCAGCAATATACACACGACTCAAAATTAGGGAATAATTTGATGAACAATTGAAAAACACTGTTTGGATGAGGATAAAATTTCAGGCCCTGATATGAAAGATTCGGTACAATTACTGAGATTGACTTTTAAGAAAGTTACGTGAGAAGTGAGAACAAGCGTATTGGACTTTGAAATTGGTGTGATAATCAAAGGTCATCGTCATTAGTACTAGTGATGGCCCGTGAGTGCTGACTCTTCACTCTCCTCCCGTTTGCATTTGCTGGCTTTGATAGACCCATCTCCTCCCTATTCTAACCAATTTTTTTAGCAAAATTGTAGTGTAAGGTGTACTTTGTTTTGGTGGGGGTGCATTTATGGGTCATGTACACCAGCATGACTGGCCGTACACGTGTTTAAAGATTGAGTGACAGGCATATTTGAAAGTTGATAGAGTGCTCAAGAGTCCATCAAGTTGACAACTGGTCGGCTTTGAGATCTCACGATGTGATCATAAAACATCTACCATCTTGTGCGCTCCTTTTGACAAATTTATCCTACAAACAAATGAATATGGATCTTCACTATTTTGCGCATAAAAAATAGAGGGATTCAACAAAATAAATCCGGACCATATATTACAAAATAAGCGTTCATGATTTTACATCTTTAAAATTCCAATAAAAATTTGGTTACTAACCATGCACTTTCGCCTTTATTTGAAGGCTTGGTCAACAAACCAACCACACTTTTATTGATCTGTCAAAATCGTGATCGTTTGTTATAAGATGTGCAACCACCATTTATTCAACCAAACCTCCATGTTTTCCCTACAGAGGAATCGAAATATTGAAAAGATTAACAATATTGTTATTGTAATAAGGATGATGGCTCTCTCTCTCTCTCTCTCTCTCCTTCCTTCCTTTTGTAAGGATATAACAATATGACATCAACCAAATATCACCTAACCCATGTGGTACCTCTCTCTTTTGCTACGATTTAGAAGATACAAAAAGTAAGGGCAAAGAATGATACAAATAAATTAAATCATATATTATCAAGGCATAAAATAATAAATGACTAAGCTCGACTGTGAGGTCAGAACCCCCCCTCCCCTCACACACACGGCTCTTTCCCTTTTAAATTTAATTTGAATTATTTTTTAAACACTCACATTAACACTTGTGACCTTTCCTTTCAAATTTATTTTTTTTTAAGCATGTTCATTAATTTTACAAATGTAGACCCCTCTCAATCTTTCTGTTTTGACGAGTTGTTTGGGTTGGATTCTCTGTATTTACCAAAAAAATTAATTTTATAAATATAATTGTATAAATAATTTACCTTAATAATTTTTATTAATTATATATAATAATAAATGTAAGTGTAAATTTTTTTTACATAAGTTCAAAAAAATTAAATATATATAAGGTTACAAATAAATTTCTAATTCATAGAATCATAGTGTATAATTTATTATAACTAAATTTAATTAATAGTTTTAAAAACATAATACTACAAAAAAAAAAAAAAAAAAAACTAGGCCAAAGAGGTATAACCCAAAGACCCGTTCAAAAAAATCCGTCAAAGCCCGACGCCCAAACCCGAGCCCATCTTGACCTGAAAAATAGCGGGAGCTCACAAAACTCAACCCAAGCTAGGCCGGGCGGGCCATAGCCCCGGGTTCGGCCAGCCATGCCCAATTGACATCCCTACATATAATGCTCATAATTTATTTTCTCAAAATCTAGTTTCCATGGATCACCTATATAATCAACCAAAACCCAGCCCTCCCTTGCATGAATTCTATCAAATTTCTATGTATCCCTAGCTACAATCATGTCCTTCGAGGCCTGAAGGTGCGCTTGGACTCTTGAATTGTTCATCATCCACACTGCCACTTCGGTGTGGGACTATACTCCAGCAAAATAGGATTCTCGACTGATTAGGCAGCTTGAAATTATCAGAGACAAGATTATTTCGATTGAAGGATCATCTCTTGCAGCTCTGGCCAGATTATACCAGTGGGCAGCTTCAGGTAAGTTTGATTCAAAAGCTTGTTATGATTTTATCCGAATTAAAGGAACAACAACTTGTTAGACAAAATTAGTGTGGCATCATACAATTCTACCGAAGCACTCATTCATTATGTGGCTTGGCATTCAAGACAAATTGCTTACAAAGCAAAATCTGTGGGAACAAATTGATGACACTTCATGTGCATTTTGTGGGACAATGGTAGAGACCCGAGACCACCTATTTTTTTAGTGCTCACTGGTTCGGCAAATATGGGAAGAAATCAAGAGCTGGTTGGGTTTTTCCCGAGCTTTGACGATGCTCAAGGCTGCGGTTAAATGGATCATCAAAGAAGCTCGGGGCACTGGTATCCAAGCCATTGCAAAAAAGATTGGCTTAGCATGCACTGTTTATTGTATTTGGGAAGCCCGAAATGCTAGAGTGTTTGATAGCATAATTTCCCACCCGTCTATTATTGTTCGAAGCATCAAGATTCAAGTATACAGGATCCTTCACGCATCTTATCCAGACTTGCGAGAGCTGTGACGGGGTTGTATTCTTCTCGCTTTTTGTAGATTTTTGGACAGCTCTTATAGTTGGTTTTGTAATTTTCTTACATTTGTAATAGCCATGTTGGCCTTTGCTTTCGCTACTTCTTTTTGAGTGGTAGTTAGTGGTTGTAATTTGGGACTTTGTCTTTTTTTGTTGCTCATGGTCATACCCAGAGCATTGGACATTCTTTGATCTATATACTTTATTTATTGATCAAAAAAAGAGTACATCTATATATGTTTAATCAAGATTCTTATTAATATATATATATATATATATATGTGTGTGTGTGTGTGTAAGCCTAACGTCAATAACCATTTGGCCACCAAGTCATTTCTACTACCAACCTTATTATATTGATCCAATTTTGTACCATATGTAGATAACCTTAATATTAAGGAAGAACCCCAACTCCCAAAACAAAGTGGACATCTCTTTAGCAAAGGGAATCAAAAACCTTGATCACGACCACGCACTAGCACTAGATGATTGGACATTAGCGTTTCCTTTACTAAACTAATTATATCGACCTAATAATTATAATGGTAAACTAATCCTCATGATTTCTCAACTTCAATTCTTCTTCATGCCTATGCATGTGAATAATGAATAATAAAGTTTATGTTAAAAATATTGAGTCAGGACATATATATATATATTATTCAATTCAAGAAATTAAACACAAAATATAGAATTCATATTATAATATTTTACAAAATAAAGTAGTAAGAACACTCGTCGACAGTACACAGGTGTATATATATTCCCCCCACCCCACCAGTTATCGAGCATATGAATGATATAGTTATGCAAATAAGTAATAAACAAATGCTATGACTATTGAATGGCCATCGAAAAGGTTAGTTTTCTCCATATCATCCATCACCTTTTATAACCCAAACTCTCCAACGACGAGAATATAAATGCGGTGGGTATAACAGTATATTATGATTATAAATACACACCCAATAACTCGTGATAATGAGAAATCAATAAGGATATAAAAGAATGTAACCAATTAGAATAAATGAACATCTTAAATAAAAATAAGTTTGTTAGAATAAATTATTTTATTTTGAAATATTAATATAATATCAACAATCCCCCACTATTTTAAAATACAGATTATGTAAAGGAAATAAATAGATGGATTCAACCAAGGGACACGAGTATCTAATACATTATAACGGTGTCTTTTGAACTATAAATTGACATTTAATATAAACAAGTCATGACTACAGAAAACTAGTAAAGTATAAAACTTCTATAAACTAAAATCTTTTGGTATAACACGACTAAACTTGCCACCCACATTAGTGTTGATTCAAGGTTGATCCTATGTTGATTTTGATGATAACTAAACCTTGTGTTATTTTACTAATGAATCTACTTAGTGTGCAAATTAACAAAGTTCATAATTTAGATATAAAGTTCAATCTCAAGTCTAATACATGTTAAAGAGAATGCATAACAAATTCAAAATCAAGTAATGAATTCCAAGAGTTATGCAATGAACCAAATAGAGGATTGACGCTTATCTTTACTTCAAACAAATTTTCTACATTCCAAGAGATTGAAAGTGTTCAAATGAAACTTTCATCAAAGTGTGCATAGACTCAATGAAAACTGATTTGCACTCAAGAAAGAATGTAAACTTCATCAGAATGTGCAATGATTAGTTAAAGACAATTTGTTTGTTGAAGACATTAAAAATACTCAATTGAAGACTTCATCAAGTATGCAATGATCAATTCAAGATAATGTGATTGAAGTTGTCTGAGAAGAAGACTCACAATGATTGTTTGATCTCTACATGAAATCCAAGTGAAGAATTCTTCTACAATGTAAAGAATCAATGAAGACTAGATGTATGAAGAGATTGCATCATATTTGCAAAAGTCTCATTGAAGTGATTTTAAAGAAGAAATAAGAATTTCTAGCTGAGAGAAGAAATTAATAATGAAGTATTGTGAAGCTCTACATAATTGAGGAAGCTTGGTATTAAAAGAGATTGTCATACAATGAAAGATGAAGCTCTGTAAATGAAGAAGAAAATATCAACATTGATCAAATGAAACTCTGACTGTTTGAGAGTCAAGAGAAGATGAATGTCAAATGATTGATTCAATCCAAATTGAATAGAAGTTAACTCTAATGAGTTAAAAGTGTTTGATTGATCATCATACCCCAAAGAGATACTCATTGAAGATCTTATACTGCTACTGAGATAATCTGAATCATTGGAAGACAAAATGCAGATTTCTAGGCAATGAGCGGACTCATGAAAATGAAGAGTCGCCTCATGAGCACAGAAGCAAAAAACCTAAAGACCAAGTAGACAATGAGTGGACTCATAGAAATGAAGAGTCACCTCATTGAGACAGACGCAAATGCTTGAAGATAAAATGACCAATGAGCGGACTCATAGAAATAAAGAGTCACCTCATGAGCACAAAAGTAAAAAGCCTGAAGACCAAGTAGACAATGAGTGGACTCATGAAAATGAAGAGTCGCCTTATGAAGATAGACTCAAAGGCTTGAATAAAATGATTAATGAACGGACTCATGAAGATAAAGTGTCACCTCATGACAACAGAAGCAAAAGGCCTGAAGATCAAATAAACAAAGAGTGGACTTCTGAAGATGAAGAGTTGCCACGTGAAGACAAAATAAACAATTAGCCGACTCATTTATATGAAGAGCGGACTCATGAAAACAGTGAACAACATTTAGTAAATGCAGAAGCAGAAAGTGTCGACTCCACAATCCTGGAGCTGACTCCTTGAATATAATGGCTAGTTTTTTTAACGTTATAATAGACTGGACGTGCATTAATGAAGCCCAACAACCTCTAACGGATGGAATCAATACATAGGTTTATATACAAGCTTCCAGCTGCATTTATATGTGTGGATGAGAGACGAAAACAAAATTCAACTGACTGATTCACTAAAAACTCTGATATTTTTCCTGTCTTTTTCTTGTGAGCTTTGATTGTAAAATCTACTCTTGTTGGAGAGTTTGTTTGTTACTTGTATATTCTTATACACTTGTATGTGAGAGTTTGAGAGTTCTCTTATAGAAGAAAAACTCTTGTAAGTTTGAGTGGAGTTTGAACAAAATCACTTGGTGATTGAAGAACTCAGGTGGAAGTTCTTGTATAGTGAGCTGAGTAATTTGTCAATCAATAACTCATTTGTAATTAGAGGTTACATAGTGGAAGGAGACTTCAAGGAAGTCTTGGGGTGAGGACGTAGATCACGGTTTATGGATGAACCTCGGTAAATCTGTGTGTTCTTTCTTATGCTCTGTTTTCTTTCATTCTTCTGATTATATTGCATTGCATATGGATTGATCACTGTTACATTGGTTAGATTAGTTTTAATTAATTTTAATTTTCATTAATCTTCGAAAAACCCAATTCATCCCCCTATTGGGTTACCTTTTGGGCCAACAATTAGACCCTCTAATATAAACTTGTTTAATGCGGATTGGCACTATAAGCCCTGCTCCTACCTAGATATTCATGATTGCTCTAGAGAGCCTACCTAAGCTCTCATAGGAAGCGGCCCCTTCCATACTCATGTAGGTGAATCCATCAAGTGTGCACTACAATTAAACACACCACCCACATTTTGGGTTATGATATTCATTGAGAGTATGACACTCAATCTTCAATAATGCGGTTGCACTATTACACTATGGACTCTCAAAATAATAGATAGTGTTCATGACCATTAAGTGACTTGTTATTACCCATATAAACTTACAACATGGGATCTCCATTCATGTAAGTTGGGTTCCCATCACTTGTGACTCTTGTACAGGCATAAGCCTCATTCCCCTCGGTGTTTGATAACTTAGCCAGAGATTTAACACAATCATTTTTATTTCTTTGACTAATGTAATATTTTTAAGCATTTTGCCTATCTCCTCAATACATTGCTCGAGCATTTCACAGATAAATTAATAAACATTTGCTAAGATATTTTTCTTAGCTCATAGAGCTTTTTTAAAGGCATGAATTATATAAACTCATCATATCATCTTGAAAATTTTCAAGCCATCAAAAATATCATCTTGGATAAACTAAGGTTTCACAGTGTTCATATTAGTACTCATATATTTCATATTGAATTAAATCCAAGATATCAACCCAATTGTATATTAGTTATCGTTAACCTGAATAAGCATAATAGATCAACCAAATTTAACTATGCAAAGACTTCACAAGCTTTTCTTTACGGATAGCGCAAGCCATCTCCTGCTAATAAAAATAGTTAGTTTGATCATACAACTAATCCTTTTAATTCAATAGAATAACTTCACAAGATTTGGGATCATGTACATTGAACCACTTTCACATAGCTTTAAATTAATTTCCATATTTGTGTATGTAGGCAAACAACCCAATCTGTGATCAGAATAATGTGTAATCCTCTTTGGAAATATAAACAAATTTATATTCAAACATCTTTTTTCCATGAAGGCAAAAAATAACAATTTAAAACATTCAATGACTTGAGGAATTATACAAATTTGCATCATATAATTCACCCCACAATTCAAAATATCATAGTCTATTCTAAATTCTCTCTTAGATAAATAATATCCTGCAGGCCATTATTCTTGAATTCTCATAATAAAGCATTGATGCATTGATCATACAAAATTATCAACCAAGAAATTACAATAATTTTGACATATTATTGATGGATAAACATTTTAAGAACAACAGACAAAACCACTATATAAAATTTAGCCAAATCAAACACTGTGAATGTCAGTAAGACAAAATTATAAACTGGTTAGAAGCCAAAGCATATCAACATATCTAGAAAGATTCAGTCCAGATGGATAATACTATAACCATCTGTGATTGAACATATCACCCATAATTCTAAAAGAAATCATTTAACATGGATACCGTTATGACATAAAATATTGTATCAAATATATGGAGGTCAAGTCTCTATGAAACATAACGTAATAAAATTGATTTTACCAATATCTCGTTGGATCCATCCACATAAGACAAACACATAGTTGCCTCATATTCTTCTTTCACCATACATATACACATTATATACATCAACTCGGCCGAAGAACATAAAAAAAATTGTAATTTTCAGTAAGATTCCGTACGCATAAAATAACTCATTGGGCACAACTTTCATCTACTATCCCATTTAAAATTTGGCCACTATTAAGGGAAAATCACACGTTCTTCCAAAAGAAAATGCTAGGACACTTGCAATTGTACCTCAGTCATCGACTGATGTATGCCACGTCAAGCAGGCTCCACCAATTATTGATGGTGTTGGATTTTGCTCATTTGCAATCTCACATCGGTTGGAAAGAAAAAGGGGAGCAAGACTCAAGGCCTATATAAGAAAAGCTGTATCTCCTTGCTTAAGTGTACCAATCAATAACTTAGCTAGTAACTTTTAACTTTAATAAAATTCCTCTTAAAAATGTGAAAGTTAAACTTTAGCTAGTGAGGAGGCTTAGTGCGTGTTTTTGGGGTGATGAGGAAAAATTGTGTGATTGTAATAATTTTTCACTTAGTGTATTTTTCACTCAAGGCCTATATAAGGAAAGCTATATCTCCTTACTTAAGTGTACCAATCAATAACTTAACTAGTAACTTTTAATTTTAATAAAATTCCTATTAAAAATGTGAAAGTTAAACTTTAACTAGTAAGGAAGCTTAGTGCGTGTTTTTAGGGTGATGAGAAAAAATTGTGTGATTGTAATAATTTTTCATTTAGTGTATTTTTTTTGGGGGCTGGTAGTTTTGCTCCTGTTTTGAAAGTTTTTTTTACATAAATTCTTATGTTGTGTTTTTCTCTATTTATTTTGATATTCCTATCACATGGTAGAACTAAAAAGGAGGTGAATTTAAGAGGGCCGAATTCCCAAAAGATGGGACCTGACTGATGTGGCGCACATCAGCTAATGAGTGAGGGACAGTCACAGCTATTCCTAGTATTTCTCTCTTTCAAATTTAAGACTCAAGAGATACCGTGACATTTTACAATAATGACAAATAGGATATAAAACACATACAATCTATACATATTTTTGATAATGTGAAAATATTTACTAAAAAATTTATGCAATTTTTCTTATCAATCAAACAATCTGTACTCCAAGCTAATGATGTTCTCAAGCTTCAAAATACTTTCAAAATGTAGCAAAATCAAATTAATTACAAAGCATGGCATCTATTTTAATAATCTTCTATTCTTAAGATTGTTGAAAATATTGTGTCAAAATATATATTATTCAACTCATGAAATTAAACACATACAATATAGAATTCATATTATAATATTTTACAAAACAAAGTAGGAAGAAAACTCATGACAAAGGCGTGTAGTCACTGTCGTTAAGAATAGATAACGTTTCTTTGAATACATGATTTGGTGCAACAGGTTATGACAGTTTACGCTTCAAAATTTAACTGTCTGTTCTTCCAAAGATGCACTCTCAAGTGTAGAAGTGTAAAGAATAACTTGTTAATCTTCTCAAAATCAAATAAAAATGATACTATATTTTAAGAAATATATCCGCTCAAAACCAAAGGGATTTTTCCATACATCCATTTTTAAGAGCATGATAAAAGCTTCCACAAGCTTACAACCGGTATATATATATATATATATTCACCCCACCAGTCATCGAGCATATGAATGTTACAGTTTTGCAAATAAGTAATAAATAAATATTATGACTATTGAATGGCCATCGAAAAGGTTACTTTTTCCCATGCCATTCATCACTTTTTATGACCCAAACCCCCAACAGTATGAATATAAATGAGGTATAAAGAGTATATTACGATTATAAATACTCACTCCATAACCCATGATAATAAAAAACCGATAAGGATATAAAAGAATGTAACCACTTAGAATAAATGGATATCTTAAATAAAAATAAGTTTGTTAGAATAAATTATTTTATTTTGAAACATTAATATAATCCAATAGTTTATACGGTTAGTGTGGCCGACACACGTAAGAACTAGGTGGAGTTGTCGGTCAATGATATATATAGGTTTAATTATAACAAAAAAGTTGAAAACTACCGTCATTTCTCTTCACACTTCTATCACTACTGGACAAGTAATAAATTTCACGTGTATTTTCTAATGTGGAATCTGACTTACATTGTATCTACTAGTGATGATACTGCAGTAAAAGCAGGCCGAAGGATCTAGCATTGCTCCATAATTATAACCACAACCATAGCATGGTTGGTCCACGCCTAAGTGGTACGAGAGGCTGCTGATAGGTGCCCCTTTATGTAAAGCATTTCCATGTGCTTACTTTTCTCGATTCCCTTTCACTCTCTTTAATCATTTTAGTGCATGTTTGGAAGCTTTTCCCTTTGTCATAAAGCTTATTTGCATTAATTACTAACTAAGAGAACAGTTGAGATGGTCCTTTACTTACCACCTCGCTAATTAAATAGGCCTATTGTTCACATTACGCAAACCATAGAATTAGAGAACTCAAAAGTTCCACAAGCTACCTACAAATACATTTATGCAAATACATAATTCTTATAAGACCCAACATATTAACAAAATTTGTGATGTAAAAATTTGATATATATTATTGGGTTTATTTTCTAAAAATTTAATTTTATGAACAATTGTTGACTTAATATGGTATCACTCTGGTTTTGAGAGATTTTCATCTGCATCTATTCTCACTTCCTTTTGTCAATCTGTCTTTATTATGTTTGTGCGTTTGCACCCTAATTAAAGTTTGATTATATTTTGCTTGGCTCTCTACGTGTAAATGAGAGTTGTGCATGATGGAGAGTCAAAAATCTGATACACTTTGGGCACAATTAGCGATTTAACATGTGACACTCTTTCTTTTTTGGCTAAGCTACTTTGATTTAGGTCTCAAGTAATAAAAGGGGTTGCCGTTTTATTTTCTGATTTTCCTCCAGTGTGTAGTTCTTGCATCAATGTGCTGTTCGTGGTTTGAACACATATATCTTGTTCACTCGTGTTCCAATTTTAGGTACTTTCATTTTCTTTTTCATTTATTATTTTTTTATGGGTAACTAAATAAAGAGAATAATTTCTTTGGAGAAATAACTGCTTTTACTGCCTCTTTTTGCTTTCCCATCTATAAATAAAGCAAAAGCACATGTACCTTATAGTGGGAAAATTTAATTATTTTTGCTTTACCATTAGTTAGGAAGGGGTAGGGGAGAGAGGGTAGTTGCTAAAATTTGAATCCATATTTGATGAGGGGTTACAGGCGCCTCGGCCATTAAGGCTCACCGATTCCTCTCAAAAGTGATTAGTGAAAGACTTCTATTAATAAAAAACCATGACATCTTAGGTAACTCTAACATCAATAACCATTTGGCCACTAACATCATACTAGCAACCTTATTATAGTGATACATTACTGTATCATATATAAAAACCTTAACTCAGAAAAGCCCACGTACACCCAAAACTGTTATTAAATTGATCCATTTATATATATATATATACACACACACACCACACACATACAATTATATAAAACCTTCGTATGGAAAACCAACATACACCTAAAAAAAAGTAGACAATCTTTTAACAAAGGGAATCAACTGAAAACCTTAAGATCATGACAACCAAGAACTACCCATTACATGGTTGCGCATCCTGAGGCGTTCTCTTCACAAAGCCTATTCCCACCAGAGACATAGCATGGGCCCCCAGCATAGCCTTCAGAACATGGACCGCAACATGTCCTACCCGAACTTGAACCCGAATCCGAATCCGAATCCGAACAATAGCATTGCACTGGCCGTCCACACCCATGCTAACATGGGCCCCTATCATAACCTTCAGAGCATGGCCCACAACATGTCCTGCCCGAACTCGAACCCGAAACACAGCCACAGCGTGGCACTGGCCTTCCACACCCGTGATAACATGGGCCCCAACCTTCAGAATATGGCCCGCAATATACACCAACCAGATGAATACATTGAATAGGGTATCCCGGTACCGGAATAGGAGCCAGGGGAGCCGGAGGAGGAGCTTCTTCCGGAGGGTTCTTCTTCTCAGGAGGCTTCTCAACCACCACAACAGGAGGCTTCTTTTGCTCAGGGGGCTTCTCAACCTCAACAGGAGGAGGCTTCTTCTTCTCAGGAGGAGGAGGGGGCTTCTCAACAACCACAACTGGAGGCTTCTTCTTCTCAGGAGGAGGAGGAGGAGGGGGCTTTAGAGGCTTTTTTTTATCTCAATGCACTTTATTGTTTTCCCGCCCTTGCAATACAACTTGTCACGTATCTTCTCGGGGCTGCAGCATACTACGGTGATTGTAACCGTATTTTGATTATCATCATAAATCTGATCTCGTATTTCTGATGCCATACAAAGAAACAAAATTTTTTTATATAATGATATGATTGGATTGGAACCTTATGTTATGAAGCAAAACGATGACTTCTAATTTTAATTAAGTCACTCACCCCCTTATTTTGGATAAGTTTTACGTATGTATAAACTGGATTATCTACAAAAACAAAATATTTTACCGAAAACCTATAGAAAATGATGTGACAGATTTTCGGGTTTTAAAATTTCCAATAAAAAAGATCTATTAAGGTGGCTTATAATTTAAAAATATTAGCGTTGCATCCTTCTCGTTGAGGATTCGTATGCAAATTATAACAGAATAAGATTTACTGCACGTGTGTATAGATGTGCATGTGTTCAATACGTACGTAAAAGGTTTGGGACTCACGAGGAAATTTGCAAAGTATTTTCTTGATCTTCTTGGAGCAGCAAGGGCACTGAAGATCAACCTTCAGCACCATAGTTGTAACCTGTTACATGACAAAAAAAAAAAGTACATGTAACAACACTGTTTGGAAGAAGAGGAAATTGCAGGACCTGCAGAGGATGAGGTTAAGGCCACACCCACATGATACAACGTACGTCAAAGAAAAGAAATCTCAACCAGGAAAACATGTGAAAATTAGATGGGTATGTAGAGAGAGAGAGAGAGAGAGAGAGAGAGATGAAATTCACAAACCTTCTCAGCCATGGTGGTGGAGTGATGATTGATGAATGGTTGTTCTTCACAGAGGAACATCTTAAAAAGAAGGCAAAAAAGCATTAATTTCGTACATCATGATCAAATTACGCGAGAACATTGCGTATTGGGCGTTAAAATTTATGAGGTCATCAAAAGCTGTCGTCATTAGTTCTAGTGGGGACCTATAATGCTTGCACGTGCTAGTGGTGGCCTATTGTTTACTCTGGTAGACCCATCTCATTCTCACCTTCCCCTATTCCAATCAATCAAAGTTTTTGAGCAAAATTATAGTAATGTAAGGTACTTACGTAGTTCGGTGGGGTGCAATACTGGGTCGTGAGTACTCATGCACCCCACATGCATGGCCGTACACGTGTCCCAAGACTGAGAGGTCCCAAAGACTGAGAGGCATGTATGCTGGAGGGTTTGATTACCCTTCATCAAGAATTTGTCCATCAAGCTAGTTTACTACTGGCTTTGATCTCACAACGTGATCATACAAATGAATGGTCACGGTTTTGTTAGGTCTTTAAAATGCAAATAAAAACGTAGTTGTCAATCATGCTTTTAAAAAACAACCACGCTTTCTCTTTTATTTGAAGACATGACTTGCCAAAAGAATTGGCTGAGTTGATAAGAATAGAATACTTCGCTTGAAGAAGCTTACGTCCGATTTTTGTTACCAGCAGTCCTTCTTAAGAGGTGATTTATAAGTTTAATATAAGCACTTATAGGAGGTTGCAATTTGTCCTGGCCTTAGATTGAGGTAGCCTTTTGTTATCCTAAATTTTTTTGTATCTAAAAAAAAAAAAAAAACAAATAAACAAGACTTGATTTACAAGCGAACCATCCTCTTATTGATGTGCCGAAATCATTATGGTTTGTTTTAGATGTGAAATCATGATTTATTCAACCGAACCTCTCTATTTCCCCCACAATTTTAGGCTTTTGCTACAAAAATTTTTGACACAAAAAGTCAAATTTTCGGAATAATAGACTTATTGAGACAAAAAAAAAAAAAATCGTCACAAGCCCACCACAATAAGCTTGTCATAATAAGTCTATTGTGACAAAACCAACAACTTGTCACAATAAGCCTATACACGTAGTGATGAAATAGTTTTATCACAACAACAACACAACTAGTGACAAAATATTTCATCGCAATAAACAAAAAATTTTTGTCACCATATGCATACTTTGATCACAAGAATCACGTTCAATAGGGCAGATATTGGGACAAAAATATTTTGTCACAAGATGTGCTTGACAACAATTTCGTCACAATAGGTATATTCTTGCCACAAAATATTTTTGTCACAACATATATTCCTAAGGTGGCAATTTTGTTGGAATATGTATGAGATATGGTGACAAACTTGGTTGTGAAAATAGATTTAAACTCTTATGACAAAACATTTTTGTCGCCATAAATTTTTATTTGGGGTGACAAGTCTATTTGTCACAATATGTTTATAACTATTTGTGACAAAATTGTTGGTCACTAAAGCCATGCATCAATTCCACTTTAGTGACAACTCTATTTCGTTACAATAAGTCTATAATTATTTTAAGATAATTTTATTATATATTTTCAAATGTATGTTGGGTACCTGTGTGACCATAAACAAATAGCAATCCTGTGAAATTAATTCATCCAACAATGTCCTCAAAAACAACAAATGCAAATTTTGGCAGATAAAAATAACGTGAATTAAATTAGTCATTCAAGTAATTGCTTCAAATCAAATCCGAAATTAAAAGAACACAAAGCTAGTTTGTACAAAATTTTCAATATCAAACTTAACTAGCATCTCAAGAAAACAAAATACATTATAAACATCCAATGAAAGGCAAAGAGGATTGTCAGCTTTCCCTTCATCTTCACTAAACTTGAGATTAAAAACGCAATCATCAAGTCAGATGCCTCAACTACCTGTAATAAAAAGAATAAAGTTAACTGATATAGTATAATATGTCAGAAAAATAGGTTATCATTACAGATATGGAAAGAACACTAATAGACTGATAAGCAACGTAATATATATCTTTTGTACAGTTCGAAACAAACATCAATGAATGAACATATTGAAAAACAAATGCTTGAGGAACCTATGTCATCTGCAAATGAAACCAAAAGCATGAAATAGCCCTTATAAAGGGGAGGTTATGCTATCAATTATCTCAACCAACCACCATAACTTCAAAACCTCAACAAAAATGCAAAAAAAAAAAAAAAAAATTGCATATACCCACATGCACACAATGCAAAAGCCCCCAAACCCCACTTTCCCCATTCCCATTTCACCCGCATACATCACCAAGTACCTTAACTTTAGAAATTGCACAAAAAATGTTCCAAACAGCCTGTTTTTCTAGGAAAACATACACATAGTTCAAAACCTTAAACCCCAAACCCCGTCTTCTTCCTTATCTTCATTCACTTGAGCTGTTACTCTATCATCTAAGATACACAAACAAAAAAGTTAATTGTGAGGCTCACAATGAACTGGAAGACCTTAGATACCAATTTGAGTCACAATAGTTAAGACTTCCTATTGAATTTGCATAATCTGTGGGAAATCTTTTAAAGCTACCTTAACACATTGCATCACTAATTTCTTTCACATTTTTTTGGATAATTTATTTTACCTACTTTATCTATTGAAACTAGTATTTTTCCATTTCTACTTCTTTTCTCCACTAGCTATTAAATTTCTCTACCTTTTTAATCCGAATCTTACCTTACTCTACCACCACCTATGCCAATGCATGCGCACTAGCAATTTTAGCCATGAATTGTGTAACCTAAAGACGTCCATCACAAATTGAATCAGATCAACATTCAAGATAAAACTAGGATAAAACTCCCCTCACTCTCTCTCAATAAAAAGGAATTGCTGCCCAGTAAAGAAAAAAAGGCACTGCACAAGGGGAACCTCTATTAATACCGCTTAGTCTGGAGATATTCTCACAGAACCAAGAGCAAGAGACTAAAGCTGAATGAAAGCTGGAGCATCAAAACTATAGCCGCTTTTAAGGACATAAAATAAAGAAAAAACAGGAAGCCTTTTGCTTAAACATTTATAGCATTTTGAGAGCTTAGATTCACCTACCAAAGTCAGTTCTGTGACTTCATTACCTATATAAAAAATGTGAGAATCCATCAAGCATCCATCTATTATTAGCTTATTCCTAGCCTGTATCGTTTGGAAATTCCCCCCAAAGCATTCACATAAGAGTGTGTGTAGTTAGATTAACACAACCTAAATTTGCTTCACAAGACTTCACTAGGCAATCTCAACTATAGTTATCAATCTCGTACCGGTCAAGGTACCATTTTTGTTATTGGTATGGTACGTACCGGTATCGATACAATACCGGATACCATATCGGATTTATCGTCATAAATATTATATGTTATAAATATCTATATATATATATATATTTAAAATGTTAAGGGTTTTAATAAAATGTAAACGTGTTATCCAACCCAAATATATATTTAAAAGACATATTATTGTCTAGTATATGCCTAAAATAAATTTTAATTGACAATTATCATCAAAAGAGAATAAAATTAAATTATTTTAAAATAAATTACACAAAACTGATACCATCCAGTATTCTCGGTACCACCAGTATTGGGCTGTATCATCGGTCTTGTTCGATATTGGCCGGTACATTAGCTGGTATGATATCACTATTTATTTGTACCAGATGAAGGCTGGTACGTATCATACCGACCAGTCTTCCCAGTACTAGTATGAGATTCATTGCTATGATCTCAACTGTAATATATTTTTTTCCCTATGAACATTTACTTCCCAGTGATGGTAGTTGTGTTTGTGATACATCCAACCAATGCTCCCTTCATAAATGGAATATTGGGTTTCTCGATGGCCAAAATTCAATCAAATACCTTGTAGCAGTTGTGCAAAGATTAAAAAAAAAAAAAGAAGTTGCCATTGTGACCACCTCAACCATTCTTAATGATACTGCCCATCTCACTAGATAGTAGTTAATCCGACAACTTGAAATGCAGTTCTATTGTCATTCTTAATGATCCTATCCAAAAAATAATAAACCCAACCATCTAGATAACCTAAGATAATGTAAACATCATGGTCCATGGCTATGCTCAGTGTGGAACTACCCTTGTATATAGTATATATACATAGTGTATTAGTAAAACAATTAATCATTTTTTGGGCTTTTAATGTGCACCATTACAACAAGTAAACTTACCCATTAAATGCACTAAAAAAAAACAATAAATAAAACCATATTTCGAGACTAAATAGAAGTTAGTTTTATTTTTCATATAGAAAATTTTCTTATGCTTCAATTTAGAAATATGTGCAAAGAATTCTAAAAGTATAATTATTGTATCAGTAGGTGAAAATTTGTGTTTCTAGTTTTGACACTCCCAAACCACAAGGGGTAGCCTAGTCGTTTTAAATCACTACTCACACCTCCTTGTGGACAGTTATAATTTATGTATCGCATAAAATTTACATGGTTCATGTGGTCGGTGGTTCTGCATAAGTTTAAGGAAGTAGTCAACCAAGACTTGAATGCCATGTAGCTAAAAAAAAAATTTTTGACACCCCCAAAACAAATTCCTGGTTCCACCCCTAGCTATGCTTATTTACATTCCAACCCATAAACATATTGTATGCATAGAAATTGATCTGGTTCTAAACATATTGCCAAATCTGATAGACCAAACCAGCCACTATTAGTGGATAGTGGCATCATTGTTAGTACTTACCCTAGATAAACAACCAACATTCATGTAGCAGAAAAACCATAGCGGGGATGAGGGCATCACCCTTGTGAAGAATTCCACCAAAACACACTAAAATATCTGATGAGCTTCTCCATAAAATCATATAGAAAATTGGAGAAAGTCATTCATCACACATGCCCATGATAGGCCATCCGTAACAACTTGAAAAAGTCAGCCTTTCTACATAGTGACATTGTCATTACCTAAGAGTTACACCATAATCAGATTTCCAAACTGTTTTTTTTTTCTTTTCTGTAAAGTACTCCGGGTGCTTTGTTTGCATTGCAAATACATTAATGTGTTATTTATTTTGCTGTTACTTAAGACATAATATTAAATATATATTATTTATTTCTTATTTAAGTACTCCATTACCATTATTTATATATGTGTGTGTGTGCTGGATTAAATAAAATAACCAATTTTAAGACGAGATTCTACTATATCAAAGAAGAAACAGAGAAAGCCATGTATTCCATATTGTAATGGGCATAGTTAGATGAAATTCATACATGACTAATCAGTTTCTCACACATATTCCAGTAAAGGAGGAACAACATACCAATAAAGGAGGTGACTTCGCAGGCAAAGAATTTACCAGGGATGTTCGCTGCAACTGAAACAGGGGTCCTCAAAGCAGGGATGGAAGACATACACACAGGTTCGTCGGAGGCAGATTAATGCATCGACGGTAGGTGGTTTGCTTGGGCGTAGGGGGAGGGGGGGGGGGGGGAGAGAGAGAGAGAAGAGAAGTTTTGGGGATGAAAAGCTAGGGCTCAAAAGAGGAAAAGTTTTGGGAACCCGCCTACAAAATGGAAGTTAAATTTTCTTTTTCCTCTGGGAGGGAAGGAAATTTGGAAAAAGTTGAATTTCTGGCAATATACAATGACTGAAAATAAAAGTGTTAACGTACAAAGTAAATAATTATATAATTTTTATTCATAAAAGTAGAAGAAATCTAAAGAGAGAGAATTTGATTAAATTCAGTTTCCCTTAATCATTGATTTATATTTCTTTATTATAAAAGGTTAGAAGCTTAAGAGGTTATACACTATTTTCTACCTATTTTTCCTATAGATTTTATTTTCATGTCTAATTTACTAATATACAAACACAATTCTAGCATTACCTTTTAGTTATCAATGTTCTTTTTAGAAAACCTGAGCTCCCTATTGTTGTCAAAGCATTTTGTGACATTATTTTGTTGCAACACATAACTCGCCAGAATTTGACCAAAAGTAAATATGTGTGACAAAACATTTCGAAGCAATAATGGTTGTTTATTGCGGCAAAAATTTTATCACCACAGTTCCAATAGAAAATATTTGCTGTGATGATTTTATTTGGTAGCAAATATTTAACCAACACTACAAGAAAAAACATATTTCGCGACTAATTGTTGCGACCATATTATGGGTAGTCACCAATAGTTACATGTCTAGCAACTAAATAATAATTTGGTCACCATTATTAACATTTTAGTGAACATGGCTTTTTAGTGGCCAATAGTTATAGTTTTCGGCGACTAACTTGATGCATTGTTGCCAAAAGTTAAACATTAGGTGACTAAGTTTTTTGTTGTTGCCAAATGTTTAACAATTGTGACTAAAGTTTGGTTGCAATCTAAAATTTGATGAAAATTTATTTTGTGCCACTACATGTTGGCTATTGCATGATCTATATGAATAGTTGAAATCATGTTTGCAACTAGAGCAAATTTTCATGCTAATCACTATCATGTTAATTGAGTATGACTTTTGTCCTACCTTATGGCATTTTGTATATATAGACAGTCTTTGTATGCCTATTGACAATCAATCAACTTCTTCCCTTTAAAAAGGGTAACTAAGTCCCAAGAGGAATATCCATTTCATGTTGTTGGGATATGGCTATCGGCATCACCGTACATAAGAGTACCAAATTTTCTGCATTAGAGCTGGGGCTTGAGAAAGGCAACCCCCAGAGGAATGGCCCCAAGATGTTGAGAGAGTTTCAATAATGACGAATGATTTGAAAGAGTTTTGTAACAAGCCACAGTGCCACAACCTACAAACCTTGCTGTTGCAGTATAACTATTCATTATCTAAGTTATGTGATGATTTATTCACTGAAATGCCTCTGCTCAGAGTTCCGATAAAACATATCAACTCTCAACCATTTGTCTGTTGATGCTATTATTTGAAAGAGAGAAGAAATAAACAAAGGTGATGAGGCTGTTGCCAATTTGAGCAAGTATGGAAGAGCTGAAATTGTTGCTTGAGTAATCCACATAGGTGACGAATTCTGGTGGTATTGGGATTGCCCCACGAAGCTGGTTTGAATGCAGGTCAAGGACAAAAACACTAGGGAAAACATAATGATCTTGCAGACCCACTAGGAGATTACAAGAAAGGTTCAAATGCGTCAGAGTTCCATTACCATTAATCTTCCAAACCTAGTTTGGTATTTCCCCATAAATGTGATTAGCTGAGAGGTCCAAACAAATCATTCTCGGATTAGTTCTGTAGGTTAGGAAATCTTTGCAGCTTGCAAGAAACCATTTTTAATGTGCTGAGCTGGGGAAAGGAAGATAAACTAGACTTGCTTTCACTGGCATTAACTATTAAGCTGTTGTATGAAAGCTCGGGTGTTGTAAGATTTTGTAGCCCCAAGATCACATCTAGCTCTATGGTGCCACTGAAGTTGTTGAAAGAAAGTACGAGGATATTTAGCCTTTTAATTTCAAAGAAAGATGTGGGAATAGGCCATTCTAGTTTGTTAATACTCAAATCCAATGTATCCAATGGAGGCAATGATTCATTTGAAAATCCAGTAACTTGATCACGAAGTTGGTTATTGGAAAGTTGAATTTTTCATAGTGATGGGAGGGAAAACAGAGACAAGGGAATACTCCCATTGAATGAATTTTAAAACATGTCAACTCTCAATTAACCATACGTCTTTCTCATTAATTAATGAGTGAGCTACAAATAAATAAGTTTCCAAGTAAGGTTGGATTTCTTATAGCATGCGTACGGAAAGTAATCTCCTTATTTCCCAAGTTTGGCAGCTATGCAAAGTGCAAATATAGATTCAAGATTGACATCCATGTAACTCTCATCCCAATCACCAATTCAAATATATTTAGTTTCATGCTAACTAGAAGAAGTCGAATAAAATGAAGTAACTTGGAACTTTGGAGTAACTTAAGGCAAACGTATTCCATATGCATTCAATTGGTATACTATAATTTGATGAATTAAGCCCACATGACTTTTAATTTCAGCAAAGACAAATAAAAGATGACTCATATTCACAAGTTACAAAAAACTACCACTAGCGCGCGATTGCGGGATCAACTGCGTGATGGTGCTCTCCCACAGTGAACTGCACAAAGTCTTTATGCTATTAGCGCACTATTAGGCCGCGATCGCGTGGTTATTGATTCCATCCATTAAGCTTTCTATGCTATTAGGGCGCTATTATCCCACGATGGCGCGATCCATTGTGAGATAATAAAATATCTCCCCTTATACTGAAACTCTCTACCCCCCTTCTTTCAACTTTCCCTCTGATATTTTGCAAATCCCAGCCTCTCTCTCTATCTCACCCCCCGACGTAGCCCAAGGCTGCCCCCTCCACGCCGCCACCTCCACCACTAAAGCGACCACCGGTTGCTACCACAACTATACCGGTGGTTCTCCAACGGCAAAGAATGGTTTACTACTCCAAATCCCATTTTTTTCCTCGCGCTAAAGAGAGAAAGAAAGAGAGAGAGGAGAGAAAGCAGAGGGGCAGCGAGAGAAAATCTGAATCCATGTTGAAGGCCGCTATTGTTCTTTCGATTTGGAATGGTTGAATCTGAAACCCCAACATTTTCCATGCATTTCTCGCCAATTCCAAAGCTACGATCTTCTGACCAGGGCGTCGAAAAGAAACCTGATTGATTTGATTTGGCGGTGTGTTTTTGGCCGTTGATTTGTCCGCAGAGATGAACGATGGTGATGATGGAGAGGTCGTTGCAGCTTTAGCGGGCCCACCATCGCCGCTCGAATGGAAATTTTCTCAGGTCTTCGGTGAACGCATGGTAGGTGAAGAAGTTCAAGAAGGTATTATTTCTAATATTGCTTTTAACTTCTTTGGATCTGCAAAATTTTGGGGGCATGTGTAGCGATTAGGGCTTGGTTGTGTGTTTTTTATCCGTTTCGGATCGTTGATTGTTGAATGATTTACTTGATTCATTGATGATGGGGGCAAAACGACTAGATTTAGGTTTTGGAATTGATAGTGTTATGCATGTTTTGGTGATGCCTCCAATAGAGCTTGTATCGAGTAATTTGATAAATCAATTGAGAGATGTAAAGTGTGCTACTGGGTTACTGTTAATTTCATGCTCTGTTTGAGTCCATGTACTTTTTTTTCTACCATAATTAGTTATTTTAAGTTCCAAACATTTTAAATAATACGTTTTAGATGTGGATCTCTATAACAACTCTACATTGTTAAAATAGTGAGATAGGACTTGCTTCTTAAATGCATTGTTTCCAGCTTGCAGTGTATTACAAAGTGATTGTATAGCCAGTTCAATTGCAACAATGATTGGTTTACATTAGTTGATAACTTTAGGGGCAATTATAGAGCTAACACTGGTGTTCACACTCCATTACTGATTGTGCTTCAAAAATGCAATTATAAGGCCTTAACTAGTGTTTTGTTAGTGTTAGTTTATGATTTTATGTGTTTTTAGTTATGTTTTAGTACTAACTAAGTTTATTATGCTTTGTATATGTTTTGAGCTTAAATGGGAGGATTTTGGGTACATTTTGGACATAGGTTTTAAGAGGATGGTGCTAGAGTACAAGCTGCTAAAGCACGCGGGGCTAAAACTTTGGAAGGCCATATCTCTCAAACCAAGAAGGTTATTAAGGCCCATAATATATCGATTCCATACAACTTTTCGAGATCTACAACTTTTGTTAAGGCACACTGGCCATTCGGGGACCTGTCCGGACGGGCAGTGGCCGTGTTGGTGAAACTGTGAAAATTTTTCTAAGTGTTGAAGGCCGTCCGAAGCTGTTCGGAAGCTGTCCAGACGCCCCCCCCCCCCCCCCCCCCCCCCCCCCCCCCCCCCCCCGGGCCAAAAAAAAACCTGTTAGGGTAAAATTAAGGTCTTTTTAAGCTCATAGGAGTTCTTTTTAAAAAGGGGAGAGTAAGAAAACTTTATAGAGAGTTAGGAAACCCTAGAATTAGAGTAGTTTTAGGAGTAGGAGTATTTTTAAAGATCTTTATACCTTTCAAGAACCCTAATTTTTGTTATTATTCAGTTTTTCTTTATATTCAAGATTGGATGTTCTTTCCATTGTTGCAAGCCTTCAATAGAATTTTCATGTGCTTTCTTATGGCTTCAAGTTGCTAAATCTTTTCCTTGGCATGGATTGAAAAAGTTAGTAGGTTACATGTAGAGATTTAAGATAGTTATTTATTTTTCAAGATTTCAAGAACTTGAACCAACATTTATTTTCTTGCCCATGAATATCTTCAAAAACAATATTCTTGATCATATCTAGCATGTACGTATAGACTGATATGCAAGTAGGGATATGTATACCTAGAATTTCTGATAAGGATATTGATTATAATTGCATATACATTCCTATTAAGAGTACTTTAGAAATCTACTGTTGTTGATTAAGTTTCAAACATACTTTGTAGATAGATTTATAAACTGGGACAGGTATAAATGGGACCTTAGTATGAACACTAGTAAATAACTGAATATCAACTCCAAAAGGGTAATCAAATCTTGAGATTCTTTACTCACAGCTATCTTGGGAATCTACTTGTAGGCCTATTAACTGAATCAGTCCTGCCAAGACCTTTTGCTTATTGTTATTTAATCAAGCTTTCTTAGTATAAATTTATTTTCATTGCCTAAAATAATTTCTCAAACCAAATATCAAATCAAAATTTTTCTTTAAATTCTAGAGTTGTTTTTCTTGAGAGTTCTACGTTCCCAAAGTGAGTTTTACTAGATTCATCCATATTCCTTGTGGTTCGACCTCGGACTTACCGAGATATTATTACTGCATCGCAACCATACACTGGCTGATATAAATTACACTATTCAAGAGCGATCAATTACCATTCAAATTAAGAAAAGAGAGAGACATATTCGTTATTTAGCAGTCCATGTTACTGGTATTTACTCCTAAAGGGCAGATATTGGGTTGGATGGATTCAGTATGGTGCCCATTAATTAAGCACAATTCATGAAGTAATGGGCTGGTCACCGCACACCACCAGCTCCACCATTGCCGGATGTTTCTCTTTTATCATAGGTTTCTCTCTCTCTCTCTCTCTCTCTCTCTCTTCATATATATACACAATCTTCATGAGAACAAATTTTTGACATTTCTCAATATACCCATATGCTAGGACACACAAAAGATGCAGATATAGAGAATGGGATACTATGAAGAAGGTGAAATCGATTTGGTAAGAAGCATAGCTTGAGTGAAGTTGTATATAGTACTGTGTATTGTATGTTTTAAGCATTTTTTTTCTTTGTAGGTAGTGTTATTGTGTCAAGTTTCTAATTGCCCCCCAAGTGTTTGATCGGTTGTCCATGACAATCACAACTCTGCTATTAAGAAGAACAAAGAATAGTAAGAGAAGCTGCCTATTTTGGTATTAAAAGCAGACGTGATCATGTACTCTAAAGCCAATTCTAATGTTTTACGTCTTCATTTTAATCACTATTAAAAATGCTTGGCTTAGATTTCCTGGATTTTTTTAATATAGTTTACTTTTTTACTACCTTGGATTTTAAACAATATGGCATTGTTTAGGTTGAATACATGGATCTTCAAACACTACGAGACCAGGTTATTGATGTCATTAATACCATCATCAGAAGAGACGACGGCACAGAAACTGGAGATCTCTTGCTCCCTTGTGTTGAAGGTACCAATTACGTATTTATTGTTCCTTTTCAAAAGTCTTGCCCCCTTGTCATTAATACCTATTTCTTGATCTCTTATTTTTCCATTTCAAACAAGAACTTGTGTGCAACGAGTATTTGATAACAAACCAAAAGATTTTGGGGCTCTAAATTCATGGATGCATATATTGGTTTTCATGTCTAGTCTAGAGGTGGATGTTACAGAATAGAGGAAGGTTTGGCGGTATAAAATGGGTGCCTTAAATTATTTTTTGCAATGAGTCGGTTTTGTGCTTTTAAAAAACTAGTCCAAGCATAAGCCTTTATCTGCAAATGACTTAATACTTTGGAGCATAAATTTCATCACTTTGAAACGCGCAAATTGATACCATGTCTTGAGAACTTGCAATGTCATGAATATATCAACAAGACTTACTGGGCCTTTTGAATGCAATCTAATACACCCAGGTAGTTCAAAGTGATAAATCGAGGGGTTTGCTCCTTCTACATACAAATAAGAAAGAAAAATCTTGAGAGAATGATATTCCTTTTGCCTAGAATGATATTTCTAATACACCCTGATCTTTGTTTATGTTGGTGGGACAATAGTAAACAACTTAACGGAGGGTTAGGGACTGTGTAGCTGGTACTTCATAATTATATCATAACCTATACAGAGATGAGATATATAATCTGTATTCTTGGGTGAGGTCTTAACATGTGTTCTTATGAAAACTCTGGGAAGCTTATGAGAGGGTCTCACTTGCCTTAAGAATTGTTTGCAGGTGTCCCATTTTTTTCATTTTCTTTTGTCAGTTGTTAAGTGCTGCTTACTGTTTGCTAATGTCCAATGTTCATACAAAATTTAGATTAAAAAAAAAAAAGAATAATGTTTTAATCACTTCTCAAAAAAGGGTCGAGAGCTCTCTCTCTCTCTCGCATGCCCAATAGGGAAGTGAGCCTTACATTGTACACACACAAACTTTAGCCATTATGAAGTTTCCATTTTGTATGCTATAAAATACTTGCACAATTGGGGTCCAGTTAAGAGACAAATTATCCCTTGGCTACTAATATTCAATAACCTTATGTTATCTAGCTAGGAGAAATATGGTGATCCTCTCTGATGTTGGCATGTCCAGAATTTAGGACTTTGTAAGATATAACTTGTGCTGCTGTAAGCTGAGCCCAAACTCAACATAAGGTTGTGTATCTAATCTTGAACTTAATTCATCCTGAAAAAAGCAAGGTTAACACAGTCAGAATTAATCACAATGTTTGGGCCATGTTGGCCCAAATGGAGGCCTAAGTGTAACTTCATCAAAAAGTAAACTTGAGGTCTTTATATTGAGATCTTTAGTTTTTTTTTTGTAATTCCTTGTCCTAGTCACTTTTGGGATTTTAAATTCATTACACATTCTAGGTTGACAGTTTAGGTTCAATTCTATATGGGTAACTCTTTCTAGGACTAGGTTGTGTTGGTCAAGGCTTATGGTCAACAGCATTCTTGTTCAAGGGCTTGGTTGTATAGGTCTTGCCCAAGCTATTATGGCATGTGCCACATTTAAGCTAGAAATTTGGCTGCAATATGTAGCTTCACCTTTGAGAACAGTACCCTTTTTCTATCCTATTTGGTATTTATTATGCAATATGTGTATCTTACTAACATGACTGTTGATGGCTGTAGCCCATATTCCTTTGTGTTCCATGTTTCCTTTTCTTCTTTACTTCTTGTTGAAAATAGGTTCAAGTGCAATGACTTATGCAAAAACTGATTTCATCATTGTGATGCCTTTATGGATATAGTATAGAGAAGTGTGCCATTGGTTTCCTCTGTTTGTTATGTTACACCTTGCATAGACAGTTTTTTTTTATATGGCCATTCCTACTTTTGAGAATAGTTGGTACATGGTAGTTAGAAATCTCAGGCTCTGGCAATTGAGTCTTAGCTGATAGCTGAAATTATGTATTGAGGAGTAACTCAGAGATGGCCTCTTTTTTGTGTTCTTTTTCTTGCGGCCGACATATAACTTGGCATTCTCGTGATGTAAATTATATTTTTATTTTGACATTTTCGTGATGTAAATTGCATTTTTATTTCAATTAGTCAATATATTTATATACATGTTTATTAATTATCTTTATTGTGTTCATTATTGTGTCTAATATTTATATATTTTTTCTTTTCAGGTTATTCCCAAAGAATAGGCGAATGGTATTTCTAGACATCGTTTGTTTTGTGATAGATTAAAAACTCTCTTTGGTTGTATGGGTTTTGGATTTAGGTTATTATTTTTGCAAGAAACTATGTATTTTACTTTTGTTTTATGGATTTTCATGGGAGACAATGTTAAGTATATTAATTTTATGAATTTTGATAGATATTTAAAAGATATATTAACTTTGTTGGCATTTTTGTAAGCATTTGGATTTGAATGAAAGCTTGAATTTTGTTGTTTGGATGAAGTTAAATTTATATTTTATTAGGTGAAATAATAAATTACAAAAATCATTTGTAATTTATAAAAAAAATTTGGAAAATGTATTAGCGACGCCAGTACTTTTGTCGCTGAAAATGCCGTCGCAATACCGACACTAATGCCCATTTGCGACGATAAAATGACTATTTATGACGGTATGCTGCCATCGCAAATAGTCATCTTTCTAGTTGTGAGTCCTTATGATCGTGAGATTTGTAACTAATTATATTGGTCACCATAAGATGACTTTGGCAAACATTTAGCTATAGCAACTAATAATTAGTCGCAAAGTGTAGTCCCTACTGACTAAGTATTGGCGACTATGGGAGTTTGGCGACTAACGTCAATGGTTGCCGTATGACTTCTTTTGGTGACTGATTACCTTTTGGCAACTACCAATTTAGTTGCAACGTTTAGTCGCCATTGATCACATATCAACGATTAACCAAAACTTCGTTTCCATAAACGTTTAGTCGCTACCTTAGTCACGAATTCATATTGGTGACTAAAAAAGAACATTCAGTGACTATTTTATTTGTTACTAAACGTGTTTTTCCTCGTAGTGCAAGTTGGCAACAAATTAATGTGATGTAATATATTTTGTCACAATTATTCACTTATATATGATTTATTGCTAAAAAATTTTTTTGTCACAATATGTATATGTGTTGTGACAAACATTGTATGTTTGTCACCTATTGTGATTAAGTATGTTATCACTATATGTTTCACTTGAAGGTAATTATTGCAAATCTATAGTGATGAACATACTTTGTAACTAATATTAACCAAATCTTCTTGTGACAAAAAACAATTTGTCATAATAAACAAAACTTATTGTGACAAATTGTTTTGTCACTATTTGCATAAACTAAACCTTTTTTTGCTACAAAACAAGTTGTAACATAAGTATTACTTATTGTGACGAAGTTTTCGTCACTAGTGTAAAAAATAAAATTTTATTGTGGCAAATTTTTTGTGACGAAATAGTTTTGTAATAAATATTTGTTCTTGCCAACACAAAAACTTCCCGCCATAATAGTCGTGACAAATTATTGTGACGAAATTTTAGATTGTCATAATTTTACTATTACCTATGACTTCTTATGACAAGCTTAATATTTGCCACAATTAGTGTACTTTTTGTGACAAATTTCAATTCGTCAAAATAGATTTTGTAGCAATATCTAATATTTGTTGTAGTGAATGGATCCAAATCTTAAGGATTAACATGCTTGAGTGATATTTGAATATAGTTCTAGTAATAAGTAATTATAATGGCTTTCTTTTTTTATTTTTTCCATTTACAAAGACATGACAATAAGAAGACTTTACTTAGAGTACTGACCGCAAGATTGAGAAATCGACCAAATTAGCACCTTCCCATGTGGTTAGTGCTTCTAATTCTTAATGCTAGCTAGCAGGCTAAAACTGGAAAGACTGTCGTGTTTAGCTTCACCCATGAAGCGAAGGGCTGTGAAAGAGCCAGACAAACTCGGGGCACAGGTAGGTACAAAAACATTGAAGTACTAGTTCATATATATATACATACATATATGTATATATAGCATAGAAAGGCAGAACTTGTGGCCTCTGAAGGTTCAAGCTATGTTACCCATATATAATGCTACTGGCAGGTTAGATTGAGGACTTAGCTGTGATGTGTAGGTCCAATCTGAAAGTGGTAGAGACGTGAGCATCTTAAATTACTATCAACTAAATTGATCTGAACAGTATTAGGATACAATGTATGAGATCAATTGAATTGCATCATTCTAAATCAGGAGGTAATTGTCCAACTTTCAGCTCAAAGGTTGGCAGTTCAAGTGTTTCAACCATCATAAATTATGAACTTGAACAGTTTAAGTTATACTTGTAGGTATTGAACTTGCTATCTCAATTGCGAAGTTCTTTATGCGATTGAATTGTTGCTTTTTTTACTTTTTAGTTGCCTAAGTCTTTGTGTGCAAGGCACCACTAATTGGATGAGTGAATTTGAAATGCAAGGGATTTGAAGTTAAGCTTTGTGAAATGGTAGGGATGTTAATTATTAGGTGTGGGTTAATATTTCTCAAGTTGAGGATTGAATATAGATAGGAGAGATATATTATGTTAAATTCCTTGTCTAAGTAGAATCATTCAGGATAGTTGGAAACATGTATGTATGAGGACAAGTCTCCGACCTAACTCTGACTAAAAAATATATATTAAGAGAGAATGCCTGCACATGAACCTTATAATGGGAAAGATTAATGGAGATACTTATTAATAATAAAAAAAAAGTGATGCTAGAACTACTGCTATTTTCAAGTAATTTTCATCTGCAAGGAGTTGACGAGATTCACATAATAACGTCAATAACCATTTGTCCGCCAATATCACACTACCATTAAACCCCAATTGTATAGATCCATATATGTAGTACTATATATAAAAACTTAATAATAAAAGAGCCCACATACACCCAAATCAAAGTGTGGCATTTTTTTTAACAAATGGAATAGAAAACCTTGATCATGATGGCCACTACGAGATTGTGCATGCAGAGGGGTTTTCTACGGCAATATAATCACATCGACTCATGTAGCAACCCCTACTATTATTCCCACAATAACCATAAGTTCCATAACCATAGTTGTCATACCATGGCACTGGCCTTCCATGTCCATCATAACATGGCCCCCCAGCACAAAGTTCATAGCATCGCCTCCAACATACCCCAGCCAGAAACACCGGTGGGCATCCGGCAGCCGGTTCTGCTGGCTTGTCTGCTGGCTTCTTAGATTTGTCATTCGATTTTGGCTCGTCAGCTTTGCCATTTTCTTTGGCCTTGCCATTTGATATAGGTTTCTTAGGTTCCTTCTTCTTTTCAGGCTCTTTGGACTTTGGAGGCTCTTTGATCTCAATGCTCTTGATTGTCTTCCCGCCCTTGCAACACAACTTGTCACGAATCTTCTCCGGGCAGCAGCTTACTACGGTGATCGTCACCGTATTTTGCTTTTCATCGTAAGCCTGGTCTCATATTTCTCTCGTCCCCAAACACATCACGCAAAAACTCAGTTTCATTTCTCCACAAATAAGCTGGTGGATATATAATAATCCCTATTTAATTACTATGTATATAATTAGTGATCACAAACAATAAAATAATACGAATTATCTAATAATCAACTAGAAGCAATTTTAACTAGATGACAATTAGAATCTGAATAAGAACGAACTAAATCGTAACGACTTACCCGGTTGTCGTTCACAAAAAATAGAAAATGTAGAAGTCGAAAGATAAATCAAGTCGAGTGTTTCACACTCTCTCCTTAAAGACAGATTCACCCCCCACAATTGGTGCTCACGGGATGATGGGCGTCTGACTCCTAGGATAAAACGATCTCAACAGTGTTTAGGCAACACTTCAATAAAAACTGCTCGGCGGCTTCACCAGATGATCTGAAAAAATACGGGAGGAGGAAGAAGAATTTGTTGTATGCAACAATTCGGAATTTTTCGATGTTATGAATGCTAGAATGCTGCTCTATTTATAGAGCCCAGGTGCCTGTTCGAAGCACTGGTTCGAACAGGTACCAGCAGAAATTAATTAATAAAATAATTAATTAATTTAATTTCGACCCTAACCCAAAAAGATAAGACTTGAACTCACGACCCGGACCGGACGGGCGGCGGCGCGCGCGTGTGGAGTATTGGGTCAACTCATGAGTTTCATAGGTCCTCCCCCTTTCACAAAAGTGGGGTGTCGCTTGGGGCCCAAACCTTACTTCAAACTTGGGTTATATATAGACAACTTATTTCTCATAAGAAATCAATGTGGGATTACCCACTTTTAACCACATAACCCATATTCAATGGGGTGACTTTGGAGGCTAATAACTCATTCAATCCTATACGGATTTGAGCAAGTAAATAGTCTAGATTCATCTCCTTTCAGAGGCGAATTCAACGCACCAATGACCCGACACAAAGGATGCATGAGTCCCACATTTATATTGGCTCAAAGATCAACAAAATAATGGGTTTACACCCAATTATTCTAACATAAGCAATATCAAATATTACACACCTATATAAATCCCTACGTACATGATATGTGAATATATTTATGTGTTTAATACGGAGATGGTTGAAGACTCACGAGGAAATTTGGAAATTACTTTCTTCATCTTCTTGTAGCAGCAGGGACACTGAAGGTCTACCTTCAGCAACATTGTGGTAACCTGTTACATGATAAGAAAAAGGTACAGTCTTAATTTGGAAAGAATTTGATGAACAACAATTGAAGAACACGGTTTGGATGAAAAGAAAAATTCAGGTCCTACCACGAAAGATTTGGTATAATAGATACGAAAATGAAGCCAAATCACAAGACAAAAACGTTTTAAAAAATAGAAATCTCAACCTAACAAAAAGGTGAAGATTAATTAGGCATGTAAAGAGTTAGAGGGAAATGAAATTCACAAACCTTCTCAGCCATGGTGGAGACTTGGGAGTGATGGTGAAGGAATTGTTAGTAAGAGAGATCAAATGGTTACTTCTTATATTCTGGTTAGCTAGATTTTCTGTATAAAATTTAGAATTTTCGTTTTAAGTAGGTTAATGACATTGATTTTTAAGACGATTACGTGAGATGCAAGAACAAGCCTATTTGGACTTTGAAATTCATGCCATCAACTAAAAAAAATTATTCAATGTTCTTATAACGACCTTACTCCATCGCTCACATTTGGTAGGCCTCTCCTATTAGGTGAAATTAAATATTTCACCTAATAGATGAAAGACCTGCCCCTATAAATAAAAAAGCAAGGTCAATTGGTGCTCTAAAAGCATTGAATAATTTCTTCATCAAGGGTCATAGTCATTAGTATCAGTGGATGGTCTATTATTGCTGACTCTTCGCTCTCTTCCCATTTGCATTTGCCGGCTTTGATAGACCCATCTCACCCTCTCCATTCAAAGTATGTAACCAATTTTTTAAGCAAAATTAGATTGTAATTAAGGTACTTTGTTTTGGTGGGGTTGCATTAATGGGTTATGCACGCCCACATGGCTGGCCGTACACGTGTTTTTAAGATTGAGTGGCAGGCATCCTTGAAAGTTGATATAGTGCTCAAGAGTCTATCAAGTTTACTACTGGCTTTGAGATCTCACAATGTGATCATCAAACATCTACCATGTTGTGCGCTCCTTCTGACAAAATATCTTTAAAAAAATTGAATTTGGATCACATAAAATGGTGGAATTCAACAGAATAAATCCTAACCATATATTACAAAGTAAGCATTCATGATTTTACATCTTTAAAATTCCAATAAAAATTTGGTTACGAAGCATGCATTTTCACCTTTATTTGAAGGCTTGGTCAACTAACTCAATCATACTTTTATTGATGTGTCAAAATCGTGATAGTTTGTTATAAGATGTGTAACCACGATTTATTCAACCAAACTTCTACGTATGATGTGTGTGTGTGTGTGTGTGTGTGTGTGTGTGTGTGTGTGTAAAAGGACATAACAATACCCATCAGCAAATGGTGGAGACTTGAGAATCCTAAATTACTCACTCCATCTACAAAGTGATAAACTTGAATGGGGTTAAGCTATATATCTGTTAGCTAGCTTGTTTCTGGTGGACCCAACCCCAGCTTGAGTGTGAAGGAATAGTCAATTAAATGTACATGTTGAAAGGACCAACTCATTCGCAATTGTCTCTCCAGCATTCTTTCTTCATGCGAGTTAATTTTCGTACTATACTTTCTTTCTTGAATTTTATATTATTATTATTATTTTTATATTATTTTGCACTACAATGGGAGAGGTTGCATCAACAGCTCTTTTTTGGCTGCATCGGAGAGAGAAAAAGAATCTGATTTAATATTTATTCGACCTCCCAAACAATATTTTTGGGAGACCCCAAAGATACCTATAGAGCAAATGGGCCTTAACCACTCATATGATTGAATGAAATTCAACATTTGTTAGAGGTATAATCAAATCCAATTCTTTTAACAAAGCCTTTATGTACCCAAGTGAGTAAGCCCTGTGATGCACCATTTTGAAGAACCAACCCCTTCTACTCCAAAGGGACACATTATTTAGAGCGTGCTAGTCCGTCCCCTCTTGAGTCCCCTCCGGTAAGTCCATCCTAGTGGTGGAATTTTAGATGAAAACCTTGACAATTTCCAAACAGCTAAATCCAACATCCTTTCGTTAAATCTTCTGGGTTTTTAGGTGCCCTATAATTTGAGTCTCATTTCGAACCAAAGCATTGCCCTGCATCAAGTCTAATAGGGGCTGCTTATATCTTGCATAATCTATGAATCATTTTGGGGTGGTGATTCCAGCAAAAGTAAGAGCTTCATGGACTCAAAAGTAGATAAGGAAGAGGAGATTCTTGTTCTAAACTTGGAACCAGACTCTAAAGTAGCATCCTCTGTTGATGCTAACTGGCTGATAGGAAGGGTAGTATCAACAAAGAGCATCAATAAAAATATGATTCACAACATTGTTAACGGAGCATGGGGATTGGAGAAAGAGGTGGAGGTGAGAGTAGTGAGCCCTACTACATACAGCCTGTGTTTTCTTGAGGAGAAGGATAAGCAGAGTGTTCTTGATCGAGCTCCATGGACAATCATGGGTAGCTTGTTGATTCTGAAGCCATGGAACCCTAGCCTCACAGCAGCAAAAATGGACTTTAGCACTGCCCCATACTGGGTTCAAATCCATGGCCTACCACCTCATAGAATGACTAAACAGAATGCTATGAAAATAGCAGATACTCTTGGTACCCTTATGGTGATTGACGAGTGGAGCATCAAGGAGGGCAAGTACAACCAATGCATTCGAATACGCATCGAAATTGATATAACGAGACCTATCAAAACTAGATTCAAGCTACAAAGAAAAGGTATGGGGGATCTAGATATTGATTTCAAATATGAATGATTGGTGGATTTTTGCTATTGCTGTGGTAAAATTGGGCATTCAATTGGAAACTGCAAATACAGTGATGCAAAGAACAATAAGAAGTTTGGACCAGAGCTAAGAGCCACTCCCATCAGAAACTTTGTAACAATCAAAGTGTTAAAAACGGTGGTAAGAGATCGAAGTGGCGATATAGAGAAAGCAGAGTCCAATAAGATTGGGGGCAATGAGGATGAACTTGATCTGGGTAGAGTTGTCACACACTAGGCGCAGCTTCTGATGAATCCAACACCTCTTTGCACCACGGAAGGTGGTGGTAGGGTGGCGCGTGCTACAACAGATGATGGTGAGGAGAGTGAGAGTTCGTACATGTCCTGCAATGCTTTGACAATGGTTGAGTCGCAAGTTCAACAGAAGAATAAGGGCGCACATTCTCTGATGACAGCTAGACCTACAACTGATGACCAGGTACAAGATCTTGTGGATTATGGCGAAGGCCAGCACACTGAGGTGAGCTCTCCTATGATTCGTATCAGTAATGCAGAGATTGGTTCTAAAGGTAACCCTAATTCGAGAGAAGGAAGAATGAATGAGCAAGGGGCTATAACACAGGGGAATAAGAGTGACATTGGGCTCTCCTTTATGGCCCACGGTCAAGTTAGAAGACCCAACCAAGATATAGACCCATTTCAACCACAATGTTCTTGGGATGTTGCTGACTCAAGTAGAGATCCAAAGTTGCTAAACAAACAAGGACCAACCTAGGTAGGCAGGGAGTTGGGTCTTACGTCCAAATGGCCTCCTATAAAGAGTGGCCCAACCATATAAGCAAACTTTCAAAGCGAACAGCCCCCGCCAGTGATTCAAGAAGTTGTTGTTAGTCTAGCTCAGGAACTAAAGAGCATGTCATTGAAACGGAAAGCGGTGGAGTATCTTGATGAACATGGGATGAAATCAAAGAAGTGGAAGATGCTAGAGGAATTATATGTGAAAGAAATTGGTCAAGAGACTAACCAGTGCACCACCACAAGTGGCAAAACTAGATGGGAAACCAAAAAAGCTTCAAAATCACAAGTCAGACATAGGATTAGGAAAACCATCAGTCGAAAGAGAGATTTGCAACACTATGATCATGAATTAGAAGAAATCACTGTGGAATGGGACATTGAGCACTCTACTATGGTTGAGGAGGCGGGCCTGACCATGCCCCCCAATTCGCCATGATTGGATTGGTTTGGAATTTTTGAGGGTTGGCTCATACCTCGACAGTTCGTCAGCTAAGGGCTTACATAAATAGAATAAGACCTGATTGGTTTTTCCTATCAGAAACTATGTTACCTATAGAGAAAACTAGGGCTCAATTAAAGAAGCTTTCCTACAGTAATGTGGAGATATTGTCAACTAATGGCAGGTCAGGGGGTATATGTTTAGCTTGGAACAAATAGATTGAGCTGGAAGTAGTTTACTCAGATTCTAACATCATCTCAGCTCTAGTTTTCTCAGAAAATCCTAAGAAGACATGGCTGCTCAATTGTATTTATGCTCCTACGGATAGAAAGTTACAATATACACTTTGGGAATCTTTGGCTTACATTATGGATACATTTCAAGGCCCTGCAGCTTTCATTAGGGATTTCAATAATGTGACATCTCAATTTGAGAAACAAGGTGGCCTGTCGTATGCTGAATCATCCAATGGGGGCTTTAGGGGGGTGGTCGAGGAATTGGGTTTAATTGATCTTGGTTATATTGGAAATCCATTCACTTGGTTTAACAACGCGAGTGGCTCTGCTAATATTAAAGAAAGGCTAGACAAAGGTCTTGTTACCATAAAATGGAGAGAATTATTTCCAAAGGCCACAATTTGTCATCTCCCAGCAATTGAATCTGACCATTCCCTTGTGGTGTTGGATACAATTGGCGAAAAGAGTAATGCCAAAAGACCTTTCAAGTTCGAGGCTATGTGGACCAGAGACATGTCTAGTCATAGTGTAGTGAGTCAAGCTTGGTCTATAAATATCCAAGGCTCCAGAGCTTTCAGGTTCTGCAGGAAGATCAAAAGTACAAAAGAAGCTTTGAAGGTATGGAATAGAGAGCATTTTGGAAATTGTGATAAGAAGATTTAAGAAATTACAGATCTTATTGATAAGCTACAACAAGCTCCTCTTACAACAGCAAACTTAGACTCTTTAAAAGGCTTACAATTCAATCTAAATGAGACCCTCTTGAGGAAGGAAATCATGTGGAAGCAAAAGTCTCGTAATCAATGGCTTAAGGAAGGGGACTCAAATACGAAATTCTTTCATACTTCCACAGTGATTAGAAGAAGAAGAAATGCTATAGATACTCTAAAGTTGGAAGACAATTCCTGGATCTCAAACAGAGAGGAAATTGGCCAACAATTTGAAACCTTTTATAAGCAGCTGTTTTCATCTTCTGATGCCTAAGAGCAAAACTTGGTTCAAGAGCTTATTCACCCTGTTATTTCAGTGGAAGAGAATGAGAGACTATGCAGGATTCCATCCTTTGATGAGATTAAATCAGTTGTCTTCAATATGCCATCCCTAAAAGCTCCTGGACCTGATGGAATGTCTACAGTCTTTTATAAAGCTTATTGGAATGAGGTTGGAGCAGATTTGTGTAACATGGTGAGTGCTTTCTTCAGTAATGGTTACTTGTTGAAAGCTCTTAACCACGCTTTCATCAATTTAATCCCAAAATCTCAACATGCTTGTAAAGTTGATCAATTTAGGCCCATAAGCCTCTGCAATGTTGCTTATAAGGAAATATCAAAAATCATTGTGAATAGATTGCGACCATTTCTGGACAGATTTGTGGCCCCTAATCAAGCTGCGTTTGTGCCTAACTGCAACATTAGTGAGAACTCAATCTTAGCCCAAGAGGTTATCCATGCCTTAAAGAAGAAGAAAGGCAAAGGGGCTCTCATGGCTATAAAGGTGGATATGGCTAAAGCTTATGACAGAGTTGAATGGGGTTTCCTCATGAAGATCCTAAACTGTCTTGGCTTCTCAGAGTTATTTATGCAATGGATTCATCAATGCATTTCAACTTCATCTTACTCTATATTGATCAATGGGGGCCCTTATGGTTTCTTTCGCCCTCAACGAGGCTTAAGGTAGGGAGATCCATTATCCCCTTTCCTTTTTATCATATGCAATGAAGTGCTCTCTAGAATCTTATTTGTTGCTGAAGAAAAAAATGCCATCCATGGTATAAAGATTGCTCGCAATTGTCATGCTTTAACACATCTCATGTTTGCAGATGATCTTCTCATCTTTTGTAGAGTTAATGATAAAGAAGCTAGAACAGTTAATGACTGCCTCGCTTTATTTAAGGGATGGTCTGGATAGAAGGTGAATAAGGAAAAATCTGCTATTTTTTTCAGTAACAACGCAACTAGCAGTGTAATTCGATATATCAAAAAGGAGCTAGGCCTTAAAAAAGGAAAACAAGATGCTATCTATCTTGGCTTGCCTATATTTATTGGGAGATCTAAAAAGCAATCCTTCAATCCAGTCATGGAGAAACTTAAGGCTAAGCTTTCTGGTTGGAAAAGCAAAGTCTTGTCTTATGCTGGGCGATCAACCCTCATCAAAGCAGCAGCATCATCCATCCCAATCTATGCTATGTCCACCTTCAGAATTCCTAAGTCGCTCTGCTAAGAAATGGATAGCAAGTTATGTAACTTCTGGTGGGGAAGTTCAGAAGACAAGAAAGGCTGTCACACAAAGGCTTGGAGTTATCTGTGCAAACCAAAGGAGGTCGGTGGTCTTGGATTCAGGAAGTTTAACCAAACCAATCGTGCTCTATTAGCAAAGCTAGGCTGGCAGCTGCTAAATGAGAGTAATAGGCTATGGTCCTCCCTTTTCCGGTAAAAGTATTGTAGACATAGTAGTTTTATGGATGTCGAAAAAAAATCCACAAACTCAATGATCTGGAAAGGCATTCTGGAGTGTAGAGACTTAATTAGCAAAGGGGCTTTTCGTCGTATTGGTGATGGAAATTCTATCAATATATGGAAGGATCCTTGGGTGCCTAATCTGCCCTCCCTAAAGCCAACAGCGGCTCACCAGATGCCTCTTAATGATATGAACGTTTGTGATTTGATTGATTTTGGATCTCTATCCTAGAGGGTAGATGTGTTGCAAAGTTTGTTTGACTCAAATTCAGTCCAAGAAATTGTTAAAATTACAATTCTTGTGTGCCCCAGAAGGGACTCTTGGGTGTGGCTTGCAGAAGCGTCAGGGGAGTTCACAGCCAATTCAGCCTATAACTTTGACATGGAGAGTCAGCATAGCCATTCACACCCTTTTAGATCTCAACAATGGAGGAAGTTATGGAACCTCGAAATTCATGAAAGAGTTAAGGTGATGGTATGGAGAGTTGCTACTGATGCTATCCCTACGAAAGGTATTCTCTCCACCAGATTCCATATGGATGATACCCATTGTATGCTTTGTGGCTCCAACAATGAATTATCCCAACACTTGTCTTTTACATGCCCTGTTGCTAAGAGAATCTGGTTTAGGCTATGGAGTGTCCGAATGGAATCCATTGCTTAAGGCTCTATAGCTGATTGGATTGCTATGATGTTAGAGCCAAGTAAGTTGGGCATTCCATCCTCTGTTAATCACAATCATTTTGCTCTGTTTGCTGCTATCATCATGGAGACCATTTGGAAATGGCGAAATGCTATCTTATTTGAGAAAGTGGCGATTGATATGGAAAAAATCATCACTGATATTCAGGTTTTGTGGTCAAAGCATAAAGATGCTAGAAATCCTCTGCCTATACAATCTAGATGTGACAGTCATCGAGTAAACTCAAATATTAAATGGAACCCTCCTATGCATGAGGGAGTCAAATTGAATTTTGATGCAGCATACCATAAAGGAGCTATGTCAATTGCTGTTATTGCTAGAAATGAGTTAGGAGCTGTTATATTTGGGAAAGCTATTTCTGGCCAAGCAATGTCTGCTCTTGCTGCGGAAGCTGATGCTGTCCGTATGGCATGTGTGTGGGCTGATGGTGAAGGGTGGGATCATGTAATCTTTGAAGGGGACTCACAAGTAGTGGTTCAAGCTTGCTGCGGCTTTGGGGTTTGTCCTCATTGGTCCATTTCAAGTTTGATGGAGGATGTCAGATTTCTCAAGTCCAATAGATTAGATTGGGAATTTGTTTATGTGCCTCGATCTGCTAATAGGGCGGTGCATGAGATGGCTGCTTGGGCATCCAGGAATAATTTCTCTGGAACTTTGGGTCCTCTAGAGCTTCCTCTTTCGGTCATCAAAGTGCTTGATGTAGAGACTCAATTTGAGGCTGGTTGAGTCGTTGTCTTCCTGTTGTTTTTCTGTTGCATATGTGTCTCAGCCAAAAAAAAAAAAGACCATCTCTAATAGTGGCTGGTGTTGTGAGTCGTGTAGATGATGGAGTAATTCAATGTCTAGAATAAATAATGTGCAAGTTCGATTTGATGAGTTCTTCAAAGGATCCGACGAAATCTCAAATTAACACATCACCTCTTTAAGTAAAAAAAAAAATGTTATTGCATTTTGTATAATTAATATAAAATCTTGAACATTGAAAAGAATATTGCACCCTCCACAGCTTGGTCTGGATCGCCTCCAAAGCTTTTCTCTGTGCACCCTCCACAGCCGACTACAACATTTTCTAGTTGGGAAAGTCACGGCTGATTCTAATGGGTTATAGAATACCAATAATTCTATTGAGATTGGGCATTAGTGCAAGAGGGAAGCCTATATATGTTCACCTTTGCCTTTGGGTTGGTTCATGCTTTTTGTCTTTTGTAACTCTGGGCCCATAATCCACATAGCATATTGCCTGGACTAGCTTGCCAGTTTCATCCTGAGAAATTTAGATGTGATTCTACTTCAGAAAATGAAGCTATGGATTTAAGAGAGGCAGTGTGTAGGGCTGCTCCAAACTCAAGAATTTTATGTCCTGATTGTCATCGACTTTTGATTAGATTTTTTTTTTTTGTTAATTAAAATGAATATACAAATAGGCTATCTCTCTTTGTTCACACATCTAAAAAAATAAAAGACTTGAGAGAGACACAACATGAAAAACCTTAATTAAAAATTATTAAATAAAGCTTTTGATTATCCTAAAAGAAATTTTCATGATCTTGATGATTGTTTTCACCATTCAACCTGCATAGCCATGGAGTGCAACATACCAGGGCTGTTGTAAGACTTCAGTACTGAAAAAGATGTAATACTGCAGTTTCATAGAATTACTCTAGCATGATTTGGAGTCGCCTTCACTTAGTCTTAGCTTATTTTCGTTTTATTGGTCCATCACATATTCCTAGTTTCGACTTCCAACTAATCACACTGCAAAAATTTTACAACATTAATTAGTGAGAAATTTTTAAAAGTGAAGAGAAGGGTCTATGTTTTGTTGGGGCGAACAAATAAATAATTGCCACTTTTTCGCTTGACAATATTCAATTTCATCACATCAAATTTGCTATTTTGTGACGAATATCTTTACAACCCAAATTTTGTTCACAAGTGTGAAGCTTTTAGTGATGATTTAAAGAATTGTTGAAAATAGAATTAGTATTCTTGAATCCCACAACACTACATATATCCTATTCGTGACCTTTAGTGACGAGTTTGGCCAGTCATCATCATTTCTTTTGCGACAAAATTGGAACAACTAGGTACTGACGAAGCCTTCCCATCTAACTGAAAGTCCCAAGGATAGATGGAAGTTATACCTTTATTTTTACCACCTTTGTCTGGACCACTATAGAAATCATCTCATCCTTGTGAAGTGTTATAGCTTTTTCTTTTGGGATTCTTGTATCAGTATCAGTATCAGATTTCAGAACCAGCTTTTTTGTATTTAGAATATGTGTATCATCGGCTTCCATGTGTCTTCATATATTCCTTGTCAATATGTAAATAGTCATATGTATATTTGTTAGGTTCCTTTGTCAATATCATGTCTAGTTATTTTTTAATATGAACATACTCTGGTAATTAATTTGTTGATCAATAATGAAAACAAATTTAGGGTTTTAGGACAATACCTTATATAATACTAAAACAGCTTAACCATGACCCGGAGAAATGATAATTTTTCTTGTTTAATTGGATTGCGTTTATCTTATAAGAAGTGTAGTGTTGAAATAGGAACTGAAACAAGAATTTTGCTGGTTTTATACATGGCACATATATATTATCAGTGTATGAGTGTAACATTTGAGATTCTTTTAGTAAGTGTCAACTTGTTTACGTGAAGACAGGAAGCTGATCAATCACCTTTTTTTTCTTTTTTTTTTTGTTCTTCCTTTCTCACCTTTCTTCTCCTACCACATTTATTTCATTGGAGAATAGATGCAGATAGATAAAGCTTATCATTGCACGTTCATGCAGTGAATGGTTGTCATCCCATGGGTCCCAAATAATTCCCAGCTTTCCCCTTTCAAGATCCTGATAGCCATCCCTAGACCGACCCTGAATTTGGTTTTCGAGCGTATGATCACTGGGGCTTGGAATCAAAAAGTAAACACCAGTGCGCTCCATTCCCAAATAATTCATACCTATACACATCACTCAGCGACAGAAGAATAATTCCATGCCCAAACAAAATCCAAAGCATTAGAATTTATAGTTTAGTTATCTAACATAATAAATGTTGTATTAAAATTTAATCACAATCATTAAATAGTACCCATTAAACAATTACAAAGTCATGACCTCCAATTAAACTAGTAATGCGACTGCCTTTACGGAGTTTCATCAGCAAGGTGATTACATTGAAAGTTGGCGCAACTTGGACTTATACTAAAGTAGGTGAGATTATTGTCTCTGATAGCGTTTAGGCCAAAGTTATAATAAAGTTAATGTCCTTTAACTATTCATGAGCAAGGTTTTTTTGGCTTGAGCGTGCATGAGAATCAAAATTGTGTTCTTTTGTTAGATTAATAGCATATATACTTATCCCATTCTTTCTCCTTTGCTGCATTATGATCGGGTTTGATCAATTTGAACTGTCTAATTAGTGTTTCTGGTCTCATTTTTTTGTGTTTTCTTCTAAGTTTCCGGGATGAGATCATCTTAGTGAAATGAAAATGATGACATTAATTGTACGTGTAACATTTTGTTATGCAAGTAGACTAATGAAGGAGAGCTAAGAAAAATCACCTGAGACCCATGAGGTATGATGCGCCAAGCATGGCATTCGAACTAGCCATACGAAGCAATTGTCTGTGAACATGTACATATTATCATCTCATGTTGTATGAAAGAATTTTCTCAAATAGAGGATCGTCACATTCACATGTATGGTCATACAGTACATGATCATGGATGCAGTTATATGAAGGAATTACTTATCCCAAATGGAAAAACAAAAAACCAAAATAGAGAAATTAAATGACATTTTTGTCTTATCCTTTTAGTATAAGCATTACTATGGCACGCAAATTATGAGATGTTGACTCAGCTAAAGGATGTTTCCCTAGCTTTTATTAAAAAATTCCACATCAGATTTGTAGTATCACCGTCAGGCTTAAATAAGGCTCTTCCCCACAGAGAGAGAGAGTGGCCGGGTTTTTGTTTAAGGGAAAGCAAGAGAGAGGCCTTCACTGCTTGTATAACTAATTCTACTTGCATATTGATTACTGAGCACCAGAGGTAGAGTAGTCCTTTGAGAAGCGTGGAAGATATGGGTGAAGTAAGTGTAATTCTCTCTACTCTTGAGCTCTTTCACTAATTCATTTCATTTGAGTGGAACGTTTCTACTATTTAGCAATGCTCTCGTGCTCTTGCATGTAATTTTTTCACTCTCACACAACTCCATATATAGATGTTTGATTATGTGTAATTTTTTGCTTGAAGTTTATATATATATATATATATATCTATTTCATCAGCTTTGTGCATAGGAATGGGATTGTAATGCTCATTCTTTGTCTCTCTTTTTCGCCAAAATATTGGAAAAATTCATCATTTCTCTTTTACATAAACATTTGCATGTTGATTAACCTTTTGTGTGCTGTCAAAGGAGAACAAAGAGAGACGAAGAATGAAGAAGGATAGACACGCATTTCATGGACATATATATATATATATATATGTGTGTGTGTGTATGTATCATTTTATAAGAACATGATGCACACAATTGCATGGTTGTTATGTCATAGACTAGGAGATTAATTGATTTTACATTCATAAATATCTCACTACCAAGACCTGAGGCATGGTTTCCTTTATATGCCTCCATAATTCTCTGTTAAACCATTACTTGGTGTTTTTCCAGCTTACATATGAATTTAATAAAATGGATGAGAAGCTGAGGTTCACTGAGAAGCTTCTTGAACAGAAGGTATGTCATTGTTTTTATTGGTTTACTTCAAACACCACTGTGCTGTAGCTTAATCTGCAAGGCTAAGATACTCATTTTGTTGAAATCTGAGGAATGTAGAATCTTGAAATCAAGACATTAACAAGTGAGAAAAGAGAAGCATTGATTGCGCTGTATGCTGCTGAAGCAACTCTTAAAAGAGTGCATGCAAATCAAAGGGAAGATGATTATGTTCCTATTGAGTCCGTCATTGCTCCTCTTGAGGCTGACATTAAAATATACAAAAATGAGGTACACTGATGAATGTTGGAAAATGATTTCTTTAGGCTGTTTTTGTTTGGAATCCGGATTTATTGAGAGAAAAACGAAAAAAAAGGAAAATGAAAAGGTGAGGGAAATGTTTGTTCGCTTTTCCCTCACCTTTTCCTTTTCTTTCGCTTTTCCCTTGATAAATCTAGATTCTAAACATAGCCTTAAGAAATAACAGCATAATTAGTCGCTAATGCTATTTCCTCTCTCTCTCTCTCTCTCTGTGTTTTCTGTCTTTCCATTTTTTCTATTTTTTTCCTTTGGCCTTTTCAGATCACTGCACTACAAGAAGATAAAAAGGCCTTCAAATGGCTCAATTAGTCTAAAGAAGCAACCCTACTTGAAGCAGAGAAGATTTTGAGGAGCGCTCTGGAAAGAGCTTTAATAGTAGAGGAAGTTCAAAACCATAACTTCGAGCTGAAATGACAAATTGAAATATGCCAGGCATGATTTCCAACCAGATTTTCCTATGCTTGATTTATCTATTGACTTTTGAGTAACTTGCCCAATTTGAGCATATCAATATGCAGGAGGAGAACATCATCCTTGATAAAGCCAATCGTCAAAAAGTTTTAGAGGTTGAAAAGCTTAGCCAAACCATTAAGGAACTTGAGGATGCCATTCTAGCTGGTGGTGTAGCTGCCAATGCTATTCGTGACTACCGGAGACAGATTTCTGAACTACATGTAAGACTTCTGTTTATATCTGGTCATATCCCATTGAAGCACTTTAAAGCTGTTATTGACTAGGTGATCTAGGGATTGTGATTACTGAAATTTTGGATGGGTTTTTATATTAATACAATCACTGGTCAAAATGTTCTAGGAGGAGAAGAGGATTCTGGAAAGGGAGCTAGCAAGGGTTAAGGTTTCAGCAAACCGTGTTGCAACTGTGGTGGCTAATGAGTGGAAGGATGAAAATGACAAGGTTATGCCTGTCAAGCAATGACTGGAAGAGAGAAGGCTTTTGCAGGTTTGTATACCAGAAAAAATTCTTATAACCCATTATTTTTACTCACATTCTCGGTCCAAGAAATACCCTCTCCATAAATGCATGGAAATCAAAATTTCTAGTCACAATCTCTTGACATCCTTATAGATCAAAGATACGTACAAAATGTAGTTAGTTAAAAACATGTACACCCAACCTTATGGGTGTAATAGAAAATCTAGAGATAAAAGACATTAAAATCTTCATTTCAGTTTTATGAGTTTCATCCTTGAATTTTGTAGGCAGAGATGCAGTAGCTAAGAGACAAACTAGTAATATCAGAGAGGACAGCTAAGGCAGAAGCACAGCTCAAGGTAAAGATTTGGATTCTTATCTTCTATTCAGATGGAATAATTACTGCTTCTGCCCTCCTAAAGCAGAATATTGTTCCCCACTAATGTAAATTTGGTCCAGGATAAACTAAAGTTGAGGCTGAAGACATTGGAAGAAGGTTTAAAGCACTTGTCAAGTTCCTCTGTCAATCCTAATGCATTTTGTCGGTCTCCAAAACCAAAAAAATCCAATCACATCTTTGGGTTCTTAGCACAGCCAAGGGCTTTCACCATCAGTAAAAGCTCTCCTCTGCAGCAGCCAAATGGAGAGAATGAAACAACTAATGCAACTGTAGGACTAAAACAAGTTAATAGCCTGAAAAAGAAATACGGTTCTGGAGAAAATTTGCTGAGGAAAAATTTATGGGCATCTAGAAGCAAGGTTGTTGACAGTGGAGAAAAAGAAAACAAGGAGATTAATGAAAGCACCATTGTGAATGTTGATAAGTTTAAGGACAATGAAACTGTGGCTTCAGCGGACATCAAAACTACAAATGGGGGCAATGAAGAATCGCAAAATAAAAGAAGTAATAGGGATGATATGGTTTCAGGGTTTTTGTATGATAGGCTTTAGAAAGAGGTCATTTCTTTAAGGAAGTCTTGTGAGGTGAAAGATTGTACTGTAAATGCTAAAGATGAAGAAATCAAGGTAAAGTATCACCGACTACCTCCCACACACCCCCTCCTTTCTTGCTCAATATTGAATATATGTGCTACCTTATAATTAATTTCAAGATGCTCATGAAGAAGGTTGGCACATTGACAAAAGCAATTGAAGTAGAATATAAAAAACTGAAGAGAGATGTAGCGACCAGAGCGAAGGAATCAGTATGAGCTAAGATGCATGATAGCAAAAAAATCAGAAACACAAGCTCCTTCAAAAGGTCTGTAATTTTTTCAACTTTTAGAAAGCCTCTCAGCCCTTTCCCCACAATGATGTGATTGTTTTTGTTAACTTTACTTAGCCTCTTCTGTGTAGCATCTACATGGGGTTTTGATTTTCTAACTTGCTAAATAGCTTCAAATGTAAAATTTGGGAATGAACTTCAAATTTTGTTCATTAACCTTTTGGATGGTTTGTAATTGTACTAGGGTGATGAAAGCATCTTGAAGATACCTTTTGTCAGATGAATTTGAAGGGGACTAGACATCGGTAGCTTCATCAGCCACCTCTTGTGATTTTTTGTGTGCCAGTATGAATAACATTTGAGTGATGTTTTGAGAGTCAAAATAATGATTTGATTTAAGGGGAAACTAAGGAAACTGACTTCGTAACATCCTGGGGATGATGTTTATTGGAGTCAATTCTCTGCTTGAGATTTATATGAATCCTATTCAATACAATGTTTAACTGCTTTTCTTTGTGAATAGACATGTCTAACTGTTTTGAATTGTAAGCTGAAACCATGTGGGAAATGGAAGTGACTGCAAGCAAGTAGAATAGATGTTGGAAATCTTGTAGGAGTAGATTTTGGAGATTATTGTGAGAGACAAGGGAAACAGGGGAGAAGCCTAATCAGATGCTATGTTGGATACCAAATATTGAAAAATATCCGAAGAATCTTAGACTGAAAATGCAGTGGGAAACTCTTTGTTGACAAATTTTCAACTGTTTTATCATATATAACTTGAACATTTTCATCGCGCTAAAAGGCCTACTAGAATTATTGGTCCCCTAATACCCTGTTATAGATTGATACCCTAACAAAATTGAGCTCATGAAGACCTTCTAACTAATTGAGATCATTAAGTAATGATTTTCACTACCTTGATTGGGAAGAACTCTACTGTTGTTTACAAGCACAATCTAAACATTTTTTCTTGATCACAAAAACCACACTCTTTCATTGAGAAATATAGAACAGAAACAAGTCTCCATCTCCGAGTGTGCTTACTCTCACCATTTTTATATGATATATAGACACATTCCATGGAAATTGGGGTTGCATCAAATCCAATAAAGGAAAACTAACAAAAAGTAATCCTATCTTTCTAACAATTCTACTATTCCCGAATGGTAGCTAAAGATGGCGGCCATTTCTGACACCCTTCACTTCCCCTGAAAGATTGAATTCCGACTTGTTGAGATTGGAACTCCTCTATACTTCTCAGTAGCAACTCCAACTGCGGCTTAGTCACCATAATCTTCACTTTCTGGCCTCTGCAACTATGATCATCAACCATTTTCTGTGGAGATGGAGGGCTGCACAGATATCCCAAGTGTGGCACCAGAGAGTAAAGCTCACCAGGTTTTAGCTTGGTGCTAGGTGGCAATGGTAAGTAAGGCTGGGTATGATGTACAAGATTATAGCCATTGGAGGTGGCAAGTGTAATCTTTTCAACAGTTGTTGATGCCTTGAACTCTTCTTCTCCTCCATCAAAGGTTAGAACTCTAATCTTCTCCTGAGGTGGAGACAACAATACATCTATGCAGTTACCCATTGTGCATAGATCATAGGACTAAGGTTTTTCAAATATAAATATAGATATATATAGTGTTACTTATATTAAAGTGCAAGCCACCTTATTGTTTTTTATTAGTTCCTACTCCCTAGAGAAAAGGAATGAATTTATTTTCTATTTCCAGAGCCAGCCCTAGGCTGAAGCAAGCTCAGCCCAGACTTTAGGCCCCCCTCAAAAGCCTAAAATTTGGGACTCCAATTGTTTAAAGGTGTTATATAGTGGCTCAGAATAAAGAATTAAATGATGTTTTAATAAGAGGCCCAATTTCAAATAAGAGGCCTAGTCTTCATTGTACACTAGTGGAGCCTACCAAAAACCAATAATAGTTATAAGTTTATAATTGTATAGAGGGCTTTATCTTCGAACTTCGATTGAGGTCTCTAAAATCTTAGTACCGGCCCTGCCTATTTTTTAAAAGTCTTGTTAATATATATATATATATATATATATATATGACTTCTTTGCTTAGCATGTGTAAATATATTGAAACTGTATGGATGAGCTCCTTGGTGATGGATGTCTCCAAAATTTAATAATTTTCAAGTTCATTCATGAGCAGGGTCTTATGAGGATTAGCACTTCTGCGTTTGACTCGTTATATTTTCTTTTCTTATTATAATTACAAAGTCAAAGAGTTAAGCTACGCCCAAGTACAATGCACCCAAAGGGCAGGTGAGATGTAAGACATCAACCCGGCCGCTACTACTGGGATTTGAAACTATAGAGAAGTCAAACGTGTTCCATTTTTCTTCTTCACTTCTTTTATTTATTTTCATGTTATTATCGTTTTGAGAAGTAAGAGGTCGTAACATAGCGTAATAGCAACTTGTGGCGCGGGAATGAGTCATTTAATTTACGTTTTTAAAAAATAAATTGAAGGTAGGGATGCCAACATGAAGACGATACTTAATGAGCTGAGGAAAGATTGGAGGGATGTTGATATTAAGGCGTTGCTTGCTTCACAACAAGAAATGGGTGTTTTAGTGACAAAACATTTCGGTCACTAATGTACGCATTCGTCACTAAAGATGTTTTCCGTGACAAAATACGTATAATGAAGTACTATATTTTACATTTTGAGTGACAAATGTTGGCAGTCATTAAAAAAATAGAATAGCGACGGAAACCGTTGTCACTAAACCTATAAAATTCGTCATTCCCGAATTTCGTCACTTAAAAAACTTGCTAAGTTGAAATTTTTAGTGGCAAATCTTATTTTTGAGAAAATTTTCTCATCCCAAAAACTCCCGGTACTTTTGTTACAATATGTATCCATTATAAATCTTATTCTAAACGAATTTTGCTGATGATTATGTTTCAAAATTCAGTCATTTATCTACATTACTTTTGACAAAACCCAGCCTCCCTTGCACTAATTCTATGTTATTACAAAGGCTAAGAATGACCATTACACAAGTGTAACGGTTAGTCAACGACACCCAAATACTCACATATAACGGCTAATCAACAGACCTCCATATAATTCATTATCTCGAAATTTAGTTTCTGATGCTTCTTACGAATATAGAAAAAGAAGAGAGGAGTCAGAAGGCTCCAGAGGAATCACGACCCATCTAATGGGGTCTGGCTTAACCTCCTCCAGATCAATCTTATGGGGACTGACTTCTGTTGATGACTTTATTGCACTGCCACTACTTTTTGGCCATGAAGATTAATATCTTGTGAAAATAGTAAACTACTATCTGAATGTGTTTTTATTCTAAAGGTTGCATATACTCAAAATCAATATCCCTCTGTGATTTTAATCATATGATCTTAGATACATGATTGAAATACTGTCAAAATAAGGTTGAAAAATTTGACGAATTATATGGTTAACGCTCTTCAAATTAAAATGGGTTTTTTTTTTTTTTAAGGTTAATGCATTAAGGCAAACTCTCTACACTGTGATAGGTCCTGATTTTGAAAATAAAACAAAAAATGACATAAATTAGAGTGACATTTCTAACACTAGGAAAATTCAAACCTTTAATCAAGATTCTTATTTATCAAAAATCATAATATATATGTATATAAGTAAGCCTAACGTCAAAAACCATTTGGCCACCAACGTCATTCTACTACCGACCTTGTTTTATTGATCAACTTCTGTATTATATATGCATAGATGACTTTAATATTGAGAAAGAACCTCACACACCCAAAACAAAGTGGACATCTCTTTAACAAAGGGGAGTACATCGTAGCTATAATCATGTCCTTCAAGGCCTGGAGGTGCACTTGGCCGCTTGAATTGGTCATCATCTACACTGAATGAATCAAAGAGTACATCTATATATGTTTAAAATAGATAACGGGTGTATTAATAGCACCATCTAACGTAGATAGTTCGGGCTTAATCTGATGGAGTCTGGCTTGACATTGTACTCATCCAGAACAATATCATTGAAATGTTTTGATTAATCAAGGTTTATGTGGTCATGTATATACTGGCAGTTCCCTGAAGATGAATATTTTGTGAAAATATGATACTAGTGTGTCTTTCTGTAAAGATTGCATATACGTAAAATCAATGTCATTCAATGAATTCAATTGTATGATCTTGTATACATGATTGAAATACTTTCAAAATAAGTTTGAAAAATATTTGTCGAAATCAAATGGTTTTAAATTTCTTGAAATTAAACTAGGTTTTTCTAGGATTAATGCATTAAGTTAAACTCTATATGGTGATGGGTCCTGATTTTGAAAATAAAATGAAAAATGACATAAATTAGAGTGCCATTTCTAACAATAGCAAAATTAGACCCTTAATCAAGATTCGTTCGTATTAATTAAAAATTATATATATGTATATTTGTGTGTGTGTAAGCCTAACGTCAATAACCATTTGGCCACCAACGTCATTTCTACTACCAACCTTATTATATTGATCCAATTCTGTACTATATGTAGATAACTTTAATATTAAGAAAGAACCCCACACTCCCAAAACAAAGTGGACATCTCTTTAACAAAGGGGATCAAAAACCTTTACCACGACCACGCACTAGCACTAGATGATTGTACATTAGCGTTTCCTTTTCTAAACTAATTATATCGACCTAATAATCATAATGATAAACTAATCCTCATAAAGCTTATTTGCATTATTACTAGCTAAGAGAAGAGTTGAGATGGTCCTTTACATACCACCTCGCTTATTAAATAGGCCTCTTGTTCACATCCCGCAAACCATAGAATTAGAGCACTCATAAGTTCCACAAGCTACCTACAAATACATTTATGCAAATACATAATTCTTATAAGACCCAACATATTAACAAAATTTGTGGTGTGAAAATTTGATATACACTGTTGGGTCTATTTTTAAAAAATTTAAATTTATGAACAATTGTTGACTTAACATGGTATCGTTTTGGTTCTGGAAGGTTTTCATCTACATTTATTCTCACTTCTTTTTGTCAACCCGTCTCTATTATGCTCATGCGTTTGCATCCTAATTAAGGTTCAATTATATTTTGCTTGGCTCTCTACATGTAAGTGGGGGTTGTACTAGATGGAGAGTCGAAAACTTGATACACTTTGGGCACAATTAGGGACTTAACATGTGACACTCTTCTTTTTTGGCTAAGCTACTTTGCTTGAGGTCTTAAGTAATAAAAGGGGTTGCCATTTTATTTTTCTGATTTTCCTTCAGTGTGTAATTCTTGCATCTATTAGTGGTTTGAACAAATAAATCTTGTTCACTCGTGTTCCAAATGTAGGTACTTTCATTTTCCTTTTCATTTATTATTTTTTATGGGTAACTAAATAAAGAGAATAATTTCTTTTGAAAAATAACTCCTACCTGTTTTTCCGTTTCCATCTTTAAATAAAGCAAAAGCACATGCACCTTATAGTGGGAAAATTAATTATTTTTATTTTGCCATTAGTTAGGAAGGAGTAGGGAAGAGAGCGTGGTTGCTAAAATTTGAATTCTGTATCTGATGAGGGGGTTACGGGCACCTCAACCGTTGAGGTTCACCGGTTCCTTTCGAAAATGATGATTAAAGACTTCTATTAATAAAAAAAACCACACCATCTTATGTAACCCTAACTTCAATAACCATTTGGCCACGAACATCATACTAGCAACCTTATTATAGTGATACATTATTATAGTATATCTAAAAATCTTAATACTGAAAAACCCCACATGCACCCAAAACTATTATTATATTGATTCATTTATATATATATATATACACACCACACACATACATTTATAGAAAACCTTTATATGAAAAACCAAAGTACACCTAAAAAATAAGTAGAATGTTATCAAAAACAGTGAAAACATTATTTATGAATGAATTTAATTAACAAAGGGAATCAACTAAAATCCTTAGATCATGACAACCAAGGGCTACCCATTACATGGTTGTGCATCCTGACGCGTTCTCTTCACATGGGCCCCCAGCATGGCCTTCAGAACATGGACCACAACATGTCCTACTTGAACCCGAACTCGAACCTGAACCCGAACTTGAACGAAAGCATGGCACTGGCCGTCCACACCCATGATAACATGGGCCCCAATCAAAACCTTCAGAGCATGGCCCACAACATGACCTACCCGAAGCCAAACAAGAACCACAGCGTGGCACTGGCCTTCCACACCCATGAGAACATGGGCCCCAACCTTTAAAATATGTCCCGCAACATACAACAACCAGATGAATAGGGAGCGGAGGCGGAGGAGGCGGAGGAGGAGGCGGAGCAGGCTTTTTGATCTTAATGCACTTGGTTGTTTTCCCACCTTTGCAATGCAACTTATCACGAATCTCCTCGGGGCTGCAGCATACTACGGTGATCGTCACCGTATTTTGATTCTCATCGTAAACCTGATCTCGTATTCCTCTCGTCCCCAAAAGGTTTCACATCATACGTACAAAAGAAGTTCAGTTTCTTCTCCCAAAAAATAAGCCATATCATATAGGGTGATGCCACCATATATATATATATATGTGTGTGTATGTATGATAAATTTTTTTTTTACATAATGATAAGATTGAATTGAGATCTTTCGTTACAAAGCAAAAAGATGACTTCTAATTTAAAAAAAGTCAAATCGCCACCTTATTGTGGATAAATTTAACGTATATATAAATTGGATAATCTATGCAAACAAAATATTTTACGAAAAACCTATAGAAAATGATGAGACAGATTTTTTGCGTGTGTATATGTGCATATACGTGTTGAATACGTAAAAGCTTTGAGACTCACGAGGAAATTTGCAAAGTATTTTCTTGATCTTCTTGGAGCAGCAAGGGCACTGAAAATCTACCTTCAGCACCATAGTTGTAACCTGTTACATGACGACAAAAAAAAAAAAAAATGTTACAATCGTTAAGGAAGAAAATAAAAAATAAAAAAGTACATGCAAGAACACTGTTTGGAAGAAGAGAAAATTTCAAGACCTGCCATGAAAATTTTGGTAGTGTAGAGGATGAAGTTAAGGCCACACCCACAAGAAAACAACGTCAAAGAAAAGAAATCTCAACCAGTAAAACAAGGTGAAAATTAGATGGGGATGTACAGAGATAGAGGGAGATGAAATTCACAAACCTTCTCAGGCATGGTGGAGTGATGATGAATGAATGGTTGTTCTTCATAGCGGAACATCCTTAAAAAGAAGGCAAAAAAGCATTAGTTTAGTACAATAATTACGCGAGGACATTGCGTATTGGACGTTGATATTCATGAGATCATCAAAGACTGTCGTCTAGTGGGGACCTATAATTGTTGACTACTATAGTCTCCCATTTGCATGTGCTACTGGTGACCTATTAATTGTTTACTATTGTTGACCCTGTCATTCTCACCTACCCCTACTCCAATCAATTAAAGTTTTCCAGCAAAATTATAGTGTAAAGTACTATAGTCTCCCATTTGCATGTGTTAGTAGTGACCTACTAATTGTTTGCTCTCGTAGGCCCTGTCATTCTCACCTTACCTTCTTGTAATTGTCAAAATGAAAAGTAAAAGCGGAAACATTGAGACAAACGAAGCGAAAAATACGATTAAAAAATATAAAAAAAAAATAAAAAGTAAAAAATGATTAAAAAACTTAATAAAATTTTTTTTTTAAATTTAAAGGAGACTTTTAAGAAATTTAGTGGACATCTTTGAAAAATTTAATAGAAATTTTTGAGAAACTTAGCAGAGATATTTGAAAAACTTAGTGGAAACTTATGTAAATAATTTCATAAGTACTTAATTAGAACTTAAAGAAAAAAATATATAAAAATTAACACTTTAAGTTTTTAAAACATTTCCCAAGAGTTTCTCAAACATTTTCCAAGAGTTTCCGTTAAGTATCCAAAGAGTTTTCTACAAATTTTCAAAACATTTCTCAAGAATTTTCAAAACGTTTCTCCTGCGTTTTTGAAACGTTTCTCCTGCATTTTCGTATCCGTCCTGAAAACACGTTTCTAAAAAAACTCGTTTTGACACTCAAAGTAGATTTCCGTGCAACTACGCCCTTACTCCAATCAAACAAAGTTTTCCAGCAAAATTATAATGTAAAGTACGTAGTTGTTCCAAGCACTCATGCTCAAGGTTTGATTGCCCTCCATCAAGAATTTGTCCATCAAGCAAGTTTACTACTGGCTTTGGCTTTGATCTCACGATGTAATTCATACATCATCAACCATCTTATGCGCTCTATTTGATAAATTTATCATATAAGTGAGTGGTCACAGTCTTGTTACATTTTCAAAATGCAAATAAAATGATAAGTGAGTGGTCACAGTCTTGTTACATTTTAAAAAGGTAAATAAAAACGTACTTGTTGTCAATCACACTAACAAAAAATAACGATTTGGCTTTTATTTGAAGCCTTAATTTAACAAGCGAAGCAACCCTTTATTGAGGTGTCAAAATCTTTAGAGTTCGTTTTTAGATGTGCAATCACGATTTTGTTGAAAAGATTTTCAAATTATATAATATATATAGTAGTTTTGGGGTTTTTCAAAATGGTTTTGACTAATTTTGAAGAAAGTCTTTATTGCCTTATTAAATGAATCCCACATTGAAAAGTGAGAAGTTTGGTAATGCATTTATAAATGCCAACAACTTTCTATGAATTGCTTTAAAGCAATGATTGGGTGTAGCACACAAGTGTGAGCATGTGCACCAAGCCACATATGCGCCACGCGTACGTCTCGCGTGCGAGTCGCGTGGCGCAATGTGGCGCTTTAGTGGCGCACTTGGCACTTGGCACTTGCGCGTGTGGCGTGTGATCAAGACCATTGATTTTTGTCAATCATGATGATCAACGATCGGATGGCTAATACATAAGCAAAAAGGATCGTACGATGAGAATCACACCTGATCATAAAGATGTGATGAATGATCTGATCAAACAATGAATATGTGCGATCTACACCGTTAGATTAGAAAATGGGCGATCCGACGGCTGTATTTAAACCTGCAAGTGACTGTTAGAAATCAGTTATTATTTGAATTCTAACAGTCATGTCTGGTCCAAAAAGACACCAAAATGTCTATAAAAATATGGCAAATTCGCAGAAAATGGGAGATATGTTTTTTTTTTTTTCCTGCAACTTCTTTCTATATTAAAAGGCATTAAAATTCTTGATTCTTTCTAGTTTTTATTGTTCATCATCTCTGAAGTCTGTTTCTGCAGAAATAGACATTCAGATTCTTGGCAGACTTGATAATCAGAGGGTATTCGGGTCTGATTTCGTGTGTGCAACACGCAGTCAGAATTACAGATTTTCTGGGTTTCATTATATCCTGGAGGCGATTCGTCATTAACCTGGTGCACACCAGATTCTGAGAATTGGTGGGGGCGAATATCGTCTTAAGGAAAGCGATATTAATCGTGCCTTGGACTTGCTCATTCATCTTCTTCTTCCTTTTACAGATTTTTGCACTAACAGATTTATTCAACCAAACCTCTCTTTTTTCCCTACAAAGAATCCAAGCTACTCTAAAAAAGATTAACATGCTTGAGTGATATTCGAACATAGTTCTATTTAAAAGTACTGAGCAAAAAATAATAATAATAAATAGTAACAAGTAATTACAATGACTTTCTTTTTTTATTTTTTTATTTTTTTCATTTGCAAAGACATGACAATAAGAAGACTTTAATTAGAGTATTGACCGTAAGATTGAGAAATTGACCAAATTAGCACCTACCCATGTGGCTAGTGCTTCTAATTCTTAATGCTAGCTAGCACGGCTAAAACTGGAAAGACTGCGTGTTTAGCTTCACCCATGAAGCAAAGGGCTATGAAAGAGCCAGATAAACTCGGGATAGAGGGAGGTAGGTACAAAAAAATGAAGTACTAGTCAATACATGGCATAGAAAGCCACAACTGGTGAGCTCTGAAGGTTCAAGCTATCTGTACCCCATAATGCTACTCGCAGGTTAGATTGGGGGCTTAGCTGTGATATGTTAGTCCAAGCTGAAAATGTTAGAGAGTTGACCATCTTAAATTCCTCATTCTATCATGAAAATTGACTTGAACAGTAGTGATGTATCGTGTATGAAATCAATTGAATTGCATCATACTAAGTCACGAGGTAATTGTTCAACTTTCAGCTCAAAGGTTGGCAATTCAAGTGTTTCAAACATCACAAAATTATGAACTTGATCGGCTTAAGTTATACTTGTATATATTGAAAGGAGTAAATCGTTCACAATTTTCTATAGCTCCTACTTGCTTTCTCAATTGCGAAGTTCTTGTTTTGTTGCAGGTTTATCTTTTTAGTTGTCTAAGTATTTGTGTGTAAGGCACCCTTTGGATGAGTGAATTTGAAATGCAATGGATTTGAAGTTAAAGATTTTGTGAAATTGTAGAGATGCTTACTATTAGATGTAGATTAATATTTCTCAAGTTGAGAATTGAATGTAGACAGAGGAGATATATTTTTCTAAGTTTAATTACTTTTCATGAAATTATTAGCTGAAAACACGTCATGTATGAGAGAAGTTTCTATGGCCTAGCTATCTCTAAAAATAATATTAAGAGAAAAAACCCCACACGCACCTTATAATAGTGGGAATGATTAATTGAGATTCTTATTAATAAAAAATAGTAATACTTGAAGTACCGTATTTTTCACCAAATTTTTATTTGCAAGGAGTTGCAATTCACATAAGCCTAATATCAATAATATTTGTCTGCCAATATCATCACACTATCATTAAAACCTTATTGTATATATCTATTTATGCACTATATATAAAAACGTAATACAACCAGACAAAAAAAAAAAATCACGTATACCTAAAACTAAGTGTGACATTTTTTTAAATAAATGGAATCAAAAACCTTGATCATGATGACCACTACGAGATTGTGCATGCAGAGGGGTTTTCTTCAGCAATATAGACACGACTCAAAATTAGGGAATAATTTGATGAACAATGGAAAAACACTGTTTGGATGAAGAGAAAATTTCAAGTCCTGATATGAAAGATTCGGTATAATTAATGAGATTGACTTTTAAGAAAGTTACGTGAGAAGTGAGAACAAGCGTATTGGACTTTGAAATTGGTGTGATAATCAAAGGTCATCGTCATTAGTACTAGTGATGGCCTGTTAGTGCTGACTCTTCAATCTCCTCCCATTTGCATTTGCTGACTTTGATAGACTCATCTCAACCTCCCTATTCTAACCAATTTTTTTAGCAAAATTGTAGTGTGAGGTGTACTTTGTTTTGGTGGGGGTGCATTTATGAGTCATGTACACCAGCATGACTTGCCGTACACATGTTTAAAGATTGAGTGGCAGGCATACTTGGAAGTTGATAGAGTGCTCAACAGTCCATCAAGTTTACAACTAGTCGGCTTTGAGATCTCACGATGTGATCATCAAAAATCTACCATCCAGTGTGCTCCTTTTGACAAATTTATCCTACAAACAAATGAATATGGATCTTCACTATTTTGCGCATAAAAAATAGAGGGATTCAACAAAATAAATCCGGACCATATATTACAAAATAAGCATTCATGATTTTATATCTTTAAAATTCCAACAAAAATTTGGTTACTAACCATGCACTTTCACCTATATTTGAAGGCTTGGTCAACAAACCAACCACACTTTTATTGATGTGTCAAAATCGTGATCGTTTGTTATAAGATGTGCAATCACCATTTATTCAACCAGACCTCCATGTTTCCCCTACAGAGGGATCCAAATATTGAAAAGATTAACAATATTGTTGTTGTAATAAGTATGATGGCTCTCTCTCTCTCTCTCTCTCTCTCTCTCTCTCTCTCTCTCTCTCTCTCTCTCTCTCTCTCTCTCTCCATGTTTCCCCTACAGAGGAATCCAAATATTGAAAAGATTAACAATATTGTTGTTGTAATACGTATGATGGCTCTCTCTCTCTCTCTCTCTCTCTCTCTCTCTCTCTCTCTCTCTCTCTCTCTCTCCTTTTGTAAGGATATAACAATAAGACATTCTCGCGTCTCGATTTTTGAGTGTACAAGATCATTTCAGCTCGGAGACCCTAAAGCACGAAACTCTGTCATTAGAATTCGTCCTCCTAAAAAGACAAGTGCGACTAGGTTTGAAAATTGATTTGACTAAGGACTTTTTAGAAAATAGGAGTCGCCACCTAACTTGATAAAGGTGAGTTAGGGCACCTAAAACTAATCGTTAATCCGAAAATTAAACTTAGGGTATCTTGGAAAAAGTTTTGAAAAAAACTTACTCAAGAGAGGGTTTTTAAGAAAATAGGTTGTTTGGCTACCTTTTGAAATGTTTAAGTCCTTTTTTGAAAAATAACTCCATTTTGGTCTTCCGAAAACAAAAATCTAAGGTTTGGGGGTTGGTTACGTGTAGGGAAGATATCCTAAGATCATCACCCTACCTCGCCCTTTCGGTACCTACATGTCTAATCACCCTTGGTTCACTCACTAGAATAACCGGTTACCATAGTCCACTTTATATCCACTTTAGAATTTTTTTGAAAACAGGGTTTAGTCATCACTTTTCGGATGGATGATGCATGATGCAAGTTTTTGAAAATTTTTTGAAAATAACAGAGGTTTTGAGAGAGTTTGGAATAGAAACTTTGAATCGATTGAAATTTTTGAAAAAGGGATTGGGGTTGAAATAAAAGTTATGACCGCACCATTTTTTTGTTGCCTACGTATCTTATTTGGTGAGAATCAGGTCATTCGTAGTTCGGGCAAGAGCCCAATGGAAGATAGGCGCATTAGGGTCTTTGGAAGGTTAGAAAACACTTTGGGTCTTTGAAGGAGTTTAAGACACTTTGAGATCTTTGGATAAGTTTAAGACACTTTTAGGTCTTTGGAAAAGTTGAAAACACTTTGTAGTCTCGGAAAAGTTTAAAACACTTTGAGGTCTTGGAAGTTTTGACTTGAAGCTGGATGGTGGAGTGTTTTGAAAATGTTTTTGGATCAACTTTAGGGGGAGTTTTGGAAAAATGTTTTGGCATGACTCAAGAGAACTTAAAAGTGTTTTTGAAGTCTTGTTTTGAAAACCTTTGAGACATGACTTTGGAGTGTTTTGATGAATTAGTTTTTTTGAAAATGGTTTTTGAAAATGGCTAAGTGTTTGAAATTCTAATATGGACAACTGTAGAGGTTGATCTTGATTTATCACTTGTCCTTAGAATCCATAACCATGAGTTGGCTAGGAATACCTTAGGTTTGTGACCTTTTGAAAGTATTTTTGGAAATGCCTTAAAGATGCAGTGTAGGAACATTAGAAGAGTGTATGGAGTTGGGTTTTTGAAATCAAGAGAATAGGAGGTTTTGGAAAAATAAGTTATGAGAATAGTTTGAAAATTTGAACGATCATTTAGAAAATGGTTCAAGAGTTGGAATCTTGAAGTGTATTAACCTAAATTGGGTTGGCCTAGGGTTAGGGGCAACTTAAGGTTAACTAACTTGGGTTAGGTTAACCTAGGGTTAAGATGACCTATTAACTAACTAAGGTTGGGCTAACCTAGGGTTTGGTAACTAAGGTCAAGTTAACCTATGGTTAGGTAACTAGGGTCAAGTTAACCTAGGGTGTGATAACTAGGATCAAGTTAACCTAGGGTTAGGTAACTAGGATCAAGTTAACCTAGGGTGTGGTAACTAGGGTCAAGTTAACCTAGGGCTAGGTTGGAGAATGGTCTTGAAAGTTGTTTTGGTGTATTCTTAAAAAGAGTTTTGAAAACAAAACATGATATGCAATGGACTTTGGTTGGCAATCTTTATGAATATCATTTTTATGAAAATTTTGACTCTAGCCAAGAGTATGGTTTATATGGTTGGTGATCGGAGACCATTCCAAAGAAGGTTTCCTTATGGCCATTATAACCAATATCTTGACAAGAGTATAAGGGGTCGAAATTCAACATAATGATGGTAATTTTTGGAGAATCATTTTTGATGCGAGGATGGAGAGAATGCATTTTTGAAATCATCTTTGGAGAAGGATTTTGAAAACCATTTTTTTCAAGGGATCCATTCTATCAAGAGAGGGTTCATATGGCCAACAAAAGGAAGACCACTCAAGAGAGGGTTCCATGGGATCATTCCAACCACTAAACTTGAGAGAATAGGAACCATAGAAATCAAAGATCTTGAACATCATTCTTAGGCGATCATAAAGAGAAAAGGAAACCATTCTAACAATTTAGGGTTCCTATGGCCAATGTAAAGGGAGACCACTCAAGAGAGGGTTCCATAGGGCCATTTTAACCACTAACTTTGAGAGAATGGAAACCTTGAAAATTAGAGAGTTTGAAGATAACTTTTATGCGAGTTGAAATGCAATGATGCAAAAGTATAAATTAGGGGGGTTGAGAGGAATTTTCTAAGGCATGACTCCTAAAGTCTCATCCTAAGCTTCAAGGGGCCAACTCTTGGAACAATTTTTGAAGGACATGTAAAACTTGGAAATGTCATGAAATTAGGAGCAATGCAAGCATTGTGAGATATGGCAATAAACATAAAATGAAGCCAAGCATACAAGACATGATCAAAGTAATAATATTCAAGGGGTCATGATTCATATACAAGGCTTTTAGGCTTCACCACATAAACAAGGGGCTCTTAGGCTATATCATCTTAAAGTAGGTTAGTGAGAGGTCCCCCTATATGGTGGCTCTCACTCCCCCTATATGGTGGCTCTCACTTACTTTCTTTTAGGCATGATCTAGGAGCCCTCTTGGCTCAAGCATGCAAGAAAGGGGGTTGAAGATGGGGAGTAAAATAGAGAATAGCCTAAGTAGGCTAAGAGAGAGAAGAGAAGAGTGGGGGAGAGCATAAATGTAAAAGGGATGCCACCTTTTGTCTTAAACACTCTTGTAGTCTTCAATGGATGTCTTGATTGGAGCTTGAGTGACTTCAAGAGGGCTTGAGAGGCTAGAGTGGAGTATGTAAGTGTGTATGAGGTCTTGTATGTGGAGTGTATAGGCTTAGGAGGGGTAAAATCTAGCCTAAGTGTTGGAGAGGAGGAATATATGTAGAGATTCGAGTTTCTGGAATGATTTTAGCAGAGTTTCGTATCAATTTCGAACCTGGAATATGCAAGGGGGGAGGCCTCTATTTATAGGTAATCTGCAACAGACCTTGCGCATGTGCTACATGCGCATGGACAAATTTTAGCCTTGCGCATGTATGACATGCGCAAGTATTGTTCCATTGCCAGAAGAACACGTGACACCCTTTGTATTGGTTAAATCTCGACCGTTGATCGAAAGTCGGTTGATCTGATCAAAATTTGAGCGCATGTAGCATACGCTCCATCACCGGGAAGGTTCATCTAAACTTTACCTCAGTAATTGAGTCAATTGGGAAGGTTCTGGGAGAACCGGTCGCACCCAGGATGTTCTCTTAGTGTTTCCGATGAACTTTCATGTTTTCGAAAAGTTTGAATTATGTTTGGAGGTGAGTGATATCATCTTGGGAACTGTGCCAAAAAGGACACATTCGCGGAGCGTCTGTGATATGCTCCGTGGGTGTTCGAAAGTGGCTGTCTTCATTTCGTGTGATCGAGACCTCCGAGAAACGATCTATTTGATCGGACCGTACCGATGGAAAGTACTCTGGAAATACTTTCTGGAATCCCCAAATTTACACATTTCTCAAGTCGTTTGACGGTGCGTTTTAATTAGGGAATTGGAGAAAAAGTCAACCTTAGCAAAGCCTCTGCGAGACGCTCCAAGGGTTGCTGAAAGTTATGGTTTTTGCACCGTATGATGGAGGACTTCGGGAAGCGGTCTATTCGATCGAGCCGTATCAATGGAAAGATCTATGGACGAGCTTTCGAGAATTCCCTGATTTACGCATTTCTCAAGTCATTTGACAGTGCGTTATAAACAAGGAATCGGGGTAAAAGACAATTCAGGCGGAGCTTCAGTAGACGCTTTAGGGAACTTTTATCGAGTTGTGTGAGTTTAGTGTCGTAGGGTGTTCCTTGGGTTAAACAGGGATGTGTGGTGGAACTCTCCACTCGAAATCCCAAGACCGATGCTGTTTCGGGGCATTTTTGGGCTTTTAGGGGCAAAACGGTCATTTTGAGCGGGGTTGGCTGGAAATGGTCAGGAATGGTTTGCTATATTGTGTTAGGCGCGTAGGGCTCTTCAGGGATGGTTTTGAGAGAGTCTGTTGTCGTTCAACGGGGTTTGTGCCGTGCTGAGTTGTTCAAGGGCAAAATGGTCATTTTAACCAAAGTGAGCCGGAATAGGACCGGATTTGGACCAAATGGCGTGCAAGGGACGCCTGATGGTTTGAAAAAATTATAGAAGGATGGACTTATCGTTTTGAGGGATTTTGAACTTTTCCAAAACGTGCCTGGAGGCCCAAGGGGCAAGTTTGGTCATTTTTCACCGAGTCGGGCTAGGAGCCGCTGGTGTTGACCTAGGTATTAGTTCCCGAGACCGCCCGGTCTCGGAAAACTACTTGTACGGTGTTGGTCTCTAAGAACGCCCAGTCTTAGAGAACTACCTGTAAGGGTGGTATTGGTTCTTGAGAACGCCTGGTCCTAGAAAACTACCTGGAAGGGTGGTGTTGGTTTCTGAGAACGCTTGGTCTCGGAGAACTACCAAATGACGGACATTCTACGTTGGCGGGCTAGCAGGCGCCAGAAGTGAACCCTCTGGAATTTGATGAGGTGTTGGTCCCCGAGATCGTCCGATCTCGGGAAGTTACCTGGATAGCACTGGTTTCTGGGACCGCTCAGTCCGGAAAACTGTTTGGAATAATGGTGCTTAAGGCTCCAGTGGATCCTTGTGGACCCGAGAAGTGACTAGTTGACTGGATTGGAGATTGAAAGGCTCGTCTTGAGCTTGCATGTGTTGTGATATTGGAAACTGTATCCGGTCGGGCCAGAGATTGCCAAGCAGGCAAAAATGGAGTGCTTACAGACATCAACCAAATATCATTTAACCCATGATAATACAAGTGCAGCTGGTCTGCCCCTTGTATGGACAGACCAGATGAGCTCGGCTCACATCTCCAGACTCGGCCTCCTTGCCCCCTCATAGATCAGGCCTGTTAGTAGACAAAATGGTAGAGCTCCAACGATACACCAGGCGCCGCTATTAAGACACCCCGAGACTCTCACCTGACGATCAGCCCCCAAGATCCCATAATTGGGATGATTCCCCCATGACCAAGGGCATGGTCTATGAAGCTTAATATCAAGGCACGATACATCCCCATGATAATGGAGGCATAACTCGAGGGCAAGATTGGCAATCCCATGAAGGTGCCCATGATCCAAGCCAGCACTCCTATAAAAAGGGTAGTTATCATATCCAAGAAGGTACGAGAGATGTTAACCGTTAAACATTGTTACTCTGCTTAGATATCTAGCCTAACTTTGGCATTGGAGTCTCTTTGACAGGCACCACACCGATGTTCTCAGCAGAAGGATTCATCACCCCAATCGTTCGCATCGGAGGTTGGGAAGGATATACAAATTCACTACATCATCAGTTGGCACCGTCTATGGGAAACGACACTTTAGTCATTTCATGGTCTTGACCCGATCCGGTGCTGCATCAATTAGGTTAAACAAAGCAATGGAGGAGCAAAGCACTGCCTTGGAGCAACAGATCATCGAAATGATGACTTCTATGAACCAGCTCCAGTCTCGGAATCAAGAGTTGGAGAGGAGATTGCCACTGCCACCAGAGGCATCGGTGATGGTGGACCCACCACCGCTAGAGGACCCACCGATGCCTGTAAACTAGCCTGCAGCAAGGAACCAAGAAGGCGAAGCCGGTGGGGGAGCAGAGGACCCAGCGCTTCCTGGAGAGAACCCTCCCCTGAGAGAAGCCAGATTCCACGCCGACGAAGTCCAAAGCCATGTCAACCGGTCTAAGGCAGTAACAGTGGTGCTTCCGAAGCACACTGGCGAAACTCACTCGATGTGGGACGAGCAGTTGAAGGAAATGCAGACCAAACTGGTTGAAGTGATTGCGGCTGTGAAAGAGAAAGGCCCTAGCACGGTAGAAGAGCTAGTAAACAGGATAGACACGCCCTTCACACCAGCGATAATGAGGATGCCCTTACCCCCGAAGTTCAAGATGCCCACGTTGGAGTCCTTCGATGGCACAAAGGATCCCCTGGACCATCTTGAGACGTATAAGGCCCTGATAGACCTTCAGGCGGTTCCCAACGAGATTATGTGTAGGACGTTTTCTACCACCCTTAAGGGCCCAGCCCGGATCTGGTTCCACAAGCTCTCTCCTAGGACAATCAATAAATTCGTGGACCTAAGTAGGTTGTTCGTCAGCCACTACATTGGGGGGCAGAGACAGAGGAGGCCCTCCACCTCCCTGTTCAACACTAAGCAACGCGAGAAGGAGACCCTGGGTGAGTTTGTCACCCGTTTCAACCAAGAGACTCTCTATATGGATGACCTGAATCAGAAAATGGCAGTAGCAGCTTTCATTGTAGGCATCAGAACCCCCAAATTCCTATTCTCCCTGGCCAAGGAGGCGCCCAAAACCATGGCTATGCTAATGCTCCGAGCACAGAAATACATGAACGTAGAGGATACCCTCAAAGCCAGGGAAGACCCGGTGAGCGACACCCCCAGCCTGGATAAGAAGAGGACGGCTGAGGAAAAGAAAGACAATAAGGCAGTGAAAGCCCCTAGACTGGCAGAATAGAAGCCACGAGAAGAGAGCGATAGGACCAAGCCAGCCGGTACAACCAGCACTTTACCCCACTAAACACTTCTCTAGATCAAGTGCTCTACGAGATCAAGGGGGATACAGTGCTGAGATGGCCTGGACGGGTGAGGTCCCCACCAGAGAAGAGGCCAACCAACAAATGGTGCCGATTCCACCAAGACTATGGCCACAATACGAAAGACTATTATGACCTTAAGCAACAGGTCGAGAACCTAATCAGGTAAGGGAGATTAGGCAGGTACATAGCCGGGGGCAGACACGACGAGAGGCGAGACCAGGCACCAAGACAGGCCGAACGAAAAAGTCCAGAGAGGGAAAGGCAAAACCAGCAATCCATGGGTGAGATAAGGTTTATCTCTAGAGGGTTCACAGGCCGGGGAGAGTCTTCGTCAGCAAGGAAACGACATGCTAGGGAGACACAGAGCCAGAGGGAAGTTATGTCCATAGACTGGCTAGCCAAAAAATCCAGGGTTGAGCATGACCCCATCACGTTCACCGACAAGAAGGCTGGGGCCGTGTGTCAACCTCACGACAACCCCTTGGTCATATCAGCACTGGTGTCCAATTTCTTGATCCGAAGGGTCTTGGTGGACCGTGGCAGCTCAGCAGATATTCTCTTCCTAAAGGCCTTCGAACAGTTGAAGGTCGGCAGGGAGAGGCTACAACCAGTCAACTCCCCCCTGGTCGGCTTCACTAGCGACAGAGTTTCACCTCTGGGTTCCATAGCTCTACCAGTAACGCTAGGAGCGGCACCCCAACAAACTACCAAGATGATAACGTTCCTAGTGGTGGATTGCCCTTCAGCTTATAACATTATTATGGGCAGAACAGCCCTCAACGAATTCAAAGCCATACCTTCTACCCACCACTTGAAGGTCAAGTTTCCCACGTCCCAAGGAGTTGAGGAAGCCAGGGGTGACCAGCAGACCACCAGAGGATGTTATATGGCATCCCTCAAGGGGGAGACTAACGAGGCCATACTGATTGAGGAGCTGGAGGTTCGAGACGTGGAGGAGATAAGGAGGGGAGAACCTGTAGAGGAACTCGAAGAGGTCGTGGTCGAAGGGCAAGACCAAACCAGGATAGTAAAAATTAGGACGACAGCCCCCGAAGAATTCAATGAGGGATTAAGGTCTTTTATCAGGCATAATGCCAATGTTTTTTCCTAGTCTCATAAGGACATGCCGGGCATCGATACCCGGGTTATTGCCCATCATCTAAACATAGACCCAACGGTAAAACCGGTCAGGCAGAAAAGGAGGTCCTTCACTCCAGAGCGCAACGCAGCTGTAGCAGACGAAGTTAAGAAATTGACAAGAACTGGCTTTATAAAGGAGGCCCAGTACCCAACCTGGCTATCCAATATGGTGATGGTCAGGAAGGCAAATGGAAAATGGAGGATGTGTGTAGATTTCACAGATCTGAACAGAGCATGTCCTAAGGATAGCTTCCCCTTACCCATACCAGATCAATTGGTGGATTCGACGACAAGATATGAGATGTTAACCATCATGGATGCTTTCTCAGGTTACAACCAGATAAAGATGGCAGAGCATGACCAGGAGCATATGGCATTTGTGACAGACAGAGGTCTGTACTGTTATAAAGTGATGCCTTTTGGCCTCAAGAACGCTGGGGCAACCTACCAGAGGCTTGTCAACCGCATGTTTAGCAATCAAATTGGAAGAAACATGGAAGTCTACATAGATGACATGCTGGTAAAAAGCAAGCAAGCCACCAACCACCTAGCAGATCTAGAAGAGATGTTCAAGAACCTACGAACCTATAAGATGAAATTGAACCCTACCAAATGTGCCTTTGGAGTAGCATCTGGTAAGTTCCTGGGGTTCATGGTCTCCAACCGGGGGATAGAGGCTAACCCCGAGAAAGTCAAGGCAGTACTAGACATGCAATCCCTAACGTCCACCAAGGAAGTTTAAAGGCTGGCTGGTAGAGTAGCAGCGCTAAACAGATTCATCTCCAGATTAACAGATAAGTGTCTTCCTTTCTTTAAAATTATGCGTAAAGCTTTTGAGTGGAACCCTGAATGTGAACAGGCTTTCCAATAACTCAATGGATATCTAAGCTTAGTGCCACTACTGAGCAGAATCGTGGAAGGTAAAGAGCTCTATCTTTATCTCGCCGTGTCAAATACAGCAGCAAGCTCAACCCTGGTCAGGCAAGAGGAAGGGATCCAAAAGCCTGTCTATTATACAAGTAGGGCCCTAAGGGGGCGCAAAGGAGTGATACCCTACAATGGAGCTGCTAGCCCTCGCCCTTGTGACCTCAGCAAGGAGATTGAGGCCATACTTTTAGGCCCACACCATAGTTGTCCTGACAGACTAGTCGTTGAAGAAGGTCCTCCACAAGCCAGAAACCTCTGGAAGACTTGTCAAATGGTCTATATTCAGTACAGACCAAGATTGGTAATTAAGGGGTAGGCTATAACAGACTTCATCACTGAATTCACCCATCCAACAACCTACCCCGGTGACAACTCCCTGCAGCTCTAGTGGGTGCTCAATGTAAACGGCTCCTCCACGGACAGAGCAAGCAGCGTCGGGGTCGTCTTTGTCACCCCTAAAGGGCACAAACTCGAATATGCTTTCAAGTTCAAATTCTCCGCTTCCAACAACGAGGCTGAATACGAAGCCTTGATCGCTGGCCTCAAAATGGCTTGGCAAATGGGGGCAGAGCACGTTCTGGTATGGAGCGACTCTCAACTTGTGGTGGAACAGGTCAAAGGAGAATACGAGGCTAGAGGAGAAAAGATGCAAGAGTATTGCGAGATGGCAAAAAGCTTGGCAAGAAAATTTCCCAAAATACTACTAGAAAGAGTACCAAGACTGCAGAACAAGGAGGCAGATCGACTGGCCAGGATTGCCTCATCTCAGGAGGACAACCCTGGAGTACCCATGGAAGTGCTAGATTCACCAAGCATTCAGAACCCAAAAATACTCCAGATAGAACAAGAAGTGAAATGGGCAACACTAATCAGAAGCTACTTGGAGCGTGGATTCTTACCAGTGGACAAAGTTGAGGTGAGGAGAATCCAGTACAGAGCCAGCAGGTACGCCCTCATCAACGACATTCTGTAAAAAAGGGAACACACCCTACCTTGGCTAAGGTGTGCAGGAAAAGCAGACGCTGATTACAACATGAGAGAAGTGCACGAAGGGTCTGCGGCAACCACTCAAAAGGGAGAGCTCTGGCCAAGAAGATCCTCTGGGAAGCCTACTACTGGCCTACGATGGAAAAGGATGCCCAAGATTTCGTAAGAAAGTGTGACAAGTGCCAGAGGTTTTCAAACGTCCCAAGGCAACCACCCCAAGAGCTGACACCCATCCAGAGCCACTAGCCTTTCGCCCAATGGGGAATCGACATAGTGGGGGCTCTGCCTTTGGGAAAAGGCCAGACCAAGTTCGCGGTGGTAGCTATTGACTACTTCACAAAGTGGGCCGAAGCTGAAGCAGTCGCCACCATCACTGAGCAGAAAATGAAGAACTTCCTATGGAAGAACATCATATGTAGGTTCGGTATCCCAAAGGTAATTATCATAGACAACGGGAAACAATTCAAGGGCGGTAAGTTCGGTCGGATGTGCTCAGATCTCTAGATCAGCCATCACCACTCTTCCCCAGAACACCCCCAAGGCAACGGCCAGGTGTAAGTCGCCAACAAGACTTTGTTCAACATTATCAAGGTAAAACTGGAAAAGACGAAGGGCTTATGGGCAAAGGAACTCCCCAACATTCTTTGGGCTTGCAGAACAATTGAGAGGGTGGCAACGGGGCATACCCCATTTTCCTTGACGTTTGGAGCGGAAGCAGTCATCCCTGTGGAAATAAGCCTGCACAGCCCTAAGGTCGAACACTTTGAAGCCGGATCTAACAACGAAGCCCTGGAGGTAAGCCTAGATCTACTCGAGAAAAGAAGATTGAAAGCGGCCATAGAGGTAGCCGCCTATCAATAGAGAATGCGCAGGTATCATGACGCAAGAGTGAAACCTAGAGCATTTCAGGCTGGAGATCTGGTACTTAAGAGGGTCAACCAGAAAGCCCAGTGACGGTAAACTCGGACCGAATTGGGAAAGGCCATACACAGTTATGGGGTTCTCCAGGAAAGGAACCTACTGGTTGACCGGAATGGACGGTACAGGCTTCCCCAACCCTTGGCAAGTTGAGCACCTGAGGAAGTACTACGCCTAATGTAACCAGCCTTCATTAATGAAATTTTTGCTCTTTGAGGCCCCCAAAACGATCGTCTACTCACATAACCCATGAAGCACAAGGCTACTAAGCCCAACCGATTAGTCCCCTAGACTGACCAGACAAGTCGAAAAGCCACAAGACTACTAAGCCACAACTGGTCAGTCCCCATGACTGACCAGGTAAGCCAAAAGGTCACAAGGCTACTAAGCCCCAACTGATCAGACCCCATGACTGACCAGGTAAGCCGAAAGGCCACAAGGCTACTAAGCCCAATCGGTCAACCCCCAAGACTGCCCAGACCAGCCGAAAGGCCATAAGGCTACTAAGCCCAACCGGTCAGTCCCCAAGACTGACCAGACCAGCTGAAAAGCCACAAGCCGAAAGGCCACAAGGCTACTAAGCCCAACCGGTCAGTCCCTAAGATTGACTAGACCAGCCGAAAGGCCACAAGGCTACTAAGCCCAACTGGTCAGTCCCCAAGACCGACCAGACCAGCTGAAAGGCCATAAGCCAAAAGGCCACAAGGCTACTAAACCCAACTGGTCAGTCTCCATGACTGGCCAAACAAGCCAAAAGGCCACAAGGCTACCAAGCCCAACTGATCAGTCCCCAAACAAGCCAAAAGGTCACAAGGCTACTAAGCCCAACTGGTCAGTCCCTATGACTGACCAGACAAGCCAAAAGGCCACAAGGCTACTAAGCCCACTTGATCAGTCCCTAAGATTGACCAGACTAGCCGAAAAGCCACAAGACTATTAAGCCAAACTAGTTAGTCCCCATGATTGACCAAACAAGCCAAAAGGCCATAAGGCTACTAAGCCCAACTGGTCAGTCCCCATGATTGACCAGACAAGCCAAAAGGCTACAAGGCTACTAAGCCCAATTGGTCAGTCCCCATGACTGACCAGACAAACCGAATGGCCACAAAGTTACCAAGCTTAACTGGTCAATCTCCCAAGACTCACCAGACGGACCAAAAGGCAGCAATGCTATTTAGTCCAACTGAGCAGTCCTCAAGACCATTCCTAGGTTCTCAAGCCAACTTAACACCATGGTCATGTCATTATGACTGAAGTCCTTTGGGGCTAGTCAGAGAACTCAGGCAAACTACTCACCACAAAGTATTCAGACGCAAGAACACAGAAAATTAGTAAAGGAAAGTTTTATTAATCCAAAACAGTTACAAAGGCAGTAAAAAAAAAAAAAAATTTGTACTAGGGCTCAGGGTCCTCTGATGAGATCAAGATTGGGCTTCATCCCTCTTTTCTGTTGTAGGGGTCTGGTCTTCAACACCGGGCACATTGGAGGTAGTGTCATCAGAAGGCTTCAAGGTAGAAAAGTCGAGGTCTGGGAAAAGCTTCTTGACCGCAACCTTAGCATCAACGAAGCCTTCCATGTAAGCCTCGTTGAGTTTATCTTAGAAGGCTGGCCCAACCTTAAACTCTTCCACAGTGCCATCCTGAGCATTTTTTAGCTGCCCCTCCAGCTCAGCTACCCTCAGAGTAAGGGAGTCCTTGATTGTGTTAAAGGCCTAAGCATCAAAAGCCAAGGTCTCGACCTTTTTCTTAAGCTCAGCTGAGTCGTCCAGCAGAGCAGTTTTCTCTGCCTCAGCGACTGCCTTGGACTCCTCAGCATCCTTCACCTTCTTCTTCAGATTGCTGATAGTCCCGGTCAAGGTCTCAATGACCTGGCCTTTCTTGGAGCTCTCACTTGTTTTCGCCTTCAAGCGGGTAGACAAGCAAAGCGCTTTCACATGCAACTGTAGAAGGATGGGAGGATTAGCATCAACAAACAAAAGCGGTCAAATTAAAAATAAGAGTTAAACCAGAATCATCACCTTCAAAGCATCATGGTTCAGGCTCTTTGTCAGTTGGCCGCTGCTCCAATCAACGAAGGGGGCCATGTCCTCCATATTGATGAATTGCTGCATCCTCTCCCAAGCAGCCTGGACATCTTCCATGACTAAGGGCTCGCCCTCCTGAACTGGAACTGTCGTGCCCGTAGGTGCTGCCGCGGTGGGAGGAGTCATTCCAGTGCCAGACCTGGAGGACTGACCAGGTGCCCAGGCCGCAGTTGAAGCCTTGGCTACTGTGGGTGCCAAGTACAGGAAAGCATGCTAAGTATAAAAGAAAATGATGATGGTCAGACCGCTATCCTAAGAAGGGGTCAAGCATAAAAGCATGAAAGGCGCTTACCCTTCCTACCTGGTCTACCCATTGTCTAGGTACGCGAGGGGTCTGGTCGGTCATATCCTCCCAGTGGGCGATCTCCATACCCTCGCCATACATAAAGAAATACTTCTCCTTCCAGCGCTCGTGGGAGATTGGGAGATTGGCTATCAGAACTGGCTGACCGTCCCTGGCTGAGAAATAATACCAGCCCGAGCTCGAGCTCTCGGTTATTTTGTAGTAAAAAAAGAAATCTTCAGGGGTCAGGATTTCCTCTTTGTTAGTGGCAGCCTGCCACAAGGCTGCACAGCCCACCAGTATGCGCTATGAGTTGGGCATTAGCTGCCCAAGGGCTAGTCTAGCCCGGCTCAGGACTCCTCTAATAGAAAGAGCAATAGGAAATCTTAGCCCTCCGGACAGCACATTCTCGTACACCGCGATCTCACCAGGGTAAGGGAAACACGCTCTGTCCTCCCTTCCAGGCACTCTATAACTCATGGAGACCGGAAATTAGTAGGTAGACTAGAGTTTTTTCACTTTGGCCCCATCTAGAATAGAGGCAAAGTGCCTTGCCTCGTACCTACATTCTGGGGCAGAAGGCGACCCAGCTCCGACCTCAACCATAGCCACGGGCACTCTTTTAAAGGCATCCATGATGGCTACAGGGCTCCTTGCCCTTGTTGGCCTCACCTCCTGGGTGGCACCCCTAATACCGTCCCCAAAGTAGTTCGTAGAGGCACTCAAAGCCTTGTCTAGCCTGACCTTGTCTAAATCCATCGAAGCAGTACGCTCAGAGCTAGATGACAGGGCGATTGGCTGGGGGTTCATGATTCTAGGGTCTTTTATGTTGAGTCAATGCCTTGATTTTGATGATAACAAAACATGGTTAAATGATCTAATAATTCTACTTAGTGTGCAGATGAATTATCAATTAGATCTTGACTTGAAGCTTATCATAATAAAGGATTTATGATGAAAAGCATGATGAAGGAATGTATTCTACAAAGGTGATATTATAAGAAGAAGAAATCTCAAGTTAATGAAAATCCTAGATTGAAGATTGATAAGCATGAAAGAATAGCATATTCTACAATGGTGATTTTATAAGGGAATGAAGATGATGGATATCAAAGAAGAAGAATGAAAATGATCAAAGTCTTGATTTAAAAGATTGAAGACTTTGAGTACTTGAAGATATCTTGCAAGAATGGAAGAAAAAGATACCAACTCAAAATATGAAAGTTTTCTTAGAAGATTTGAAGATGTCTTGAAGACATGGAAGGAATCACAAGATTTGGAAAGCTTTCTTGAGTTGTTGAAGTCCATGGAGAAGCCATGTTGATTGAAGAAATGAAGATTCTAAGTCATGGAAGCTCTCTTGAAGATATTAAAGAAGACTTGAATCAATGGATGAAGCTATGATAATGGAAGAGCTCTACAAGTGATGAAAATGAAGAAAACTCACCTTGAATGGATTGAAGATGTTCTTGGAGTCATCTAATCTTGAAGAAGTGTTTGCAAGCTTTAAAAAGCCTATTTAGATGATCCTTGAAGAGATTGGAAGCTTTGAAAAAGAATGAAGAAAAGTTGCAAAAATATGGGTTTTTGGAAAAAGGGTCGACTCCTCAAGTTAAAAGAGCCGACTCATTCGAACAGAGCCTTGGAATTCTGCTGGAAGCTTAAAAGAGTCGACTCCTGGCCAAAAAGAGTCGACTCATTGCAACAGAGAACAAACAATTCTGCAGACTGCTGAAAAGAGTTGACTCCTGGGACAAAAGAGTCGACTCATTTGGACAGAAACTTGAAAAATCTGCTGAAATGCAAAAAGAGTCGACTCATTGAGAAAAGAGTCAACTCCTAGACTCTAACGGCTAGTTTTCTGACAGACGGTATGGGCACAAACACAACCAAATCTTCTCTCATACTTCTCCAACGGCTAGAATCGATCCATACCTATATATATGAGATATATACAGCTTCAAAGAAGTAAGGAAGAGCAATCATACCATTCATATCAAGTGCTTCAAAGCTAAAAATCACCTGCACCTAACTGTTACATATTCTTGCTGAGTGTTTAAAGTTATCCATTGAGTTGTATTCATTTGTATACTCACTAGGAAAGCCACTCTTTGTATAATCTTCATTCATTCTTGTTTGGGTGGGTTTGTAACCTTGTAAGTTTAAGTGTTCTTGGGAAAAACACTTGTAAGTTTAAGAGAAGCTTGGACAAAATCTCTTGGGTTTTGAAAGCTTGGGAAGAAGCTTTTGTAAAGAGTGAGCTGGGCACTCGTGGCACAACCAGCGGCTGTGTAAGGTGTATTGCATAGTGGAATTCCTTCGAAAGGATCGAAGAAGAGAGGACGTAGGCAAGGTTGGCCGAACCTCTATAAATCTGGTGCATATTTCTTCTGCCTCTGTTTTGCTTACTTGTTCATTATGCATGCTTGCAAATACTTGTTTTAATGTACACTTCATTTGCTTGATACATATACTTCGATTATTTGTTTCTAAAATCCATAAACGATTTTTTAGTGGAAACTCTTGTTAAAAATTCTATAAAACCCAATTCACCCCCCCTCTTGGGTTGCCTACTTGGGCCAACAATTGGTATCAGAGCTAGTACTCTAGTTTAAAGGCTTAACATCCTTAGAGTTGATCCATGGCAACCATGATTGGAAGCTCTCTAGGTGAGGGTCAATCCACTAATAGACCTCCAATGTTTAATGGTACAAACTACAACTATTGGAAGAATAGAATGAGGATTTATATTCAATCTGTTGATTATGAGTTATGGATGATTATCGTTAATGGTCCTAAAACTCCCAGCAAAGTTATTGAAAGAGAAGTTATCCCCAAACCTGAAAATGAATGGGATGAGAATGACATGAAGCTTATGCAATCTAATGCTAAGGCTATGAATATCTTATATTGTGCATTAGATCCAAATGAGTTCAATAGAATTTCTACCTGTGAATCTGCCAAAGAAATTTGGGACAGACTTGAAGTAACTCATGAAGGAACAAATCAGGTCAAGGAGTCAAAAATTAATATTCTTGTGCATAACTATGAATTATTTAGAATGAAATCTGATGAGTCTATAACTGAGATGTTCACCAGATTTACTGACATTGTAAATGGCTTAAAGTCTCTTGGAAAAGTGTATCCTAACAGTGAACAGGTGAGGAAAATCTTAAAATCACTGCCAAAGACATGGGAAGCAAAGGTGACAGCCATTCAAGAAGCTAAAGACCTCAACATTCTACCTCTTGAAGAACTTCTTGGCTCTCTTATGACTTATGAGCTAACCCGAAAACAGAATGCTCAAGAAGAAGAGGACAAGAAAAAGAAGTCTGTTGCATTCAAGACCACCACATCAGAAAATGAATCTGGAAGTGAAGAAGAAGATGAGGAAGATCTTGCTCTCATCACAAGAAAATTCAAGAGATTCATGAGAAGAAGGTGAAAGGGAGGAAAGAAGATTGAAGCAAAAGGTGAATCCAACAACAAGGATTCTACCATCATATGCTACGAATGCAAAAAGCCAGGACACATGAGAAATGAGTGTCCTCAGCTGAAAAAGAAAGGAAAGAAAGAAAGAGGGAAGAAGGCTCTAGCTGCAACATGGAGTGACAGTGAGGATTCAAGCTTAGATGAATCTGAAACTCATGAAGTAGCCAACCTATGTCTTATGGCACATGAAGAAGAAACAGAGGTAACTAATTCTGATTTTTGTTTTAATGAATTGCAAGATGCTTTTGATGATTTGATAGTTGAATTTAAAAAACTAAGCATCAAAAACAATCTTCTCAAGAATATGGTATTCACTCTCACAGAAGAAAGTGAAGAGTTACAAAATGAAAATGACATTTTGAAAAATGAAAACTCTGTTTTAAAAGAAAAAGTCACTGATTTAGAAAAATCTCTTTCTAAATGTGTCAATGGAAGAGATAAACTTGATGTTATGCTTGGAAAACGAAATTGCTCTCTTGACAAGGCTGGAATAGGTTACAATGTTTTTAAACATAAAAAGTTTTCAAAAGCACCAATCACATGCTTCTATTGTCATAAGAGAGGTCACTTTGCAAATCAATGTTTTCTTATACAACAATCTCATGTTGTCAAGAAAGCTTGGGTTCCAAAAGGAACATTGAAGACTAACTCCACTGGACCCAAGATGATTTGGGTACCAAAGGTCAAAGGTTGAGTTGCTTGTTTTGTAGGTGTGTCTTCAAGCCAACTCCAAAAAGGATCAATGGTACTTGGACAGTGGCTGTTCAAGACATATGACTGGAGATGAAACTCAATTCACTTCTCTCACACCAAAAGATGGAGGATTGGTCACTTTTGGAGATAATAGCAAAGGCAAGATCATCGGTACAGGTAGTATTGGTAAATTCTTCAACTTCTATTGAGAATGTTCTACTTGTTAAAGGACTTAAACACAACCTGTTAAGCATTAGTCAATTGTGTGACAAAGGTTACAAAGTAGTGTTTGAATCATCTAAATGTAATGTAGTAAACATAAATGATAACAAGATCATATTGACTGGCCAAAGACAAGGCAATATTTACACTTTCAACTTAAATGAATTATCTTCTTGTAAGATCAAATGCCTTGCTGCTGTGAGCAAAGAGGATAGTTGGTTGTGGCATAGAAGGCTTGGCCATATTAGTATGAGTATTATTTCAAAAATTTCTAAAAATGAGTTAGTAAATGGTCTTCCCAAACTCAATTTTGAAAAAGACAAAACTTGTGATGCATGTCAAATGGGAAAACAAACTAGAGTATCTTTTAAATCTACCAACATGCTCTCTACTTCTAGACCACTTCAACTATTGCATATGGATTTGTTTGGACCAACTAGAACTCTAAGCTTAGCTGGTAAACAATATGCTCTTGTCATTGTTGATGATTAGTCAAGGTTTACATGGACATTCTTTTTAGCTCACAAAGATGAAACAATTGCTTTCTTTACCAAATTTTGTAAAAGGGTTCAAAACGAAAAATGATTTACAATCACAGCAATTAGGACTGACCATGGTGGTGAGTTTGATTGCAAACCTTTTGAAACATATTGTGATGAAAATGGTTTTGAACATAACTTTTCAGCACCTAGAACTCCTCAACAAAATGGAGTTGTTGAAAGGAAAAACAGGACTTTGGAAGAAATGGGGAGAACAATGCTTTGTGAAAACAATTTGCCAAAATATTTTTGGGCTGAAGCTGTTAACACAGCTTGCTATGTGTTAAACAGAGTTTTGGTAAGAAAATTTTTAAATAAAACCCCATACGAGCTTTGGAAAAATAAGAAACCAAGTGTTTCATATTTTAGAGCTTTTGGATGTAAATGCTTTGTGTTAAATAATAACAAGAACAACCTTGGTAAATTTGATGCAAAATCTGATGAAGCTATCTTTTTAGGATATTCCTTACATAGCAAGGCTTATAGAGTTTACAATAAGAAAACCTTAGTTGTTGAAGAATCAATTCATGTTACTTTTGATGAACTAAACTCTTTGTCTAGAAAGGCTGTGAATGATGATATAGATGATGTGGAGAAGAACTTGGATAAGATGAACATTGATCAAACTCAAAATGAAGCTTCACCACATGACAAAGGAAATCAAGATGACTTCTCAAGCCAACAAAATGAGAATGAAGGATTGCCAAAGGAGTGGAAATTTGTCCACAACCATCCAACAGAGCAAATACTAGGTGATCCATCACAAGGGGTAAGAACAAGATCATCTCTTAGAAATGTGTGTAATCATCTTGCTTTTCTTTCACAAATAGAACCAAAATGTTTTCAAGATGCTGAAAATGATGAGTCATGGATTATGGCCATGCAAGAAGAATTAAACCAATTTGAAAGGAATAAGGTTTGGAATCTTGTTCCTAGACCTAAAGATCATCCTGTAATTGGAACAAAATGGGTGTTTAGAAACAAGATGGATGAATCTGGAACCATTATTAGAAACAAGGCTAGACTTGTAGCTCAAGGCTATAGTCAAGAAGAAGGTATTGATTTTGATGAGACGTATGCACCTGTAGCTAGATTAGAAGCTATTAGAATGTTGCTTGCATTTTCATGTTTCAAGAATTTCAAACTCTATCAAATGGATGTGAAGAGTGCATTCTTGAATGGTTTTATTTCTGAAGAGGTGTATGTTGAACAACCTCCTGACTTTGAAAATCCTATATTTCCAGAACATGTTTTCAAACTTACTAAAGCATTATATGGTTTAAAGCAAGCTCCAAGGGCCTGGTATGAAAGGCTAAGCAAATTTTTAACCGAAAATGATTTTACGAGAGGTAAGGTTGATACAACTCTTTTTATAAAGGTTAAAAATCATGACATGTTGCTTGTGCAAATTTATGTTGATGACATTATATTTGGCTCTACTAATGAAAAGCTTTGCAAAGAATTTGCTAAGTGTATGCAGGGTGAGTTTGAGATGAGCATGATGGGTGAGCTCAATTACTTCCTTGGACTTCAAATCAAACAATCAAGGGAAGGAATTTTCATTAACCAAGCTAAGTACATCAAAGATCTACTCAAGAAGTTTGGGCTGGAAAATGCGAAACCATTGGGCACTCCTATGAATACTTCAACAAAACTTGACAGTGATGAGAAAGGTATTTCGGTAGATACCAAGCTATATAGAAGTATGATAGGCTCATTGCTCTACTTGACTGCTAGTAGGCCTGATATTATGTTTAGTGTATGTTTGTGTGCTCGATTTCAAACTAATCCAAAGGAATCACATGTTGTTGCTGTTAAACGAATATTTAGATACCTTAAGCACACACCTAATCTTGGATTGTGGTATCCTAAAAACACATCTTTGAACTTAATTGGCTATTCAGATGCTGATTATGCTGGTAGCAAAGTTGATAGAAAAAGTACTAGTGGATCTTGTCAATTTCTTGGAAATATGCTTGTTTCATGGTCTAGTAAGAAACAAAACTCTGTTGCACTTTCTACAGCCGAGGCTGAGTATATTGTAGCCGGAAGCTGTTGTGCACAAGTGCTTTGGATAAAACATCAATTAGAAGACTTTGGTTTAACATTTGAACATATTCCAGTTAGATGTGATAACACAAGTGCCATCAATCTGACTAAAAACCCTATCCAACACTCTCGCACAAAGCACATTGAGATTAGACATCATTTTATACGTGATCATGTGCAAAAAGGTGACATTTTGCTTGATTTTGTGAGTACTGAACATCAACTTGCAGATATATTCACAAAACCCTTGAATGAAGATAGGTTTTGTATGATTAGGAGAGAATTGGGAATGAGCAACCCTTTATCTTGAATGCTTAGATGTCTATATATGTTTGATAAATGCATAAGTATCCTTGAAATTGATTATAAACTTGTTTGATGCATTTCATGACTTTTAAAAACACATCTTTACATTTCTGGAGAAAAAGAGTCGACTCATGCTCCAAAAGAGTCGACTCCTGGACTCTGGAATCAGCCTCACATGTCCTCTATCGAAAAGAGTCGACTCCTCCTGGCAAAAGAGTCGACTCATTTGAACAGAGAGCTCAGGAAGCTTTCTTCGCTCAAAAAGAGTCGACCCTTTTTAACCATGAGTCGACTCATTTAAGTTAAAATCACTTTAAAACTATAACACCCCTGTTTTATTCAAATCATTCCAACGTTTCAAATTTCTCTCTTCTTTCACGATCAACCGCCATCTCCACTTCCAACCACCGAAAAACTCTCCCTCAATCCTTACCCAACCTATATTTGATCATCCTAGAGTCTTTCTAACTTCCTTCAACCGTCATTTGCAACCTTCCATGGCTCCTAAATCTGCTCCATCGAAGAAAGGCAAGAAAGCCCTAAAAGAGCCGACTCCCATATCCAAGAGAGGAACGAAGAGGAAGACTAAAGGGGACTCTTCTAAGCTTTCAAAGAGGAGAAAAGGGAAGCAAACTGAGGAGGAGGAAGATGTATTTCTCGACAACACCATTTACTTTGAGAAGAAATCAAATCAAGATAAGTATGAGAAAATTTTCTCTTCTAGAGTCATTTTAAATGGAAGATGGATAGATTATGCTTTCTTTGCTAAAGAGAAGTTTGCATTTGAACCAAAATTTGAAGCCCTTGGTTGGAAATCCGTTACTTTGTTAAAGGATGTTGTATATCCTGAAATTGTGGGACAATTTTATGCCCATGTAGAAAAGGAAACTGGAGAAGTAAATGTGATTAGTTATGTGAAGGGTGAAACCATTACCCTCACTAAATGAGTGATTTGTCAAATTTTAAAAATTGGTAGTGGTGGGCAAATGGACAAGAAAGATGTTAGTAGAAAGACTGCTTTATCTGCTTTACTGGGAAAGGAAATTACTGATGATTCATTCCAACCCATGGCCAATGAGTTGCCTTTGGAACTGAGATTGGTGCATCACTTTATTTGTCATATTCTCATTCCTAAAGGTGGGAAGTTTGACTATATCACTGAAAGGGAATTGTTTTTCCTCTGGGCTTATTTGACAGACACTAAAATTGATTTGCCTGAGTTTATTTTAGAGCACATTGTCAAAGCCTCAAGAACCAAAGTTAGCCTACCCTATGGGATCCTCTTGACAAAAATTTTTAAACACTTCAAGATAGACTTAAGAGGTGAAAAGCACAGAACTCCTGATTCTAATTCAGATGAGTATAATCAGAAAACTTTATCAAGGATGGGCTATCACTTCAATCCACAGAGCAAGACCTGGACCCCTAGAAAAGAGAAACACATTGACAGTGGGACTCCTGGAATTGAATCCACTGAAAGAGGTGAACCTTCCAGTGCCATACCAGAAAGTGATGAACCCTCTAGACCTGCCTCTTCTCCTACTCCAAGGGAACTTTTTCCAATGAGCATTGTTCCAGGTGGCCAATCAGTAGATATGAGTATTTTGATGAGCATGGTAAGAGACTTGAAAAGGCATCAAGAAGAGATGTTCACCAAATTGGATAAGAAAATTGATAATGGGGCAACTAGATTATTCTTTGTTGAAAAGAAGGTAAGAGAATTGAGCAAGGCCTTTGTGTCTGAAGGAACCAAAATCAGAGAGAAAGTTGCCAATGACATTGCTCTTTCCACTGAGCATATTGGCAAATATATGAAGAAGCTGGTGGGAGACCAATACCAGCCACTCTTCCCTTCAGCAGCAGAATTTGTAGCAGAAGATTCAAGTACTGATGAGTTGGAAGGATCCAGTGGAAGGGAGCATACCTCTTCTCAGCCATCACCTGCAGACCCCTCTGATCCTCTTGACCAAACTCCTCCAAAGTCTTCTGTTGCTCCTCACAAATATGGCCTGAGACAAAGACCTTCAAGCAGCAAATTTACAAACACTGCTGATAATCCAGTTGATCTCTCTCAAACCCCTTCTCCTAAAAGAAAATGAAGACCTCTGCCTCTGAACTCTCTATTTTCTGTTTTTGAACAAGACATTTTCTAAAGCATCATGTAATATGTTTGTGGATGGTCCTTTGTGTTAAACTCTTTCAATATTTCTTTATGAATGAATGGTGTGTTTTGAATCTCTTTATCTTAACATTGCTATCTCATTTGTGTTTGGTTGAATGAATGATTGGTTTAACAATGCTGAATGAATAATTGCTTTAACATTGTTGATTTTGCTGAATAAATGATTGCTTTAACTATCTTTGTAAATGATCTTCACATAAACATCATTGTATACTATTTTTTTTGCTATTGTACCTGTCTATTTTTCTCCATCTATTACTCCTCTTTTTGAGGATTTGACAAAAAGGGGGAGCAATTTTTCTCAAAAAGATCAAAAGGAGAGAAAACACTCCTCAATGCACTACCAAGAATTATATCATAAGGCATCAACTGCAAAGGAAAGGGGGAGCATTGGTTTAATGAAATTGAAGCAGTAAGAAGCATCCAATGCCATAAATGCACATGAACCTGCTTCAGTGGATCTTAAGCAATAAAACTCTCAAGCACCAAGTACAAAAGAAAGGGGGAGCAAATGATTGGTATAAAAATCTCACTTTCTCTAAATTTTTCTGCTATTGCAAGTTATTGAGCCTCTTAGAATTTTGAGCATATTACTCTTAAAATTGTTTTAAGCCATTTCAAAGAAAACTCCTTCATTAAGGGGGAGAAATTTCCTTATTTGGACTATGATTCCCCATTTTTCATTCCAAATTTGCATACCTTTTTGATTGATTAACAAAATGGGGGAGAAATACTTATGAAAAATATATTGAAACAGGAAAGAAAACTGAAAATTTGAAGTACTGGACATTTGAAGTCTCATACTTCTCATACATATTAATCCTCATGTTTCATGTTGAAATTAATTGCATATATTTTTAATGTTTTGTCATCATCAAAAAGGGGGAGATTGTTGAGTCAATGCCTTGATTTTGATGATAACAAAACATGGTTAAATGATCTAATAATTCTACTTAGTGTGCAGATGAATTATCAATTAGATCTTGACTTGAAGCTTATCATAATAAAGGATTTATGATGAAAAGCATGATGAAGGAATGTATTCTACAAAGGTGATATTATAAGAAGAAGAAATCTCAAGTTAATGAAAATCCTAGATTGAAGATTGATAAGCATGAAAGAATAGCATATTCTACAATGGTGATTTTATAAGGGAATGAAGATGATGGATATCAAAGAAGAAGAATGAAAATGATCAAAGTCTTGATTTAAAAGATTGAAGACTTTGAGTACTTGAAGATATCTTGCAAGAATGGAAGAAAAAGATACCAACTCAAAATATGAAAGTTTTCTTAGAAGATTTGAAGATGTCTTGAAGACATGGAAGGAATCACAAGATTTGGAAAGCTTTCTTGAGTTGTTGAAGTCCATGGAGAAGCCATGTTGATTGAAGAAATGAAGATTCTAAGTCATGGAAGCTCTCTTGAAGATATTAAAGAAGACTTGAATCAATGGATGAAGCTATGATAATGGAAGAGCTCTACAAGTGATGAAAATGAAGAAAACTCACCTTGAATGGATTGAAGATGTTCTTGGAGTCATCTAATCTTGAAGAAGTGTTTGCAAGCTTTAAAAAGCCTATTTAGATGATCCTTGAAGAGATTGGAAGCTTTGAAAAAGAATGAAGAAAAGTTGCAAAAATATGAGTTTTTGGAAAAAGGGTCGACTCCTCAAGTTAAAAGAGCCGACTCATTCGAACAGAGCCTTGGAATTCTGCTGGAAGCTTAAAAGAGTCGACTCCTGGCCAAAAAGAGTCGACTCATTGCAACAGAGAACAAACAATTCTGCAGACTGCTGAAAAGAGTCGACTCCTGGGACAAAAGAGTCGACTCATTTGGACAGAAACTTGAAAAATCTGCTGAAATGCAAAAAGAGTCGACTCATTGAGAAAAGAGTCGACTCCTAGACTCTAACGGCTAGTTTTCTGACAGACGGTATGGGCACAAACACAACCAAATCTTCTCTCATACTTCTCCAACGGCTAGAATCGATCCATACCTATATATATGAGATATATACAGCTTCAAAGAAGTAAGGAAGAGCAATCATACCATTCATATCAAGTGCTTCAAAGCTAAAAATCACCTGCACCTAACTGTTACATATTCTTGCTGAGTGTTTAAAGTTATCCATTGAGTTGTATTCATTTGTATACTCACTAGGAGAGTCACTCTTTGTATAACCTTCATTCATTCTTGTTTGGGTGGGTTTGTAACCTTGTAAGTTTAAGTGTTCTTGGGAAAAACACTTGTAAGTTTAAGAGAAGCTTGGACAAAATCTCTTGGGTTTTGAAAGCTTGGGAAGAAGCTTTTGTAAAGAGTGAGCTGGGCACTCGTGGCACAACCAGCGGCTGTGTAAAGTGTATTGCATAGTGGAATTCCTTCGAAAGGATCGAAGAAGAGAGGACGTAGGCAAGGTTGGCCGAACCTCTATAAATCTGGTGCATATTTCTTCTGCCTCTGTTTTGCTTACTTGCTCATTATGCATGCTTGCAAATACTTGTTTTAATGTACACTTCATTTGCTTGATACATATACTTTGATTATTTGTTTCTAAAATCCATAAACGATTTTTTAGTGGAAACTCTTGTTAAAAATTCTATAAAACCCAATTCACCCCCCCTCTTGGGTTGCCTACTTGGGCCAACATTTTATTTCGTGTAGGGTTACAAAGGTAGACCTGGAAGCCTCTAAGACACCCCGGTACACAGACTCGACAAATGAGGGGTTTCCTATGAACCCTAGAGGATAAGGAGTCCTGACTCTCCACTCGTAGTACCAGATGGCCTTCTGTAGAAGCCAAAACATATACCTACACGCCTCGAATACCTTGATGGGTAGAAAGATTGCAAAGAAGTTTGCAGTTCGCTTCGAGCAACCGACAATGGCAGAAGAGAAGTGGAAAAAAATGGGAGGGATCGCTTGCTGAATAATCTGAAAGATGCGTGCAAAATGGAGGGCCCTTTGGTGAACTGCCATGGTTTTATAAGCCCTTTTCTTTCGAAATCAACGGCGTGGATCTACCCAAGGTTCTCAAATCGTACGGTTGATGTTAGTAACGTCCAATCAACATACGGGGCCAACCTCGCGAAGCCACGTGGCAGGGACGCCAAGGGTCTTGTCGATTCACTAGGCATAATAATCATGACAGTTTTACAGCGCCATAAATGCGCTTCTGGGACGGCATCCCGCGACTCTTTGGAATTTCCACCGGCTGACCTGGGCTGCCAAGAGAATTGGGGGCATTTGATAATACAAGTGCAGTTGGTCTGCCCCCTGTATGGACAGACCAGATGAGCTCGGCTCACATCTCCAGACTCGGCCTCCTCTCCCCCTCATGGATTAGGCCTGCTAGCAGAAGAAATGGCAGAGCTCCAACGATACACCAAGCGCCGCCATTAAAACACCCCAAGATTCTTGCCTGACAATCAGCCCCACGATCCCATGATTGGAACGGTTCCCCCACAACCGAGGGCATGGTCCATGAAGCCTAATATCAAGGCACGATACATCCCCACGATGATGGAGGCATAACTCGAGGGCATGATTGGCTATCTCACGAAGGTGCCCACGATCCAAGCCAACACTCCTATAAAAAGGGCAGTCATCATCTCCAAGAAAGTACAAGAAATATCAACCCTTAACCATTGTTACTCTGCCTAGATTTCTAGCCTAATTTTGGCATCGGAGTGTCTTTGGCAGACACCATACCGGTGTTCCCAACAGAAGGATTCATCACCCTAATCATTCGCATCGGAGGTCGGGAAGGACGTACAAATTCACTGCATTATCAACCCATGTGGCTATTACCTCTCTCTTATGCTACGATTTAGAAGATACAAAAAGTAAGGGCAAAGAATGATACAAATAAATTAAATCATGTGTTATCAAGGCATAAAATAATAAATGACTAAGCTCGGCTGTGAGGCCAGAACCCCCCTCCCCCAACACACACGGCTCTTTCCCTTTCAAATTTAATTTGAATTATTTTTTGAACACTCACATTCACACCCGTGACCTCCTCTTTCAAATTCATTTTTTTTAAGCATGTTCATTAATTTTACAAATGTAGACCCCTCCCAACCTTGATGTTTTGACAAGTTGTTTGGGTTGGGTTCTCTGTATTTACCAAAAAAATTAATTTTATAAATATAATTGTATAAATAATTTACCTTAATAATTTTTATTAATTATATATAATAATAAATGTAAGATTAAATTTTTTTACATAAGTTCAAAGAAATTAAATATATATAAGCATACGAATAAATTTCTAATTCATAGAATCATAGTGTATAATTTATTATAACTAAATTTAATTAATAGTTTTAAAAACATAATACTACAAAAAAAAAAAAAAACTAGGCCAAAGAGGTATTACCCAAAGACCCGTCCACAAAAACCTGTCAAAGCCCGATGCCCAAGCCCGAGCCCATCTCGACCTGAAAAATAGTAGGAGCCCGCAAAGCTCAGCCCCAGCCAGGCCGAGTGAGCCATAGTCCGGGTTGGGCCAGCCATGCCCAATTGACATCCCTACATATAATACTCATAATTTATTGTCTCAAAATCTAGTTTCCTTGGATCACCTAGATAATCAACCAAAACCCAGCCCTCCCTTACATGAATTCTACCAAATTTCTATATATCCCTAGCTACAATCATGTCCTTCGAGGCCTGGAGGTGCGCTTGGACTCTGGAATTGTTCATCATCCACACTGAATGAATCAAAGAGTACATCTATATATGTTTAATCAAGATTCTTATTAATATATATACATATATATATATATATATATATGTGTGTGTGTGTGTGTGTGTGTGTGTGTGTGTGTGAGTGTGTGTGTGAGCCTAACGTCAATAACCATTTGGCCACCAAGTCATTTCTAGTACCAACCTTATTCTATTGATCCAATTATGTACTATATGTAGATAACCTTAATATTAAGAAAGAACCCCAACTCCCAAAACAAAGTGGACATCTCTTTAACAAAGGGAATCAAAAACCTTGATCAAGACCACGCACTAGCACTAGATGATTGGACATTAGCGTTTCCTTTACTAAACTAATTATATCAACCTAATAATCATAATGGTAAGCTAATCCTCATGATTTCTCAACTTCAATTCTTCTTCATGCCTATGCCTCTGTGTGATTAACCATCATTTATATAATTTCATAAAGTGTATGTTAAAAATATTGAATCAGGACATATATATTATTCAATTCATGAAATTAAACACAAAATATAGAATTCATATTATAATATTTTACAAAATAAAGTAATAAGAACACTCGTCAACAGTATACAGGTAAATATATATTCACCCCACCCCACCAGTTATCGAGCATATGAATGATACAGTTATGCAAATAAGTAATAAACAAATGCTATGACTATTGAATGGCCATCGAAAAGGTTACTTTTCTCCATGTCATCCATCCCCTTTTATAACCCAAACCCTCCAACGGCAAGAATATAAATGGGGTGGGTATAACAGTATATTATGATTATAAATACCCACACAACAACTTATGATGATGAGAAATCAATAAGGATAAAAAAGAATGTAACCAATTAGAATAAATGAACATCTTAAATAAAAATAAGTTTGTTAGAATAAATTATTTTATTTTGAAACATTAATATAATATCAACAATCCCCCACTATTTTAAAATACAAACTATGTAAAGTAAATAAATAGATGGATTCGATCAAGGGACACAAGTATCTAACACATTATAATGGTGTCTTTTGAACTATAAATTGACACTTAATATAAACAAGTCATGACTACAAAAAACTAGTCAAGTATAAAACTTCTAAGAACTAAAATCTTTTGGTATAACACGACTAAACTTGCCACCCACATTAGACCCTTTAATATGAACTTGTTCAATGCGAATTGGGACTATAGGCCTTACTTTGACCTGGATATTCATGATTGCTCTAGAGAGCCTACCTAAGCTCTCATAGGAAGCGGCCCCTTCCACACTCATGTAGGTGAATTCATCAAACGTGCACTACAATTAAACACGCTACCCACATTTTGGGTTATGATATTCATTGAGAGTATGACACTCAATCTTCAATAATGCAGTTGCACTATTACACTATGGACTCTCAAAATAACAGATAGTGCTTATGACTATTAAGTGACTTGTTATTACTCATATAAACTTATAACATAGGATCTCCATTCATGTAAGTTGGGTTCCTATCACTTGTGACTCTTGTACATGCATAAGCCTCATTCTCCTCCGTGTTTGATAACTTAGCTAAAGATTTAACACAATCATTTTTATCTCTTTGACTGATGTAATATTTTTAAGCATTTTGCCTATCTTCTCAAATACATTGCTCACATTGCTCGAGCATTTCACAGATAAATTAATAAACATTTGCTAAGATATTTTTCTTAGCTCGTAGAACTTTTTTAAAGGCATGAATTATATAAACTCATCATATCATCTTGAAAATTTTCAAGCCATCAAAAATATCATCTTTGATAAACTAAGGTTTCACAGTGTTCATATTAGTACTCATATATTTCATATTGAATTAAATCCAAGATATCATCCCAATTGTGTATTAGTTATCGTTAACCTGAATAAGCATAATAGATCAACCAAATTTAACTATGCAAAGACTTCACAAGCTTTTCTTCCCGGATAGCGCAAGCCATCTCCTGCTAATAAAAATAGTTAGTTTGATCATACAACTAATCCTTTTAATTCAATAGAATAACTTCACAAGATTTGGGATCATGTACATTGAGCCACTTTCACATAGCTTTAAATTAATTTCCATATTTGTGTATGTAGGCAAACAACCCAATCTGTGATCAAAATAATGTGTAATCCTCTTTGGAAATATAAACAAATTTATATTCAAACATCTTTTTTTTTACATGAAGGCACAAAATAGCAATTTAAAACATTCAATGACTTGAGGAATTATACAAATTTGCATCATATAATTCACCCCCACAATTCAAAATATCAAAGTCTATTCTAAATTCTCTCTTAGATAAATAAGATCCAGGCCATTATTCTTGAATTCTCATAATAAAGCATTGAAGCATCGATCATACAAAATTATCAACCAAGAAATTACAATAATTTTGACATATTATTGATGGATAAACATTTTAAGAACAACAGACAAAACAACCATATAAAATTTAGCCAAATCAAACACTGTGAATGTCAGTAAGACAAAATTATAAACTGGTTAGATACCAAAGCATATCAACATATCTAGCAAGATTCAGTCCGGATGGATAATACTTTAACCATCTGTGATTGAACATATCACCCATAATTCTAAAAGAAATCATTTAACATGGATACCATTATGACATAAAATATTGTATCAAATATATGGAGGTCAAGTCACTATGAAACATAACATAACAAAATTGATTTACCAATATCTCGTTGGATCCATCCACATAAGACAAACACATAGTTACCTCATATTCTTCTTTCACCATACATATACACATTATATATATCAACACGGTCGAAGAACATACAAAAATTGTAATTTTCAGTAAGAATCCGTACGCATAAAATAACTCATTGGGCACAACTTTCATCTACTTTCCCATTTAAAATTTGGCCACTATTAAGGGAAAATCATATGTTCTTCCAAAAGAAAATACTAAGGACATTCGCGACTGTCCCTCACTCACCGACTAATGTGTGCCACGTCTGACAGGCTTCACCAACTATTGATGGTATTGAGTTTTACTCCTTTGCAATCTCACATCGGTTGGAAAGAAAAAAGGGAGCAAGACTGAAGGCCTATATAAGAAAGGCTATATCTCCTTGCTTAACATACCAATCAATAGCTTAGCTAGTAACTTTTGACTTTAATAAAATTCCTCTTAAAAATGTAAAAATTAAACTTTAGCTAGTGGGGAAGCTTAGTGCTTGTCTTTTGGGTGATGAGGAAAAATTGTGTGATTGTAATAATTTTTCACTTAGTGTATTTTTTTCTGGGGTTGGTAGTTTTGCTCCTGTTTTGAAAGTTTTTTTTTACGTAAATACTTGTGTTATGTTTTTCTTTATTTATTTTGATACTCCTGTTACAGGGTAGATCCAAAAAGAAAGTGAATTTAGGAGGGCCGAATTCCTAACAGATGAGACCTGACTGATGTGGCTCACATCAGCCAATGAGTGAAGGACAATCGCAACTATTCCTAGTACTCCTCTCTTTCAAATTTAAGACTCAAGAGATACCGTGACATTTTACAATAATGCAAATGGAATATAAAACACATAAAATCTATACATATTTTTGATAATGTGAAAATATCTACTAAAAAATTTATGCAATTTTTCTTATCAATCAAACAATCTGTACTCCAAGCTAATGATGTTCTCAAGCTTCAAAATACTTTCAAAATGTAGCAAAATCAAATTAATTACAAAGCATGTCATCTATTTTAATAATCTTCTATTCTTAAGATTGTTGAAAATATTGTGTCAAAACATATATTATTCAACTCATGAAATTAAACACATAAAATATAGAATTTATACTATAATATTTTACAAAACAAAGTAGGAAGAAAACTCATGACAAAGGCGTGTAGTCACTATCTTTAAGAATAAATCACGCTTCTTTAAGTACATGATTCGGTGTAACAGGTTATGGCGCTTTATCCTTCAAGATTTAACTGTCTCTTCTCCCAAAGGTGCACTTTCAAGTGCAGAGGTGTAAAGAATAACTTGTTAATCATTCTAAAATTGAATAAGAGCGATACTATATTTTAAAAAATATATCCGCTCAAAACCAAAGAGATTTTTCCATACATCCATTTTTAAGAGAATGATAAAAGCTTCCACAAGCTTACAAACCCATTAGAAAGACCACCACTGAATGCCGGTATATATATATATATATATTCACACCACCAGTCATCGAGCATATGAATGTTACAGTTATGCAAATTAATAATAAACAAATATTATGACTATTGAACGGCCATCGAAAAGGTTACTTTTGCCTATGCCATCCATAACCTTTTATAACCCAAACCCTCCAACAGTATGAATATAAATGGGGTATAAAGAGTATATTACGATTATAAATACCCACTCAATAATTCATGATAATAAAAAACCGATAAGAATATAAAAGAATGTAATCACTTAGAATAAATAGATATCTTAAATAAAAATAAGTTTGTTAGAATAAATTATTTTATTTTGAAACATTAATATAATCCAATGGTTTATAGGGTTAGTGTGGCCGACACACGTACGAACTAGGTGGAGTAGTCGGTCAATGATATATATAGGTTTACTTATAACAAAAAAGTTGAAAACTACCGTCATTTCTTTTCACACTTCTATCACTACTGGACAAGTAGTAAATTTCATACGATACTGCAGTAAAAGCAGGCCGACGGATCTAGCATTGTTCCATAATTATAACCACAACCATGGCATGGTTGGTCCAGGCCTAAGTGGTACGAGAGGCTGCTGATAGGTCCCCTTATGTAAAGCATTTCCATGTGCTTACTTTTCTCGATTCCCTTTCACTCTCTTTAATCATTTTAGTGCATGTTTGGAAGCTTTTCCCTTTGTCATAAGGCTTATTTGCATTAATTACTAGCAAAGAGAACAGTTGAGATGGTCCTTTACATACCACCTCGCTAATTAAACAGGCCTCTTGTTCACATTACGCAAGCCATAGAATTAGCGCGCTCAAAAGTTCCACAAGCTGCCTACAAATACATTTATGCAAATACATATTTCTTATAATACCCAACATATTAACAAAATCTGTGATGTGAAAATTTGATATATATTATTGGGTTTATTTTTCAAAAATTTAATTTTATGAATAATTATTGACTAAACATGATATCACTCTGGTTTTGAGAGATTTTCATCTGCATTTATTCTCACTTTTTTTTGTCAACTTGTCTTTATTATGTTTGTGCCTTTGCACCCTAATTAAAGTTTGATTCTATTTTGCTTGGCTCTCTGCATGTAAATGAGAGTTGCACATGATGGAGAGTCAAAAACTTGATACACTTTGGACACAATTAGCGATTTAACTTGTGACACTCTTTCTTTTGTGGCTAAGCTACTTTGCTTTAGGTCTCAAGTAATAAAAGGGGTTGCCATTTTATTTTCTGATTTTCCTCCAGTGTGTAATTCTTGCATCAATGTGCTGTTAGTGGTTTGAACACATATATCTTGTTCACTCGTGTTCCAATTTTAGGTACTTTCATTTTCCTTTTCATTTATTATTTTTTTATGGGTAGCTAAATAAAGAGAATAATTTCTTTTGAGAAATAACTGCTTTTACTACTTTTTGCTTTCCCATCTTTAAATAAAGCAAAAGCACATGTACCTCATAGTGGAAAAAATTAATTATTTTTGCTTTACCATTAGTTAGGAAGGGGTAGGGGAGAGAAGGTGGTTGCCAAAATTTAAACCCGTATCTAATGAGGGGTTATAGGCCCCTCAACCATTGAGGCTGACCGATTCCTCTCGAAAGTGATTAATGGAAGACTTCTATTAATCAAAAACCATGACATCTTATGTAACCCTAACATCAATAACCATTTGGCCACTAACATCAAACTAGCAACCTTATTATAGTGATACATTATTGTAGTATATATAAAAACCTTAATTCAGAAAAACCCCATATACACCCAAAACTGGTATTATATTGATCCATTTATATATATATACACACACCACACACATACAATTATATAAAACCTTTGTATGGAAAACCAACATACACCTGAAAAAAAGTAGACAATCTTTTAACAAAGGGAATCAACTAAAAACCTTAGATCATGACAACCAAGAACTACCCATTACATGGTTGTGCATCCTGAGGCGTTCTCTTCACAAAGCCTATTCCCACGGGAGACATAGCATGGGCCCCCAGCATAGCCTTCAGAACATGGACCGCAACATGTCCTACCCGAACCCGAATCCGAATCCGAATCCGAATCCGAATCCGAATCCGAATCCGAATCCGAACAATAGCATGGCACTGGCCGTTCACACCCATGATAACATGGGCCCCTATCATAACCTTCAGAGCATGGCCCACAACTTGTCCTGCCCGAACTCGAACCCGAACCAGAACCACAGCCACAGCGTGGCACTGGCCTTCCACACCCATGATAACATGGGCCCCAACCTGCAGAATATGGCCCGCAATATACACAAACCAGATGAATACATTGAATAGGGTATCCCGTCACCGGAATAGGAGCCGGGGGAGCCGGAGGGTTCTTCTTCTCAGGAGGCTTCTCAACCACCACAACAGGAGGCTTCTTTTGCTCAGGGGGCTTCTCAACCACAACGGGAGGAGGCTTCTTCTTCTCAGGAGGAGGAGGAGGGGGCTTTAGAGGCTTTTTGATCTCAATGCACTTTATTGTTTTCCCGCCTTTGCAATACAACTTGTCACGTATCTTCTCGGGGCTGCAGCATACTACGGTGATTGTAACCGTATTTTGATTATCATCATAAATCTGATCTCGTATTTCTGATGCCAAACAAAGAAACAAAATTTTTTTATATAATGATATGATTGGATTGGAACCTTATGATATGAAGCAAAACGATGACTTTTAATTTTAATTAAGTCACTCACCCCCTTATTTTGGATAAGTTTTACGTATGTATAAACTGGATTATCTACAAAAACAAAATATTTTACCGAAAACCTATAGAAAATGATGAGACAGATTTTCGGGTTTTAAAATTTCCAATAAAAACGATCTATTAAGGTGGCTTATAATTTAAAAATATTAGTGTCGCTTCATTCTCGTTGAGGATTCGTATGCAAATTACAACAGAATAAGATTTACTGCATCTGTTTATAGATGTGCTTGTGTTCAATACGTACGTAAAAGGTTTGGGGGACTCACGAGGAAATTTGCAAAGTATTTTCTTGATCTTCTTGGAGCAGCAAGGGCACTGAAGATCAACCTTCAGCATCATAGTTGTAATCTGTTGCATGACAAAAAAAAAAAAGTACATGTAACAACACTGTTTGGAAGAAGAGGAAATTGCAGGACCTGCAGAGGATGGGGTTAAGGCCACACCCACATGATACAACGTACGTCAAAGAAAAGAAATCTCAACCAGGAAAACATGTGAAAATTAGATGGGTATGTAGAGAGAGAGAGAGAGAGAGAGAGAGAGAGAGAGAGAGAGAGAGAGATGAAATTCACAAACCTTCTCAGCCATGGTGGTGGAGTGATGATTGATGAATGGTTGTTCTTCACAGAGGAACATCTTAAAAAGAAGGCAAAAAAGCATTAATTTCGTACAATATGACCAAATTACGCGAGAACATTGCGTATTGGGCGTTAAAATTTATGAGGTCATCAAAGGCTGTCGTCATTAGTTCTAGTGGGGACCTATAATGCTTGCACGTGCTAGTGGTGGCCTATTATTGTTTACTCTGGTAGACCCATCTCATTCTCACCTTCCCCTATTCCGATCAATCAAAGTTTTTGAGCAAAATTATAGTAATGTAAGGTACTTAATTAGTTCGGTGCAGGTGCAATACTGGGTCCTGAGTACTCATGCACCACACATGCATGGCCGTACACGTGTCCCAAGACTGAGAGCATGTATGCTGAAGGGTTTGATTACCCTTCATCAAGAATTTGTCCATCAAGCTAGTTTACTACTGGCTTTGGTCTCACAACGTGATCATACAAATGAGTGGTCACGGTTTTGTTAGGTCTTTAAAATGCAAATAAAAACGTAGTTGTCAATCATGCTTTTAAAAATCAACCACGCTTTCACTTTTATTTGAAGACTTGACTTGCCAAAAGAATTGACTAAGTTGATAAAAATCGAATACTTTGCTTGAAGAAGCTTATTGTTATCAGCAGTCCTCCTTAAGAGGTGATATATAAGTCCAATATAAGTACTTATAGGAGCCTGCAATTTATCCTGGCCTTAGGTTGAGGTAACCCCTTGTTATCTTAAATTTTTTTTGTATCTACAAAAAAAAAAAAACAAACAAACAAGACTTGATTTACAAGTGAACCATCCTCTTGTTGATGTGCCGAAATCGTTATGGTTTATTTTAGATGTGAAATCATGATTTATTCAACCGAACCTCTTTATTTCCCCCACAAATTTAGGCTCTTGCTACAAAAAATTTTGTCACCAAAAGTCAAATTTTCGTAATAATAGACTTATTGAGACAAAAAAAAAATCGTCACAAGCCAATCACAATAAGCTTGCCATAATAAGTCTATTGTGACAAAACTAGCAACTTGTCACAATAAGCCTATACATGTAGTGACGAAATAGTTTAATCACAACAACACAACTAGTGACAAAATATTTCATCACAATAAACAAAAAATTTTTGTCATCATATGCATACTTTGATCACAAGAATCACGTTCAATAGGGCAGATATTGGGACAAAAATATTTTGTCACAAGATGTGCCTGACAACCATTTCGTCACAATAGGTATATTCTTGCCACAAAATATTTTTGTCACAACATATATTCCTAAGGTGACAATTAATTTTGTAGGAATATGTATGAGATATGGTGACAAACTTGGTTGTGAAAATAGATTTATATGACAACATTTTTGTCGCCATAAATTTTTATTTGGGTGACAAGTCTATTGGTCACAATATGTTTATAACTATTTGTGACAAAATTGTTTATCACTAAAGCCATACATCAATTCCACTTTAGTGACAACCCTATTTCGTTACAATAAGTCTATAATTATTTTAAGATAATTTTATTATATATTTTCAAATGTATGTTGGGTACCTGTGCGACCATAAACAAATAGCAATCCTGTGAAATTAATTCATCCAACAATGTCCTCAATATCAACAAGTGCAAATTTTGGCAAATAAAAATAACGTGAATTAAATTAGTCATTCAAGTAATTGCTTCAAATCAAATCCGAAATTAAAAGAACACAAAGCTAGTTTGTACAAAATTTTCAATATCAAACTTAACTAGCATCTCAAGAAAACAAAATACATTATAAACATCCAATGAAAGGTAAAGAGGATTGTCAGCTTTCCCTTCATCTTCACTAAACTTGAGATTAAAAATGCAATCATCAAGTCAGATGCCTCAACTACCTGCAATAAAAAGAATAAGTTAACTGATATAGTATAATATGTCAGAAAAATAGGTTATCATTACAGATATAGAAAGAACACTAATAGACTGATAAGCAACGTAATATATATCTTTTGTACAGTTCAAAACAAACATGAATGAATGAACATATTGAAAAACAAATGCTTGAGGAACCCGTGTCATCTGCAAATGAAACCAAAAGCATGAAATAGCCCTTATAAAGGGGAGGTTATGCTATCAATCATCTCAACCAACCACCATAACTTCAAAACCTCAACAAAAAAAAAAAAAATTGCATATACCCACATGCACACAGTGCAAAGCCCCCAAACCGCACTTTCCCCATTCCCATTTCACCCGCATACATCACCAAGTACCTTAACTTCAGAAATTGCACAAAAAATGCTCCAAACAGCCTGTTTTTCTAGGAAAACATACACATAGTTCAAAACCTTAAACCCCAAACCCCGCCTACTTCCTCATCTTCATTCACTTGAGCTATTGCTCTGTCATCTAAGATACACAAACAAAAAAGTTAAGTGAAATTAATTGTGAGGCTCACAATGAACTGGAAGACCTTAGATACCAATTTGAGTCACAATAGTTAAGACTTCCTATTGAATTTGCATAATCTGAGGGAAATGTTTTAAAGCTACCTTAACACATTACATCACTAATTTCTTTCACATTTTTTTGGATAATTTATTTTACTTACTTTATCTATTGAAACTAGTATTTTTCCATTTCTACTTCTTTTCTCCACTAGCTATTAAATTTCTCTACCTTTTTAATCCGAATCTTACCTTACTCTACCACCACCTATGCCAATGCATACGCACTAGCAATTTTAGCCATGAATTAGGTAACCTAAAGATGTCCATCACAAATTGAATCAGATCAACATTCAAGATAAACTAGGATAAAACTCCCCTCACTCTCTCTTAATAACAAGGAATTGCTGCCCAGTAAAGAAAAAAAAGGCACTGCACAAGGGGAACCTCTATTAATACCGCTTAGTCTGGAGAAATTCTCACAGAACCAAGAGCAAGAGACTAAAGCTGAATGAAAGCTGGAGCATCAAAACTATAGCTGCTTTTAAGGACATAAAATAAAGGAAAAACAGGAAGCCTTTTGCTTAAACATTTATAGCATTTTGAGAGCTTAGATTGACCTACCAAAGTCAGTTCTGTGACTTCATTACCTATATAAAAAATGTGAGAATCCATCAAGCATCCATCTCTAATTAGCTTATTCCTAGCCTGTATCGTTTGGAAAATTCCCCCCAAAGCATTCACATAAGAGTGTGTGTAGTTAGATTTACACAACCTAAATTTGCTTCACAAGACTTCACTAGGCAATCTCAACTATAGTTATCAATCTTGTACCGATCAAGGTACCGTTTTTGCTATTGGTATGGTACGTACCGGTATCGGTGCAATACCGGATACCATATCGGATTTATTGTCATAAATATTATATGTTATAAATATATATATATATATTTAAAATGTTAAGGGTTTTAATAAAATGTAAACATGTTAGCTAACCCAAATATATATTTAAAAATATTTAAAAGACATATTATTGTCTAGTATATGCCTAAAATAAATTTTAATTGACAATTATCATCAAAAGAGAATAAAATTAAATTATTTTAAAATAAATTACACAAAACTGATACCATCCGGTATTCCCGGTACCACCAATATTGGGCTATATCATCAGTTTTGTTCGGTATTGACCGGTACATTAGCTGGTGTGATATCACCATTTATATTGGGCTATATCATCGGTCTTGTTCGGTATTGGCCGGTACATTAGCTAGTATGATATCACCATTTATTTATACCAGATGAAGGCTGGTACGTATCATACCAGCCAGTCTTCCCAGTACTAGTATGAGGTTCATTGGTATGATCTCAACTGCAATATATTTTTTTCCCTATGAACATTTACTTCCCAGTGATGGTAGTTGTGTTTGTGATACATCCAACCAATGCTCCCTTCATAAATGGAATATTGGGTTTCTCGATGGCCAAAATTCAATCAAATACCTTGTAGCAGCTGTGCAAAGATTAAAAAAAGTTGCCATTGTGACCACCTCAACCATTCTTAATGATACTACCCATCTCACTAGATAGTGGTTAATCCGGCAACTTGAAATGCAGTTCTATTGTCATTCTTAATGATCCTATCCAAAAAATAATAAACCCAACCATCCAGATAACCTAAGATAATGTAAACATCATGGTCCATGGCTATGCTCAGTGTGGAACTACCCTTGTATATAGTATATATACATAGTGTATTAGTAAAACAATTAATCATTTTTTGGGCTTTTAATGTGCACCATTACTGTAACACCCCAAAATAATTTAATGATTCTAAAAATTTTTGATCGCTAGACCCATAATGAATAAATGGGCATAATAAATTTATAGGTAATAAAAATAGTCATAAGGCAAAAGCAAGATTTTGAGCTTTCGAAAATATTGAGTAACTAGACATTATTGTTAGAGTAATCGATATGTATTAATCATAGACTTTGAGGCTAAGCGCGAAGTGGAGCATGCCTAGTTCCTTGGACTTTTCTCCATTCGTTGCCTAAAAGTATTGCATGGCTATGCTTTGGACAGCCAGCTAGATGTATGTATGTGTGGGTGTAGGGAATTAGCTTTGCACCAACACTTTGATCATCCATGCGCCTAACACCTTGGAGCATAGGGTGTCATCACCCAGTTACACTCTTTACCTTCATCTGACACCTATCATTGTGGGTGTCAACCTCTCATTAACTATGAACATGCACGACAACAAATGTCTTATTCACTGTCATCCCCACAAGACTTCACAAGGCCTATAAATTAAGGTCACTATCAAGCCATCTTATTACATAATTCGGGTGAAAGTATATATATCTACATAGCAGGGGTGGAAAGGTGTCTTGTTCGTGAGTGGAAAAATAAAATAAAAAAAGAGAATTTTTATTACCTTGGTTTTAATTTATGGAGAGCTGTGATGATCTCTACAAAATTGGTCGAAATCATTTGAGGTAACCGGATTGTATACAATATGCTTCTTTTAAAATCTCTTTGTAAAGAGCTTATTTCTATTATTTCTGAGTTGTATTCTTGTTGAATATTCGTACTTATTGTATAATTCTCTGATTAGATTTGTTGTTGAATCTATTAAATTTCCTCAAGCACATCCTTGGTTATTGTGTTCGTTCATTCGTTGATAACATTATTTTTAAATAAAAAATTACTGGGTTATGTTTTGGCTGATGTGCCATGGAACTAATTAGTACATGTACAAACACACCTGTTAGCCTGTTGTTGGAAATTGGTTATGGAATGGTGACCCTACTGGGTGTTGATTATGGACTTTGGAATTGTTACGGGGCATAGGTGGCGTTTGATAGGGTATTGAGAAGGGTTAGGTATTGGGCCTAATAAAAATATTAGATTATTATACCAGCGTAAATTATGGTTGGCTCTTGATAATAATAATAATTATTATTATTTTAAATCTCGTCGGTTGAACTGATTTATTCGTTGAGCTTCATTTTTAAATATCCTGAACCAAGCATTTGTACTCTTGTGTATTGTATACTTCCCGGTTAAATTTTATTTTTCAGGTGGAAGCATATAAGGTGCCGGTGAAATATTATTTTGAGCCTATGAGAATTCATATTTATTTTGAAAACATTATTGTTGGGAGTTACGTATGTTGGAGCCTAGGAAGAAGTATTATTATTTTTGTGAGTTATTTGAAGTTGTAATTTTAAATTTGGAGCCACTTATAATGGTATATTTGGAGTTGCAGCGTGATTAAATCTTATTTAAGGTTATTTATTTTATTTATTAACGGTTCGAAAATCCAGGTCGTTACAATTATAACAAGTAAACTTACCCATTAAATGCACTAAAAAAAACAATAAATAAAACCATATTTCGAGACTAAATAGAAGTTAGTTTTATTTTTCATATAGAAAATTTTCTTATGCTTCAATTTAGAAATATGTGCAAAGAATTCTAAAAGTATAATTATTGTATCAATAGGTGAAAATTTGTGTTTCAAGTTTTGACACCCCCAAACCACAAGAGGTGGCCTAGTCGTTTTAAATCACTACTCACGCCTCCTTGTGGCCAGTTATAATTTATGTAACGCATAAAATTTACATGGTTCATGTGGCTGGTGGTTCTGCATAAGTTTAAGGAAGTAGTCAACCAAGACTTGAATGCCATGTAGCTAAAACAAAAAATTTTGACACCCCCAAAACAAATTCCTGGTTCCACCCCTAGCTATGCTTATTTACATTCCAAGCCATAAACATATTGTATGCATAGAAATTGATCTGGTTCTAAACATATTGCCAAATCTGATAGACCAAACCAGCCACTATTTGTGGATAGTGGCGTCATTGTTAGTACTTACCCTAGATAAACAACCAACATTCATGTAGCAGAAAAACCATAGCGGGGATGAGGGCATCACCCTTGTAAAAAATTCCACCAAAACACACTAACATATCAGATGAGCTTCTCCATAAAATCATATAGAAAATTGGAGAAAGTCATTCATCACACATGCCCATGATAGGCCATCCGTAACAACTTGAAAGCTTTCTTTAATATAATCAATTTTCCAAATTGGACAAAAAGTCAGCCTTTCTACATAGTGACATTGTCATTACCTAAGAGTTACACCATAATCAGATTTCCAAACTGTTTTTTTTTTCTTTTCTGTAAAGTACATCGGGTGCTTTGTTTGCATTGCAAATACATTAATGTGCCATTTATTTTGCTGTTACTTAAGACATAATATTAAATATATATTATTTATTTCTTATTTAAGTACTCCATTACCATTATTTATATGTGTGTGTGTGTGTTGGATTAAATAACATAACCAATTTTAAGACGAGATTCTACTATATCAAAGAAGAAATAGAGAAAGCCATGTATTCCATACTGTAATGGGCATAGTTAGATGAAATTCATACATGACTAATCAGTTTCTCACACATATTCCAGTAAAGGAGGAACAACATACCAATAAAGGAGGTGACTTCGCAGGCAAAGAATTTATCAGGGATGTTCGCTGCAACTGAAACAGGGGTCCTCAAAGCAGGGATGGAAGAGATACAAACAGGTTCGTCGGAGGCAGATTAATGCATCGACGGTAGGTGGTTTGATTGGGCGTAGGGGGAGAGAGAGAGAGAGAGAGAGAGAAAGAGAGAGAGAGAGGGAGAACTTTTGGGGATGAAAAGCTAGGGCTCAAAAGAGAGAAAGTTTTGGGAACCCGCCTACAAAATGGAAGTTAAATTTTCTTTTTCCTCTGGGAGGGAAGGAAATTTGGGAAAAGTTGAATATCTGGCAATGTACAATGACTGAAAATAAAAGTGTTAACGTACAAAGTAAATAATTATATAATTTTTATTCATAAAAGTAGAAGAAATCTAAAGAGAGAGAATTTGATTAAATTCAGTTTCCCTTAATCATTGATTTATATTTCTTTATTATAAAAGTTAGAAGCTTAAGAGGTTATACACTATTTTCTACCTATTTTTCCTGTAGATTTTATTTTCATGTCTAATTTACTAATATACAAACACAATTCTAGCATTACCTTTTAGTTATCAATTTTCTTTTTAGAAAACTTGAGCTCCCTATTGTTGTCAAAGTATTTTGTGACATTTTTTTGTTGCAACACATAACTCGACAGAATTTGACCAAAAGTAAATATGTATGACAAAACATTTCGAAGCAATAATGGTTGTTTATTGCGACAAAAATTTTATCACCACAGTTCCAATAGAAAATATTTGTTGTGACGATTTTATTTGGTAGCAAATATTTAACCAACACTACAAGAAAAAACATATTTCGCGACTAATTGTTGCCACCATATTATGGGTAGTCACCAATAGTTACATGTCTATCAACTAAATAATAATTTGGTCATCATTATTAAAATTTTAGTGACATGGCTTTTTAGTGGCCAATAATTATAGTTTTCAGCGACTAACTTGATGCATTGTTGCCAAAAGTTGAACATTAGGTGACTAAGTTTTTTGTTGTTGCCAAAAGTTGAACATTAGGTGACTAAGTTTTTTGTTGTTGCCAAATGTTTAACAATTGTAACTAAAGTTTGGTTGCAATCTAAAATTTGATGAAAATTTATTTTGTGCTACTACATGTTGGCTATTGCATGATCTATATGAATAGTTGAAATCATGTTTGCAATTAGAGCAAATTTTCATGCTAATCACTATCATGTTAATTGAGTATGACTTTTGTCCTACCTTATGGCATTTTGTATATATAGACAGTCTTTGTACGCCTGTTGACAATCAATAAACTTCTTCCATTCAAAAAGGGTAACTAAGTCCCAAGAGGAATATCCATTTCATGTTGCTGGGATATGGCTATCGGCATCACCGTACATAAGAGTACCAAATTTCTGCATTAGAGCTGGGGCTTGAGAAAGGCAACACCCAGATGAATGGCCCCAAGATGTTGAGAGAGTTTCAATAATGACGAATGATTTGAAAGAGTTTCGTAACAAACCACAATGCCACAACCTACAAATCTTGTTGTTGCAGTATAACTATTCATTATCTAAGTTATGTGATGATTTATTAACTAAAATGCCTCTGCTCAGAGTTCCAATAAAATATGTCAACTCTCAACCATATGTCTGTTGATGCTATTATTTGAAAGAGAGAAGAAATAAGCAAAGGTGATGAGGCTGTTGCCAATTTGAGCAGGTATGGAAGGGCTAAAATTGTTGCCTGAGTAATCCACATAGGTGATGAATTCTGGTGGTATTGGGATTGCCCCACGAAGCTGGTTCGAATGCAGGTCAAGGACAGAAACACTAGGGAAAACATAATGATCTTGCAGACCCACTAGGAGATTATAAGAAAGGTTCAAATGCGTCAGAGTTCTATTACCATTAATCTTCCAAACCTAGTTTGGTATTTCCCCAGAAATGTGATTAGCTGAGAGGTCCAAATAAATCATTCTCGGATTGATTTTGTAGGTCAGGAAATCTTTGCAGCTTGAAAGAAACCATTTTTAATGTGCTGAGCTGGGGGAAGGAAGATAAGCTAGACTTGCTTTCACTGGCATTAAATATCAAGTTGTTGTATGAAAGCTCAAGTGTTGTAAGATTTTGTAGCCTCAAGATCACATCTAGCTCTATGGTGCCACTAAAATTGTTGAAAGAAAGTACGAGGATATTTAGCCTTTTAATTTCAAAGAAAGATGTGGGAATAGGCCCTTCTAGTTTGTTAATACTCAAATCCAATGTATCCAATGGAGGCAATGATTCATTTGAAAATCCAGTAACTTGACCACGAAATTGGTTATTGGAAAGTTGAATTTTTTTGTAGTGATGGGAGGGAAAACAGAGACAAGGGAATACTCCCACTGAATAAATTTTAAAACATGTCAACTCTCAATTAACCATACGTCTTTCTCATTAATTAATGAGTGAGCTACAAATAAATAAGTTTTCAGGTAAGGTTAGGCTTCTTATAGCATGCGTACGGAAAGTAATCTCTTTATTTCCCAAGTTTGGCAGCTATGCAAAGTGCAAACATAGATTCAAGATTGACATCCATATAACTCTCATCCCAATCACCAATTCAAATATATTTAGTTTCATGCTAACTATAAGAAGTCAAATAAAATGAAGTAACTTGGAACTTTGGAGTAACTTAAGACAAACGTATCCCATATGCATTCAATTGGTATACTATAATTTGATGAATTAAGCCCACATGACTTTTAATTTCAGCAAAGACAAATAAAAGATGGCTCATATTCACAAGTTACAAAAAACTGCCACTAGCGCGCAATTGCGGGATCAACCGCGCGATGGTGCGCTCCCATAGTGAACTACACAAAGTCTCTATGCTATTATCGCGCTATTAGGCCGCGATCACGCGGTTATTGATTCCATCCATTGAGCTCTCTATGCTATTAGCGCGCTATTATCCCGTGATGGCGCGATCCATTGTGAGATAATAAAATAGCTCCCCCTATATTGAAACTCTCTCCCCCCTTTCTTTTAACTTTCCCTTTGATATTTTGCAAACCCTAGCCTCTCTCTATCTCTCCCCCCGACGTCGCCCAAGGCTGCCCCCTCCACGCCGCCATCTCCACCACTAAAGCAGCCACATGTTGCTGCCACAACTATACCGGTGGTTCTCCAATAGCAAAGAACGGTTTACTAATCCAAATCTCATTTTTTTCCTCGCACTAAAGAGAGAGAGAAAGAGAGAGAGAGGAGAGAAAGTAGAGGGGCAGCGAGAGAAAATTTGAATCCATGTTGAAGGCCGCTGTTGTTCTTTCGATTTGGAATGGTTGAATCTGAAACCAACATTTTCCATGCATTTCTCGCCGATTCCAAAGCTACAATCTTCTAACCAGGGCGTCGAAAAGAAACCTGATTGATTTGATTTGGCGGTGTGTTTTTGGCCGTTGATTTGTCCACAGAGATGAACGATGGTGATGATGGAGAGGTCGCGACAGCTTTAGCGGGCCCACCACAGCCGCTCGAATGGAAATTTTCTCAGGTCTTCGATGAACGTATGGCAGGTGAAGAAGTTCAAGAAGGTATTATTACTAATATCGCTTTTAACTTCTTTGGATCCGCAAATTTTTGGGGGCATGTATAGCGATTAGGGCTTGGTTGTGTGTTTTTTATCCGTTTCGGATCGTTGATTGTTGAATGATTTACTTGATTCACTGATGATGGGGACGAAACGACTAGATTTAGGTTTTGGAATTGATAGTGTTATGCATGTTTTGGTGATGCCTCCAATAGAGCTTGTATTGAGTAATTTGATAAATCAATTGAGAGATGTAAAGTGTGCTACTGGGTTACTGTTAATTTCATGCTCTGTTTGAGTCCATGTACTTGTTTTTCTACCATAATTAGTTATTTTAAGTTCCAAACATTTTAAATAATACGTTTTAGATGTGGATCTCTATAACAACTCTACATTGTTAAAATAGTGAGATAGGACTTGCTTCTTAAATGCATTGTTTCCAGCTTTGCAGTGTATTACAAAGTGATTGTATAGCCAGTTCAATTGCAACAATGATTGGTTTACATTAGTTGATAACTTTGGGGGCAATTATAGAGCCAACACTGGTGTTCACACTCCATTACTGATTGTGCTTAAAAAATGCAATTATAAGGCCTTAACTAGTGCTTTGTTAGTGTTAGTTTATGATTTTATGTGTTTTTAGTTATGTTTTAGTACTAACTAAGTTTATTATGCTTTGTATAGGTTTTGAGCTTAAATGGGAGGATTTCGGATACATTTTGGACATAGGTTTTAAGAGGATGGTGCTAGAGTACAAGCTGCTAAAGCTGTGCTACAAGCTGTTAAAGCATGCGGGGCTGAAATTTTGGAAGGTCATATCTCTCAAACCAAGAAGGCTATTAGGGCTCATAATATGTCAATTCCATACAACTTTTTGAGATCTACAACTTTCGTGAAGGCACACTGGCCATTCGGAGACCTATTCAGACAGACAGTGGCCATATTGGTGAAACTGTGAAAATTTTTCTAAGTGTTGAAGGCCGTCCGGAAGCCGTCCGGACACCCCCCTCCGCGGGCCAAAAACCTGTTAGGGTAAAATTAAGGTCTTTTTAAGCCCATAGGAGTTCTTTTTAAAAAGGGGAAAGTAAGAAAACTTTATAGAGAGTTAGGAAACCCTAAAATTAGAGTAGTTTTAGGAGTAGGAGTAGTTTTAAAGATCTTTATACCTTTCAAGAACCCTAATTTTTGTTATTATTCAGTTTTTCTTTATATTCAAGATTGGATGTTCTTTCCATTGTTGCAAGCCTTCAATAGAATTTTCATGTGCTTTCTTATGGTTTCAAGTTGCTAAATCTTTTCCTTGGCATGGATTAAAAAGGTAAGTCGGTTACATGTAGAGATTCAAGATAGTTATTTATTTTTTAAGATTTCAAGAACTTGAACCAATATTTATTTTCTTGCCCATGAATATCTTCAAAAACAATATTCTTGATCATATCTAGCATGTACGTATAGACTGATCTGCAAGCAGGGATACGTATACCTAGAATTTCTGATAAGAATATTGATTATAATTGCATATACATTCCTATTAAGAGTACTTTAGAAATCTACTGTTCTTGATTAAGCTTCAAACATACTTTGTAGATAGATTTATAAACTGGGACAGGTATAAATGGGACCCTGGTATGAACACTAGTAAATAACTGAATATCAACTCCAAAAGGGTAATCAAATCTTGATATTCTTTACTCACAGCTATCTTGGGAATCTACTTGTAGGCCTATTTACTGGATTAGTCTTGCCAAGACCTTTTGCTTATTATTATTTAATTAAGCTTTCTTAGTATAAATTTATTTTCATTGCCTAAAATAATTTCTCAAACCAAATATCAAATCAAAATTTTTCTTTAAATTCTAGAGTTGTTTTTCTTGAGAGTTCTACGTTCCCAAAGTGAGTTTTGCTAGATTCCATCCATATTCCCTGTGGTTTGACCTCGGACTTACCGAGATATTATTACTGCATCACAACCGTACACTGGCGGATATAAATTGCACTATTCAAGAGTGATCAATTACCATTCAAATTAAGAAAAAAGAGAGACATATTCGTTATTTAGCAGTCCATGTTACTGGTATTTACTACTAAAGGGTAGATATTGGGTTGGATGGATTCAGTATGGTGCCCATTAATTAAGCACAATTCATGAAGTAATGGGCTGGTCACCGCACACCACCAGCTCCACCTCTGCCGGATGTTTCTCTTTTATCACAGGTTTCTCTCTCTCTCTCTCTCTCTCTCTTCATGTATATACACAATCTCCATGAGAACAAAATTTTGACATTTCTCAATATACCCATATGCTAGGACACACAAAAGATGCAGATATAGAGAATGGGATACTATGAAGAAGGTGAAATCGATTTGGTAAGAAGCATAGCTTGAGTGAACTTGTATATAGTACTGTGTACTGTATGTTTTAAGCATTTTTTTTTTCTTTGTAGGTAGTGTTATTGTGTCAATTTTCTAATTGCCCCCTAGTGTTTGATCGGTTGTCTATGACAATCACAACTCTGCTATTAAGAAGAACAAAGAATAGTAAGAGAAGCTGCTTATTGTGGTATTAAAAGCAGACGTGATCATGTACTCTAAAGCCAATTCTAATGTTTTACTTCTTCATTTTAATCACTATTAAAAATGCTTGGCTTAGATTTTCTGGATTTTTTTAATATAGTTTACTTTTTTACTACCTTGGATTTTAAACAATATGGCATTGTTTAGGTTGAATACATGGATCTTCAAACACTACGAGACCAGGTTAATGATGTCATTAATACCATCATCAAAAGAGACGACGGCACAGAAACTGGAGATCTCTTGCTCCCTTATGTTGAAGGTACCAATTACCTATTTATTGTTCCTTCTCAAAAGTCTTGCCCCCTTGTCATTAATACCTATTTCTTGATGTCTCTTATTTTTCCATTTCAAACAAGAACTTGTGTGCAACGAGTATTTGATAACAAACCAAAAGATTTTGCGGCTCTAAATTCATGGATGCATATATTGGTTTTCATGCCTAGTCTAGAGGTGGATGTTACAGAACAGAGGAAGGTTTGGCGGTATAAAATGGGTGCCTTAAATTATTTTTTGCAATGAGTCGGTTTTGTGCTTTAAAAAAACTAGTCCAAGCATAAGCCTTTATCTACAAATGACTTAATACTCAGGAGCATAAATTTCATCTCTTTGAAATGTGCAAATTGATACCATGTCTTGAGAACTTGCAATGTCATGAATATATCAACAAGATTTACTGGGCCTTTTGAATGCAATCTAATACACCCAGGTAGTTCAAAGTGATAAATCGAGGGGTTTGCTCCTTCTACATACAAATAAGAAAGAAAAATCTTGAGAGAATGATATTCCTTTTGTCTAGAATGATATTTCTAATACACCCTGATCTTTGTTTATGTTGGTGGGACAATAGTAAACAACTTAACGGAGGGTTGGGGACTGTGTAGCTAGTACTTCATAATTATATCATAACCTATACGGAGATGAGATATATAATCTGTATTCTTGGGTGAGGTCTTAACATGTGTTCTTATGAAAACTCTGGGAAGCTTATGAGAGGGTCTCACTTGCCTTGAGAATTGTTTGCAGGTGTCCTATTTTTTTCATTTTCTTTTGTCAGTTGTTAAGTGCTGGTTATTGTTTGCTAATGTCCAATGTTCATACAAAATTTAGATAAAAAAAAAAGAATAATGTTTTAATCACTTCTCAAAAAAGGGTCGAGAGCTCTCTCTCTCTCTAGCATGCCCAATAGGAAAGTGAGCCTTACATTGTACACACAAACTTTAGCCATTATGAAGTTTCCATTTTGTATGCTATAAAATACTTGCACAATTGGGATCCAGTTAAGAGACAAATTATCCCTTGGCTACTAATATTCAATAACCTTATGTTATCTAGCTAGGAGAAATATGGTGATCCTCTTTGATGTTGGCATGTCCAGAATTTAGGACTTTGTAAGATATAACTTGTGCTGCTATAAGCTGAGCCCAAACTCAACATAAGGTTGTGTATCTAATCTTGAACTTAATTCATCCTGAAAAAAGCAAGGTTAACACAGTCAAAATTAATCACAATGTTTGGGCCATGTTGGCCCAAATGGAGGCCTAAGTGTAACTTCATCAAAAAGTAAACTTAAGGTCTTTATATTGAGATCTTTAGTTTGTTTTTTTTAATTCCTTGTCCTAGTCACTTCTGGGATTTTAAATTCATTACACATTCTAGGTAGACATTTTAGGTTCAATTCTATATGGGTAACTCTTTCTAGGACTAGGTTGTGTTGGTCAAGGCTTATGGTCAACATCATTCTTGTTCAAGGGCTTGGTTGTATAGGTCTTGCCCAAGCTATTATGGCTTGTGCCACATTCAAGCTGAAAATTTGGCTACAATATGTAGCTTCACCTTTGAGAACAGTACCCTTTTCCTATCCAATTTGATATTTATTATACAATATGTGTATCTTACTAACATAACTGTTGATGGCTGTAACCCATATTCCTTTGTGTTCCATGTTTCCTTTTCTTCTTTACTTCTTATTGAAAATAGGTTCAAGTGCAATGGCTTATGCAAAAATTGATTTCATCATTGTGATGCCTTTATGGATATAGTACAGAGAAGTGTGCCATTGGTTTCCTCTGTTTGTTATGTTACACCTTGCATAGTTTTATTGACCACTTTATGATCACTAAGATAGTTTTTTTTTTTTTTTTATATGGCCATTCCTACTTTTGAGAATAGTTGGTACATGGTAGTTAGAAATCTCAGGCTCTGGCAATTGAGTCTTAGCTGATAGCTGAAATTATGTATCGAGGAGTAACTCAGAGATGACCTCTTTTTTGTGTTCTTTTTCTTGTGGCCGACATATAACTTAGCATTCTCGTGATGTAAATTATATTTTTATTTTGGCATTTTCGTGATTTAAATTGTATTTTTATTTCAATTAGTCAATATATTTATATACATGTTTATTAATTATCTTTATTGTGTTCATTATTGTGTCTAATATTTATATATTTTTTTCTTTTCAGGTTATTCTCAAAGAATAGGCGAATGGTATTTCTAGACATCGTTTGTTTTGTGATAGATTAAAAACTCTCTTTGGTTGTATAGGTTTTGGATTTAGGTTATTATTTTTGCAAGAGACTATGTATTTTACTTTTGTTTTATGGATTTTCATGAGAGACAATGTTAAGTATATTAATGTTATGAATTTTGATAGATATTTAAAAGATATATTAACTTTGTTGGCATTTTTGTAAGCATTTGGATTTGAATGAAAGCTTGAATTTTTTTGTTTGGATGATGTTAAATTTATATTTTATTAGGTGAAATAATAAATTACAAAAATCATTTGTAATTTATAAAAAAAATTTGGAAAATGTATTAGCGACGCCAGTACTTTTCGTCACCGAAAATGCCGTCGCAGTGCCGACACTAATGCCCATTTGCGACGATGAGATGACTATTTATGACGGTATGCTGCCATCGCAAATAGTCATCTTTCTAGTAGTGAGTCCTTATGATCGTGAGATTTGTAACTAATTATATTGGTCACTATAAGATGACTTTGGCAAACATTTAGCTATAGCAACTAATAATTAGTCGCAAAGTATAGTCCCTGCTGACTAAGTATTGGCGACTATGGGAGTTTGGCGACTAACGTCAATGGTTGCCGTATGACTTCTTTTGGTGACTAATTACCTTTTGGCGACTACCAATTTAGTTGCAACGTTTAGTCGCCATTGATCACATATCAGCGACTAACCAAAACTTTGTTTCCATAACATTTAGTAACCTCTAATAGGCCACTAAATAATTTAGTTGCCACCTTAGTCGCTAATTCATATTGGTGACTAAAAAAGAACATTCAGTGACTATTTTATTTGTTACTAAACGTATTTTTCCTTGTAGTGCAAGTTGGCAACAAATTAATGTGATGTAATATATTTTGTCACAATTATTCACTTATATACGATTTACTGCTACAAATTTTTTTTGTCACAATATGAATATGTGTTGTGACAAACATTATATTGTAGCAACTAGTGCACCTATTGTGACCAAGTATGTTGTCACTATATGTTTCACTTGAACGTAATTATTGCAAATCTATAGCGATGAACATACTTTGTAACTAATATTAACCAAATCTTCTTGTGACAAAAAAAAATTTGTCATAATAAACAAAACTTATTGTGACAAATTGTTTTGCCACTATTTGCATAAACTAAACCTTTTGTGCTACCAAACAAGTTGTAACATAAGTATTACACATTGTGACGAAGTTTTTGTCACTAGTGTAAAAAATAAAATTTTATTGTGGCAAATTTTTTGTGACGAAATAGTTTCGTAACAAGCGTATTTCGTAATAAATGTTTGTTCCTGCCAGCACAAAAACTTCCCGCCATAATAGTCGTGACAAATTATTGTGATGAAATTTTAGATTGTCATAATTTTACTATTACCTATGCCTTCTTATGACAAGCTTAATATTTGCCACAATTAGTGTACTTTTTGTGACAAATTTCAATTCGTCAAAATAGATTTTGTAGCAATATCTAATATTTGTTGTAGTGAATGGATCCAAATCTTAAGGATTAACATGCTTGAGTGATATTTGAATATAGTTCTAGTAATAAGTAATTACAATGGCTTTCTTTTTTTATTTTTTCCATTTGCAAAGACATGACAATAAGAAGACTTTACTTAGAGTACTGACCGCAAGATTGAGAAATCGACCAAATTAGCACCTTCCCATGTGGTTAGTGCTTCTAATTCTTAATGCTAGCTAGCAGGCTAAAACTGGAAAGACTGTCGTGTTTAGCTTCACCCATGAAGCGAAGGGCTATGAAAGAGCCAGACAAACTCGGGGCAGAGGTAGGTACAAAAAAATTGAAGTACTAGTTCATATATATATATACATACATATATGTATATATAGCATAGAAAGGCAGAACTTGTGGCCTCTGAAGGTTCAAGCTATGTTACCCATATATAATGCTACTGGCAGGTTAGATTGAGGACTTAGCTGTGATGTGTAGGTCCAATCTGAAAGTGGTAGAGACGTGAGCATCTTAAATTACTAATTGTATCAACTAAATTGATCTGAACAGTAGTAGGATACAATGTATGAGATCAATTGAATTGCATCATTCTAAATCAGGAGGTAATTGTCCAACTTTCAGCTCAAAGGTTGGCAGTTCAAGTGTTTCAACCATCATAAATTATGAACTTGAACGGTTTAAGTTATACTTGTAGGTATTGAACTTGCTATCTCAATTGCGAAGTTCTTTATGTGATTGAATTGTTGCTTTTTTTACTTTTTAATTGCCTAAGTTTTTGTGTGCAAGGCACCACTAATTGGATGAGTGAATTTGAAATGCAAGGATTTGAAGTTAAGCTTTGTGAAATGGTAGGGATGTTAATTATTAGGTGTAGGTTAATATTTCTCAAGTTGAGGATTGAATATAGATAGGAGAGATATATTGTGTTAAATTCCTTGTCTAAGTAGAATCATTCAGGATAGTTGGAAACATGTATGTATGAGGACAAGTCTCCAACCTAACTCTGACTAAAAAATATATATTAAGAGAAAATGCCTGCACATGAACCTTATAATGGGAACGATTAATGGAGATACTTATTAATAAATAAAAAAAGTGATGCTAGAACTACTGCTATTTTCAAGTAATTTTCATCTGCAAGGAGTTGATGAGATTCACATAATAACGTCAATAACCATTTGTCCGCCAATATCACACTACCATTAAACCCCAATTGTATAGATCCATTTATGTAGTACTATATATAAAAACTTAATAATAAAAGAGCCCACATACACCCAAATCAAAGTGTGGCATTTTTTTTAACAAACGGAATAGAAAACCTTGATCATGACGGCCACTACGAGATTGTGCATGCAGAGGGGTTTTCTACAGCAATATAATCACATCGACTCACGTAGCAACCCCTACTATTACTCCCACAATAACCATAAGATCCATAACCACAGTTGTTGTACCATGGCACTGGCCTTCCATGTCCATGATAACATGGCCCCCCAGCACAAGGTTCATAGCATGGCCTCCAACATACCTCAACCGGAAAAACCGGTGGGTATCCCGCAGCCGGTTCTGCTGGCTTCTTAGATTTGTCATTCGATTTTGGCTCGTCAGCTTTGCCATTTTCTTTGGCCTTGCCATTTGATTTAGGTTTCTTAGGTTCCTTCTTCTTTTCAGGCTCTTTGGACTTTGGAGGCTCTTTGATCTCAATGCTCTTGATTGTCTTCCCGCCCTTGCAACACAACTTGTCACGAATCTTCTCCGGGCAGCAGCCTACTACGGTGATCGTCACCGTATTTTGCTTTTCATCGTAAGCCTGGTCTCGTATTTCTCTCGTCCCCAAACACATCACGCAAAAACTCAGTTTCATTTCTCCACAAATGAGCAATATCAAATATTACACACCTATATAAATCCCTACGTACATGATATGTGAATATATTTATGTGTTTTATATGGAGATGGTTGAAGACTCACGAGGAAATTTGGAAATTACTTTCTTCATCTTCTTGTAGCAGCATGGACACTGAAGGTCTACCTTCAGCACCATTGTGGTAACCTGTTAGATGATAAGAAAAAGGTACAGTCTTAATTTGGAAAGAATTTGATGAACAACAATTGAAGAACACGGTTTGGATGAAAAGAAAATTTCAGGTCCTACCATGAAAGATTTGGTATAATAGATACGAAAATGAAGCCAAACCCATAAGATAAAACGTTTTAAAAAAAAGAAATCTCAACCAGACAAAAAGGTGAAGATCAATTAGGCATGTAAAGAGTTAGAGGGAGATGAAATTCACAAACCTTCTCAGCCATGGGGGAGACTTGGGAGGGATGGTGAAGTTATTGTTAATAAGCGAGATCAAATGGTTACTTCTTATATTCTGGTTAGCTAGATTTTCTGTATAAAATTTAGAATTTTCGTTTTAAGTAGGTTAATGACATTGATTTTTAAGACGATTACGTGAGATGCAAGAACAAGCCTATTTGGACTTTGAAATTCATGCCATCAACTAAAAAAAATTATTCAATGTTCTTATAACGACCTTACTCCATCGCTCACATTTGGTAGGCCTCTCCTATTAGGTGAAATTAAATATTTCATCTAATAGATGAAAGACCTGCCCCTATAAATAAAAAAGCAAGGTCAATTGGTGTTCTAAAAACATTGAATAATTTCTTCATCAAAGGTCATAGTCATTAGTATCAGTGGATGGTCTATTATTGCTGACTCTTCGCTCTCTTCCCATTTGCATTTGCCGGCTTTGATAGACCCATCTCACCCTCCCCATTCAAAGTATGTAACCAATTTTTTAAGCAAAATTAGATCGTAATTAAGGTACTTTGTTTTGGTGGGATTGCATTAATGGGCCATGCGCGCCCACATGGCTGGCCGTACACGTGTTTTTTAGATTGAGTGGCAGGCATCCTTGAAAGTTGACATAGTGCTCAAGAGTCCATCAAGTTTACTACTGGCTTTGAGATCTCACAATGTAATCATCAAACATCTACCATGTTGTGTGCTCCTTCTGACAAAATATCTTTAAAAAAAATGAATTTGGATCACATAAAATGGTGGAATTGAACAGAATAAATCCTGACCATATATTACAAAGTAAGCATTCATGATTTTACATCTTTAAAATTCCAATAAAAGTTTGGTTATTAAACATGCATTTTCACCTTTATTTGAAGGCTTAGTCCACTAACCCAACCACACTTTTATTGATGTGTCAAAATCGTGATAGTTTGTTATAATATGTGCAACCACGATTTATTCAACCAAACTTCTACATTTTCCTTACAAAAGAATCGAAATCTTAAAAAGATTGACAATATTGTTATTGTAATACAGTATGATCTCTGTGTGTGTGTGTGTGTAAGGACATATCAATAAGAAGACTTGATTATTGACCTCAAGATTGAGGCATCAACCAAATATCACCTAACCCATGTGACTAGTGCTTCTGATATTTGATGCTAGCACTGCAAAAATTAGAAAAACGCAGCGTGTTTTGTTAACCAGAACTCCACGAATCCATAACTCATGATTGGATCCCCAAAACCCAAAAAGTACTTCACCTGTGAAGCATGGCTGTGAAAGAGCCAGACAAAGACATGGTTTCTGGTACCAAATCAAGTGCAAATTAATCAAAGCCAGAACTTGTGGCCTCTGAAAATTCAAACTATCCTATATCGTACCCTATAACCAAATGCTACGCGTAGGTTAGGCCGGGACTTAGTAGGTAGGTAGCTGTGATCCAAGTCCCATCAGAAAATGGTCGAGACTTGAGAATCCTAAATTACTCACTCCTCCACAAAGTGATAAACTTGAATGGGGTTAAGCTATATATCTGTTAGGTTGTTTCTGGTGGACCCAACCCCAGCTTGAGTGTGAAGGAATAGTCAATTAAATGTACATGTTAAAAGGACTAACTCATTCACAATTGTCTCTCCAACTTTCTTTCTTGATGCGGGTTAATTTTCGTACTGTACTTTCTTTCTTGAATTTTATGTTTTTATTATTTTGCACTACAATGGGAGGGGTTGTATCAACAGTTTTTTTTTTTGGCTGCATCAGGAGTGAGAAAAAGTATATGATTTAATATTTGACCGCCCAAACAAGATTTTTGGGAGACCCCAGAGATACCTATAGACCAATTGGGGCCTTAACCGCTCATATGATTGAATGAAATTCAACATTTGTTAGACGTATAATCAAATCCAATTCTTTTAACAAAGCCTTTATGTACCTAAATGAATAAGCCCTATGATGCACCATTTTGAAGAACCAACCCCTTCTACTCCAAATGGACACATTATTTAGAGCGTAGACCATCACTAATAGTGGCTGGTGTTGTGAGTCGTGTAGATGATGGAGTAATTCAATGTCTAGAATATATAAGGTGCAAATTCGATGTGATGAGTTCTTCAAAGGATCCAACAAAATCTCAAATTAACATATCACCTCTTTAATAAAAAAAAATGTTATTGCATTTTGTATAATTAATATAAAATCTCGAACATTGAAAAGCATATTGCACCCTCCCCAGCTTGGTCTGGATCGCCTCCAAAGCTTTTCTCTGTGCACCCTCCACAGCCGACTACAACATTTTTTAGTTGGGAAGGTCACAGCTGATTCTAATGGGCTATAGAATGCCAATAACTCTATTGGGATTGGGCATTACTGCAAGAGGGAAGGCCTATATATGTTTACCTTCGCCTTTGGGTTGGTTTATGCTTTTTCTCTTTTGTAACTCCAAGCCCAGAATCCACCTAGCATATTGCCTGGACTAGCTTGCCACTTTCATCCTGAGAAATTTAGATGTGATTCTACTTCAGAAAATTAAGCTATGGATTTAAGAGAGGCTGCGTGTAGGGCTGCCCGAAACTCAAGAATTTTATGTCCTGATTGTCGTCGGCTTTTGATTAGATTCTTTTTTTTTTTTTATAATTAAAATGAATATGCAAATAGGCTATCTCTCTTTATTCACACATCTAAAAAATAAAAGACTTGAGAAAGACACAACATGAAAAACCTTAATTAAAAATTATTAAATAAAGCTTGTGATTATTCTAAAAGAAATTTTCATGGGGAGAAGCCTAATCAGATGCTATGTTGGATACCAAATATTGAAAAACATCCGAAGATGCTATGTTGGATACCAAATATTGAAAAACATCCGAAGAATCTTAGTCTGAAAATGCACTGGGAAACTCTTTGCTGACAAATTTTCAACTGTTTTATCACATATAACTTGACCATTTTCATCGCACTAAAAGGCCTACTAGAATTACTGGTCCCCTAATACCCTGTTATAGATTGATACCCTGACAAAATTGTGCTCATGAAGACCTTCTAGCCAATTGAGATCATTAAGTAATGATTTTCACTACCTTGATTGGGAAGAACTCTACTGTTCTTTACAAGCATAATCTGAACATTTTTTCTTGATCACAAAAATCACACTCTTTCATTGAGAAATATAGAACAGAAACAAGTCTCCATCTCCCAGTGTGCTTACTCTCACCATTTTTATATGATATATAGACACATTCCATAGAAATTGGGGTTGCATCAAATCCAATAAAGGAAAACGAACAAAAAGTAATCCTATCTTTCTAACAATTCTACTATTCCTGAATGGTTGCTAAAGATGGCTGCCATTTCTGACACCCTTCACTTCCCCTGAAAGATTGAATTCTGACTTGTTGAGATTGGAACTCCTCTATACTTCTCAGCAGCAACTCCAACTGCTGCTTAGTCACCACAATCTTCACTTTTTGGCCTCTGCAACTAATGGAGCCTACCAAAAACTAATAATAGTCACAAGTTCATAATTATATAAAGAGGCTCATCTCCGAACTTCGATTTAGGCATCTAAAATCTCAGGACCGGCCTTGTCTATTTCTTAAAAGTCTTGTTAATATATATATGACTTCTTTGCTTAGCATGTGTACATATATTGAAACTGTATGGATGAGCTTCTTGGGGATGGATGTCTCCAAAATTTAATAATTTTCAAGTTCATTCATGAGCAGGGTCTTATGAGGCTGAGCACTTCTGCGTTTGACTCTTTATATTTTCTTTTCTTAATATAATTACAAAGTCAAAGAGTTAAGCTACACCCACACCCAAGTACAATGAACCCAAAGGGCAGGTGAGATGTAAGACGTCAACCCGGCCGCTGCTACTGGAATTTGAAACTATAGAGAAGTCAAACATGTTCCATTTTTCTTCTTCACTTCTTTTATTTATTTTCATGTTATTATCATTTTGAGAAGTAAGAGGTCGTAACATAGCGTAATAGCAACTTGTGACGCGGGTATGAGTCATTTAATTTACTTTTAAAAAAAAAAAAAATTGAAGGTAGGGATGCCAACATGAAGACGATACTTAATGAGCTGAGGAAAGATTGGAGGGATGTTGATATTAAGGCGGTGCTTGCTTCATAACAAGAAATGGGTGTTTTAGTGACAAAACAATTCGGTCACTAATGTACACATTCGTCACTAAAGAGTTTTCCGTGACAAAATATGTATAATGAAGTACTATATTTTACATTTTGAGTGACAAATGTTAGCAGTCATTAAAAAAAATAGAATAGCGACGGAAATCATTGTCACTAAAGCAATAAAAGTCGTCATTCCCCAGTTTCGTCACTTAAAAAACTTGCTAAGTTGAAATTTTTAGTGGCAAATCTTATTTTTGAGAAAATTTTCTCATCGCAAAAACTCCCGGTACTTTTGTTACAATATGTATCCATTATAAATCTTATTCTAAAAGAATTTTGCTGATGATTATATTTGAAAATTCAGTCATTAATCTACATTACTTTTGACAAAACCCAGCCTCCCTTGCGCTAATTCTATGTTATTGCAAAGACTTAAGTATGACCGTTACACAAGTGTAACGGTTAGTCAACGACACCCAAATACTCACATATAACGGCTAATCAACAAACCTCCATATAATTCATTATCTCAAAATTTAGTTTCAGATGCTTCGTATGAATATAGAAAAAGAAGAGAGGAGTCAGAAGGCTCCAGAGGAATCACGACCCATCTAATGGGGTCTGGCTTGACCTCCTCCAGATCAATCTTATAGGGACTGACTTCTGTTGATAGCTTTATTGCACTGCCACTACTTTTTGGCTATCAAGATTAATATCTTGTGAAAATAGGAAACTACTATTTGAATGTGTTTTAATTCTAAAGGTTGCATATACTCAAAATCAATATCCCTTAGTGATTTTAATCATATGATCTTAGATACATGATTGAAATACTTTCAAAATAAGGTTGAAAAAATTGACGAATTATATGGTTAAAGCTCTTCAAATTAAACTGAGTTTTTTTTTTTTTTTTTTTAAGATTAATGCATTAAGGCAAACTCTACACTGTGATAGGTCCTCATTTTGAAAATAAAACCAAAAATGACATAAATTAGAGTGACATTTCTAACAATAGGAAAATTCAAACCCTTAATCAAGATTCTTATTTATCAAAAATCATAATATATATGTATATGTAAGCCTAACGTCAAAAACCATTTGGCCACCAACGTCATTCTACTACCAACCTTATTTTATTGATCAACTTCTGTACTATATATACATAGATAACTTTAATATTAAGAAAGAACCTCACACACCCAAAACAAAGTGGACATCTCTTTAACAAAGGGGATCAAAAACCTTTATCACGACCACGCACAAGCACTAGATGATTGTACATTAGTGTTTCCTTTACTAAACTAATTATTTCAACCTACTAATCATAATGATAAACTAATCCTCACAAAGCTTATTTGCATTAATTACTAGCTAAGAGAAGAGTTGAGATGGTCCTTTACATACCACCTCGCTTATTAAATAGGCCTCTTGTTCACATCCTGCAAACCATAGAATTAGAGCACTCAAAAGTTCCACAAGCTACCTACAAATACATTTATGCAACTACATAATTCTTATAAGACCCAACATATTAACAAAATTAGTGATGTGAAAATTTGATATACATTGTTTGGTCCATTTTTAAAAAATTTAAGTTTACAACCAATTGTTGACTTAACATGGTATCGTTTTGGTTCTGAGAGGTTTTCATCTACATTTGTTCTCACTTTTTTTGGTCAGCCTGTCTCTATTATGTTCGTGCGTTTGCACCCTAATTAAGGTTCAATTATATTTTGCTTGGCTCTCTATATGTAAGTGGGGGTTGTACATGATGGAGAGTCGAAAACTTGATACACTTTGGGCACAATTAGGGACTTAACATGTGACACTCTTCTTTTTTGGCTAAGCTACTTTGCTTGAGGTCTTAAGTAATAAAAGGGGTTGCCATTTTATTTTTCTGATTTTCCTTCAGTGTGTAATTCTTGCATCTATTAGTGGTTTGAACAAATATATCTTGTTCACTCGTGTTCCAAATTTAGGTACTTTCATTTTTCTTTTCATTTATTATTTTTTTATGGGTAACTAAATAAAGAGAATAATTTCTTTTGAGAAATAACTCCTTCTAACTCTTTTTCCGTTTCCATCTTTAAATAAAGCAAAAGCACATGCACCTTATAGTGGGAAAATTAATTATTTTTGATTTGCCATTAATTAGGAAGGGGTAGGGGAGAGAGGGTGGTGGCTAAGGTTTGAACTTTGTATCCGATGAGGGGGTTACAGGCGCCTCAACCGTTGAGGCTCACCGGTTCCTCTCGAAAATGATTATTAAAGACTTCTATTAATAAGAAAAATCATACCATCTTATGTAACCCTAACATCAATAACCATTCGGCCACTAACATCATACTAGCAACCTTATTATAGTGATACATTATTGTAGTATATCAAAAAATCTTAATACAGAAAAACCCACATGCACCCAAAACTATTATTATATTGATCCATTTATATATATATAGATACACACCACACACATACATTTATAGAAAACCTTTATATGGAAAACCAACATACACCTACAAAAATAAGTAGACTGTTATAAAAACAGTAAAAATGGTGTTTATGAATGACTTTATTTAACAAAGGGAATCAACTAAAATCCTTAGATCATGACAACCAAGAACTACCCATTACATGGTTGTGCATCCTGAGGCGTTCTCTTCACATGGGCCCCCAGCATGGCCTTCAGAACATGAACCACAACATGTCCCACGCGAACCCGAACATGAACCTGAACATGAACCTGAACAATAGCATGGCACTGGCCGTCCACACCCATGATCACATGGGCTCCAATCACGACCTTCAGAGCATGGGCCACAACATGACCTACCCGAAGCCGAACAAGAACCACAGCGTGGCACTGGCCTTCCACACCCATGAGAACATGGGCCCCAACCTTTAAAATATGGCCCGCAACATACAACAACCAGATGAATAGGAGGAGGAGGAGGAGGAGGAGGAGGAGGAGGAGGCGGCGGCGGAGGAGGAGGAGGAGGAGGAGGAGGCGGAGGAGGAGGAGGAGGTACCACAATGCACTTGATTGTTTTCCCACCTTTGCAATACAACTTATCACGTATCTCCTCGGGGCTGCAGCATACTACGGTAATCGTCACCGTATTTTGGTTCTCATCGTAAACCTGATCTCGTATTTCTGTCGTCCCCAAAAGGTTTCACATCATACGTACAAAAGAAGCTCAGTTTCTTCTCCCAAAAAATAAGCCATATCATATAGGGTGATGCCACCATATATATATATATATGACAATTCTTTTTTGTACATAATGATATAATTGAATTGAGATCTTTCGTTATAAAGCGAAAAGATGACTTCTAATTTTAAAAAAGTCAAATCGCCACCTTATTTTGGATAAATTTTACGTATGTGTAAATTGGATAATCTATGCAAACAAAATATTTTAGGAAAAACCTATAGAAACTGATGAGACAGATATCAGGTTTCATAATTTTCAAGCAAAAGATCTATTCTCGTTGAGTATTTGTATGCAAATTATAAGAGATTAAGATTTTCTGCGTGTGTATATGTGCATATATGTGTTGAATACGTAAAAGCTTTGAGACTCACGAGGAAATTTGCGAAGTATTTTCTTGATCTTCTTGGAGCAGCAAGGGCACTGAAGATCTACCTTCAGCACCATAGTTGTAACCTGTTACATGAGGACAAAAAAAAAAAAATGTTACAATCGTTAAGGAAGAAAAAAAAAAGTACATGCAAGAACACTGTTTGGAAGAAGAGAAAATTTCAAGACCTGCCATGAAAATTTTGGTAGCGTAGAGGATGAAGTTAAGGCCACACCCACATGATAACAACGTCAAAGAAAAGAAATTTCAATCAGGTAAAAAAATGAAAATTAGATGCGGATGTAAAGAGATAGAGGGAGATGAAATTCACAAACCTTCTCAGCCATGGTGGAGTGATGATGAATGAATGGTTGTTCTTCACAGCGGAACATCCTTAAAAAGAAGGCAAAAGAGCATTAGTTTAGTACAATAATTAAGTGAGAGCATTGCGTATTGGACGTTGAAATTCATGAGATCATCAAAGGTTGCCGTCATTAGTTCTATTGGGGACCTATAATTGTTGACTAGTGTTGTCTCCAATTTGCATGTTCTAGTGGTGACCCATTAATTGTTCTCTTATAGACCCATGTCATTCTCACCTTCCCCTATTCCAATCAATCAAAATTTTCGAGCAATATTATAATGTGAGGTACTTAGTTGTCCCAAGATGGAGTGGCACTCATGCTCAACGGTTTGATTGCCCTCCATCAAGAATTTGTCCATCAAGCTAGTTTACTACTGGCTTTTTCCTTTGATCTCACGATGTGATTCATATATCATCTACCATCTTATGCGCTCTATTTGATAAATTTATCATACAAGTGAGTGGTCACAGTCCTGTCACATCTTCAAAACGCAAATGACAACGTAGTTGTCAATCACACTTTTGAAAAACAACAACGATTTCGCTTTTATTTGAAGGCAGCGTTGATTTAACAAGCGAACCACCCTTTATTGACGTGTCAAAATCTTTAGAGTTCGTTTTTAGATGTGCAATCACGATTTATTCAACCAAATCTCTCTTTTTACCCTACAAAGAATCCAAGCTATTCTCAAAAAGATTAACATGCTTGAGTGATATTCGAACATAGTTCTAGTAAAAAGTACCAAGCAAAAAAAATAAAAAAATTTAGTAACAAGTAATTACAATGATTTCTTTTTTTATTTTTTTTATTTTTTCCATTTGCAAAGGCATGACAATAAGAAGACTTTAATTAGAGTATTGACCGCAAGATTGAGAAATCGACCAAATTAGCACCGACCCATGTGGCTCGTGCTTCTAATTCTTAATGCTAGCTAGTGCGGCTAAAACTAGAAAGACTGCGTGTTTAGCTTCACCCATGAAGCAGAGGGCTGTGAAAGAGCCAGATAAACTCGGTAGGTACCAAAAAATGAAGTACTAGTCAATATATGGCATAGAAAGCCAGAACTTGTGAGCTCTGAAAGTTCAAGCTATCTGTACCCCATAGTGCTACTCACAGGTTAGATTGGGGGTTTAGCTGTGATATGGAAGTCCAAGCTGAAAATGTTAGTGACCATCTTAAATTCCTCATTCTATCATCAAAATTGACTTGAACAGTAGTGATGTATCGTGTATGAGATCAATTGAATTGCACCATACTAAGTCATGAGGTAATTGTTCTACTTTCAGCTCAAAGGTTGGCAATTCAAGTGTTTCAAACATCACAAAATTATGAACTTGATCGGCTTAAGTTATACTTGTATATATTGAAAGGAGTAAATCGTTCACAATTTTCTATAGCTCCTACTTGCTTTCTCAATTGCGAAGTTCTTGTTTTGTTGCAGTTTTATCTTTTTAGTTGTCTAAGTATTTGTGTGTAAGGCAACCTTTGGACGAGTGAATTTGAAATGCAATGGATTTGAAGTTAAGCTTTTGTGAAATTGTATGGATGTTTGCTATTAGATGTAGACTAATATTTCTCAAGTTGAGAATTGAATGCAAATAGAGGAGATATATTTTTCTAAGTTCAATTAATTTTCACGAAATTATTAACTGGGAACATGTATGAGAAGAAGTCTCTATGACCTAACTCTTCCTAAAAATAATATTAAGAGAAAAGACCCCGAACGCACACCTTATAATAGAGAGAATAATTAATTGAGATTCCTATTAATAAAAAATAGTAATGCTAGAAGTGCCGCATTTTTCACCAAATTTTTATCTGCAAAGAGTTGCGATTCACATAACCTTAATATCAATAACATTTGTCGGCCAATATTACCACACTATCATTAAAACCTTATTGTATATATCCATTTATGCACTATATATAAAAATGTAATACAACCACACACAAAAAAAACCACATGCACCCAAAACTAAGTGTGACATTTTTTTAAATAAATGGAATCAAAAACCTTGATCATGACGACCACTACGAGATTGTGCGTGCAGAGGGGTTTTCTTCAGCAATATACACACGACTCAAAATTAGGGAATAATTTGATGAACAATTGAAAAACACTGTTTGGATGAAGAGAAAATATCAGGTCCTGATATGAAAGATTCGGAATAATTAATGAGATTGACTTTTAAGAAGGTTACGTGAGAAGTGAGAACAAGCGTATTGGACTTCGAAATTGGTGTGATAATCAAAGGTCATCGTCATTAGTACTAGTGATGGCCTGTTAGTGCTAACTGTTCACTCTCCTCCCATGTGCATTTGCTTTCTTTGATAGACCCATCTCAACCTCCCTATTCTAACCAATTTTTTTAAGCAAAATTGTAGTGTAAGGTGTACTTCGTTTTGGTGGGGGTGCATTTATGGGTCATGTACACCTACATGACTGGCCGTACATGTGTTTAAAGATTGGGTGGTAGGCATACTTGAAAGTTGATAGTGTGCTCAAGAGTCCATCAAGTTTACAACTGGTCGGCCATGAGATCTCACAATGTGATCATCAAACATCTACCTTGTGCGTTCCTTTTGACAAATTTATCCTACAAACAAATGAATATGGATCTTCACTATTTTGCGCATAAAAAATAGAGGGATTCAACAAAATAAATCCGGACCATATATTACAAAATAAGCATTCATGATTTTACATCTTTAAAATTCCAATAAAAATTTGGTTACTAACCATGCACTTTCACCTTTATTTGAAGGCTTGGTCAACAAACCAACCACACTTTTATTGATTTGTTAAAATCGTGATAGTTTGTTATAAGATGTGCAACCACCATTTATTCAACCAGACCTCCATGTTTCCCCTACAGAGGAATCGAAATATTAAAAAGATTAACAATATTGTTATTGTAATAAGTATTGAAATATTAAAAAAAAATTTAGTAACAAGTAATTACAATGGCTTTTTTTTTTTCTTTTTTTATTTTTTCCATTTGCAAAGACATGACAATAAGAAGACTTCAATAGGAGTATTGACCGCAAGATTGAGAAATCGACCAAATTAGCACCTTCCCATGTGGCTAGTGCTTCTAATTCTTGATGCTAGCTAGCAGGCTAAATTTGTGTTTTACGAAATCATTAGTTGGAAACATGTATGTATGAGGACAAGTCTCCGACCTAACTCTAACTAAAAATATATATGTATATTAAGAGAAAACACCTGCACATGAACCTTATAATGGGAACGATTAATAGAGATACTTATTAATAAAAAAAAGAGTGATGCTAGAACTACTGTTATTTTCAAGTAGTTTTCATCTGCAAGGAGTTGATGAGATTCACATAATAACGCCAATAACCATTTGTCCGCTAATATCACACTACCATTAAACCCCAATTGGATAGATCCATTTATGTAGTACTATATATAAAAACTTAATAATAAAAGAGCCCACGTACACCCAAATCAAAGTGTGATATTTTTTTTTAACAAATGGAATAGAAAACCTTGATCATGATGGCCACTACGAGATTGTGCATGCAGAGGGGTTTTCTTCAGCAATATAAACACATCGACTCACGTAGTAACCCCTATTATTACTCCCACAATAACCATAAGGTCCACAACCATAGTTGTCATACTATGGCACTGGCCTACCATGGTGTCATGGGTTGTCACCCGTGGCACATCTAAGGCCACGAGGTAACTTGGCGTGGAGCATGTCTGAGCATGGTTGGTCGGTGGCATGACAATCTCGTAATTTAAATTTTTTATATTTATTGGATATATGGATTATGACTCCTCGAGGGGATAAGATGTTTCTTTCTATCAGTTTGGAGATGGCTCAGAATGCTATTATAAGGGGGGAGGGGGGGTATGGTGTTGACTCTACCACCTCTCGGTGCTACCAAAATGGACAGCACTTAAGTGAGTCCCCCAAGGGAGTGGGCGAGACTTGGGGGCCGGCTGTGGCACGTGGCTATAGTCCTCATGCTAGTCAAGGGGCTATATGGGCGGTATTGTGTCCGATAGGGCAGATGTTAGGCATTGACGTCGAGGATGGGGTTTTGACATACACACCCGCTATGCCGCATTCATATCGTTTCGGGGCTTATATTCATGACGGATTGGGTCTTGGTGTGCACACTTACATGCCGTGCGTCTCGTGTGCACTTGCGCATTGGGTTCACGCTCGTACACCCGGCCGCTTGGTTTGGCTAGCATTGGTGTCGCGGGGCATAATGTTGTGGGCTTAACAGTTGCTATTCAATGGTGCCTATTCTTGCGGGCAACATTCTTGACGCGAGGCCCTAAGAGCTTCATGGATGGAGGCGTCGTGCCTAACAGGTGATGCTTGACTGACGCACATGTCTAGTTGCACATGGCTATATTACTTGTGTTTCGAGAGGGACTAGCGCTAAGCACATTGCTTGTCATGTGTGCGCGCATTTGAGAATAGCGTTGCTATCGCCTACAGCTTGGGTAAGCCGTATGGCTCGAGCATTGGAGGACGGAGCTTACAAGATATGCGGAGCATTACGAATGGATCCTAGACAAGAGCATAATCTTATGCTTTGGTGTTTGAGTTTAGCGGGACTATTGCTTAGTGCATAGTTGCCTCATGGGTCATTTCCGCTGCGTATGATCATGGCGGGTTGCATTACTGTCACCGTGTGGTGCCCGCCCTGCCAGCCCGTGACAGTTGGTATCAGAGCACTAACCATCCGTGGTGTGTATTAATTGGGTGTTGCTTCTCTTATCTGTGTGGGCATACTCTTCATTTGTGGTGGACTTCTCCAAGTGGGTTGTTTGCTTCAGATTGTTGGTTATCAGTTTATCGGTGAGCGAGTATCATTCCATCTTATGACGAATGGATTGGTGGCCTGAGCTAGCAGTTACTAGTCTATGTGGGCTGAAATCTTATGGTATCAGTGGACTTGGTTGCTGTTTGAACCCCTTTGGTACCTTCTTTAGAGTGGCCACTTCAACAAGCTTTGGACGCGCGCCCGGTCCTTTGATTGTGGTCGTGGTGCACTGTGCAGCAGGCCTTCTTAAAGATGTGTATGGGACCGACTTTATAGTGCATAAAAGCTTTTGTGTGTCAGATCATTGATTTTGGTGCATAGCTAGTAGTGTTGCTTTGTTGGATTGGTGTGTTGTTCCTGCAGTATGTGAGCTTGTATGAAAGAACTTGCTTCGTGTTGTGGGGATTTGCTTACCTTCATTTGACCCTTGAGTTGGCCAAAACCGTTGGCAGCTTTGCTCGTATTATTGCATGGTTACTTTGTTGGCTTCGTGCTCACTTAGTGGATTGTGCTAATTTCTGTGCTTGGCTATTGGCATCTATGAAGAGAGTGTTTTATTAAAACTTTGGGTGGTCTGGTCTCGTTGTGATACATGTTGGCTAGTGAATGCCAGGTGGCTCAAAGGAGTTCATCGTTGCTAGAGAGCACTGTGTAGCGAGGGTTTATCAAGACATCAAGTCCTCCGGTGGAGGGAGGCATTGTGGGCAGACTTCGAGTGAAGATCAGAGGATCAAGCACTGGAGCTTTGCAAACTAATTTCGGGTGAAGGCTAGAGAGCCGAGGTACTAGAACAGCATGGATTGTCTTTGGGTGAAGGTTTATAGACTGAGGTACTGGAGCAACATTGTGAAAACTTCAATAGTTGAAACCGTTTGCCAGTGGGCAGTGTCTACTTCGACAGTGCAAACGGACTTGCATCCGGTGGGACTACCGGTCAGTTGGGAACTAGTGTGGGACAGAACCACAGGCTGTCGCGAGGGCATCTTTGGGTCATGCACAGGATGAATTCTGATGTCAAGTAAGCTTTTGTGGGTTCAGCTGCGAAGTTGTGTAGAGGGTGCACACGGAGTGCTCGTCGATGAGGGCATCAACCCCTTGAAGTGGTGGAGGGTGCGTGACGGTCAACGCACGTCTTTCTTTAGTGCACGACGGACAGCTCCTATTTAGGTACATGTTGCCAACGAAGGGAGCAATATGGTACGGGGCACTTGCTTAGAGGAGTTTGTGCTTGCTTAATGTGGTGGAAAAGGTGTCTTGTTTTGCTTTGCTGAGTTCAGCATGAGAGTCTGGGCGAACCTTTGCTTAAAGTAACTGTGGGGGCAGATTTGGTGGAGACCGAATTTGAAGGCAATCAGCATAGAGGTGTTGGTCTGCGAGGAGTGGTGGCAACTCATCGTGGGGGTATTTAAGCACTACCGCATTCAGCGTGATACTTGGCATCAACGAGGGCGTTGATTATTCAAGTGGTGGAGAGTGTCAGGAGTTGGCACTAGTTGTGGCGAGTGCCAAGAGTTGGCCGCGAGGGATATTAGCCTGGGGCATGTCTGAGTATGGTTAGCCAGTGGTATGGCAATCTCGTAATTTGTATTTTCTATATTTATTGGATATATGGATTATGACACCTCGAGAGGGTAGGATGTTTCTTCCTATTAGTTTGGAAATGGCTCAGAATGCTATTATAAGGGGGGGTATGGTGTTGACTTTACCACCTGCCGGTGCTAACGAAAGGGACAGCACCCAAGTGAGTCCCCCAAGGAAGTGGGCGAGACTTGGGGGCTAACTGTAGCATGTGGCTGCAGTCCTCATGCTAGTCAAGGGGCTACATGGACGGCATTGTATCCGGTAGGGCAGATGTTGGGCATTGACGTCGAGGATGGGGTTATGACATACGCACCCGCTATGCCGTATTCATATCATTTCAGGGCTTATGTTCATAACGGATTGAGCCTCGGTGTGCACACTTGCATGTCGAGTGTCTCGTGTGCACTTGCGCATTGGGTTCATGCTCGTGCACACGGCCGCTTGGTTTAGCTAGCATTGGTGTCACGGGGCACAATGTTGTGAGCTTAACAGTTGCTATTCGGTGGTGCCTATCCTTGCGGGCAACATCCTTGACGCGGGGCGCTAAGAGCTTCATGGATGGAGGCGTCGTGCCTAACGGGTGATGCTTGGCTGACACACATGTCTAGTTACACATGGCTATATTGCTTGTGTTTCGAGAGGGACTAGCGTTAAGCACATTGCTTGTCATGTGTGCGAGCATTTGAGAATGGCGTTGCTATCGCCTACAGCTTGAGTAAGCCGTATGACTCGAGCATCGGAGGACGAAGCTTACAAGATATGCGGGGCATTACAGATAGATCATAGACAAGCGCATAATCTTATGCCTTGGTGTTTGAGTTTGGCGGGACTATTGCTTGGTGCATAGTCGCTTCACGGGTCATTTTCGCTGTGTATGATCATGACGGGTGGCATTATTGTCACCGTGTGGTGCCCGGCTTGTCAACTCATGACACATGGCCATGATAACATGGCCCCCCAGCACAACCTTCATAGCATGGCCTCCAACATACCCCAATCGGAAAAACCGGTGGGTATCCCGGAGCCGGTTTAGGATCCTTAGCCGCCGGTTCTACTAGCTTCTTAGAATTGTCATTCGATTTTGGCTCGTCAGCTTTGCCATTTTCTTTGGCCTTGCCATTTGATTTAGGTTTCTCAGGTTCCTTCTTCTTTTCAGGCTTTTTGGCTTTGGAGGCTATTTGATTTCAATGTTCTTGATTGTCTTCCCACCCTTGCAACACAACTTGTCACGAATCTTCTCCGGGTTGCAGCTTACTACGGTGATCGTCACCGTTTTGCTTTTCATCGTAAGCCTGGTCTTGTATTTCTCTCATCCCCAAACACATCACCCAAAAACTCAGTTTCATTTCTCCACAAATAAGCAATATCAAATATAAACCCCTACGTACATGATATGTGAATATATTTATGTGTTTAATATGGAGAAGGTTGAAGACTCACCAGGAATTTTGGAAATTACTTTCTTCATCTTCTTGTAGCAGCAAGGACACTGAAGATCTACCTTCAGCACCATTGTGGTTACCTATTACATGATAAGAAAACGGTAGAGTCTTAATTTGGAAAGAATTTGATGAACAACAATTGAAGAACACGGTTTGGATGAAAAGAAAATTTCAGGTCCTACAATGAAAGATTTGGTATAATAGATACGAAAATGAAGCCAAACGTTTTAAAAAAAAAAAAGAAATCTCAACCAGACAAAAAGTTGAAGATTAATTAGGCATGTAAAGAGTTAGAGGGAGATGAAATTCACAAACCTTCTCAGCCACAGTGGAGAATTGGGAGTGATGGTGAAGGAATTGTTAGTAAGAGAGATCAAATGGTTACTTAATTATTATATTCTGGTTAGCTAGATTTTTTGTATAAAATTTAGAATTTTCCTTTTAAGTAGGTTAATGAGATTGACTTTTAAGAAAAGTACGTGAGATGAGATGCGAGAACAAGTCTATTTGGACTTTGAAATTCATGCCATCATTAAAGAAAAAAATTATTTAATATTTTTGTAGCACTAATTGACCATGCTTTATCGCTTATATTAAATAAACTCCACTTATTAAGTGAAGTCAAATATCTTACCTAATAAATGAGAGACTCACTCTGAAGTAGGAAATAGAGTCAACTAATACTCAAAAAACGTTCAATAATTTCTTCATCAAAGATCATAGTCATTAGTACCAGTGGATGGCCTATTATTGCTGACTCTTCACTCACTTCCCATTTGCATTTGCTGGCTTTGACAGACCCATCTCACCCTCCCCATTTAAAGTACGTAACCAATTTTTTAAGCAAAATTAAATTGTAATCAAGGTACTTTGTTTTGGTGGGGGTGCATTAATGTGTCATGCACGCGCACATGGCTGGCCGTTCACGTGTTTTAAAATTGAGTGGCAGCCATCCTTGAAAACTGATATAGTGCTCAAGAGTCAATCAGGTTTACTACTGGCTTTGAATCACATCGAACATGTACCATGTTGTCCGCTCCTTTTGACAAAATATCCAAATGCTACGCGTAGGTTAGGCCGGGGACTTAGTAGCTAGCTAGCTGTGATGCAAGTCCCATCTGAAAATGGTCGAGACTCGAGAATCTTTAATTACTGACCCCATCTCCCAAATGAAAAACTTGAATGGGTCGAGGGTGTTTTGACATAATTTATTTGGTAATTTATGTTTTATATTTAAAATTTTTTTAAATATATTTAATAAAATAATTTATGTTTAATTATATTTTTTAAAAATAACTTATTAGTTCTAAGCTGCCGTCATTAGTTCTAGTAGGGATCTATAATTGTTTTCACGTGTTAGTGGTGGCCTATTGTTTACTCTTATAGACCCGTCTCATTCTAACCTTCCCCTATTCCGATCAATCAAAGTTTTTGAGCAAAATTATAGTAGTGTAAGATGTTCGGTAGAATAGAATAAAATAAAATATAATGGTCATTTTTACTTTTATTCTCGTTCTTTTATTTGATACTATTATTTAAAGTGAAATGATCATTCTAATGAAATTATCATTCTCACATTTTGTTGGAATGATTATTTCTATTTTAAAAGTGAAAATAGTCATTCTATTCTCAATGAAACAATATAAAACAAAATTTAATAAGATTTTTGTTGTCAAATTCTTTTAAAAAATATAACATGTTTGGTAATTATTTTTTTGATTTTAAAAAGTTTAAAAAATAAACAATTTTAAAATATAAAAAATTTTAAAAAGTTCAAAATTCTTACCATTACCGTCATCACTAACTACCACTACTATTAGCCACAATCACCCGTATCCAATGACACCGCTACCCCCCCCATCACCATCACTGTCCCACCACCACCACCACCACCCACCATTGGCCACCGTCGCCAACCCACCACCACTGTCGTTACTGCCACCAAACCACCACCGTCGCCCTGCCACCACCCACTGCTGTTGCTGCCACTACCACTATTATAAATGCTTAATAATATTTAATAATTAAATAATATATATTACTAATATTTTGTATAGACATAATATTGAATTTTCATATCATACACAAATTTCATTCCATTCTATTCTAACATTGTTCGTTAGTCTTACTAAATAAGGGAATGAAAATGACTATTTCATTTTATTTCATTCTCATTCTCATTCTATTCATTTCCATTGTCTCACCAACCTTCTTTCTTGATGCGAGTTAATTTTCGTACTGTACTTTCTTTCTTGAATTTTATGTTTTTATTATTTTTTTTATTATTTTGCACTACAATGGGAGGGGTTGTATAGTTTTTTTTTTTTTTTTTTTTGCTGCATCAGCAGTGAGAAAAAGTATATGATTTAATATTTGACCGCCCAAACAAGATTTTTGGGAGACCCCAGAGATACCTATAGACCAATTGGGGCCTTAACCACTCATATGATTGAATGAAATTCAACATTTGTTAGACGTATAATCAAATCCAATTCTTTTAACAAAGCCTTTATGTACCCAAATGAGTAAGCCCTATGATGCACCATTTTGAAGAACCAACCCCTTCTACTCCAAATGGACACATTATTTAGAGCGTAGCCATCACTAATAGTGGCTGGTGTTGTGAGTCGTGTAGATGATGGAGTAATTCAATGTCTAGAATATATAAGGTGCAAATTCGATGTGATGAGTTCTTCAAAGGATCCAACAAAATCTCAAATTAACATATCACCTCTTTAATAAAAAAAAATGTTATTGCATTTTGTATAATTAATAGAAAATCTCGAACATTGAAAAGCATATTGCACCCTCCCCAGCTTGGTCTGGATCGCCTCCAAAGCTTTTCTCTGTGCACCCTCCACAGCCGACTACAACATTTTTTAGTTGGGAAGGCCACAGCTGATTCTAATGGGCTATAGAATGCCAATAACTCTATTGGGATTGGGCATTACTGCAAGAGGGAAGGCCTATATATGTTTACCTTTGCCTTTGGGTTGGTTTATGCTTTTTCTCTTTTGTAACTCTAAGCCCAGAATCCACCTAGCATATTGCCTGGACTAGCTTGCCAGTTTCATCCTGAGAAATTTAGATGTCATTCTACTTCAGAAAATTAAGCTATGGATTTAAGAGAGGCTGCGTGTAGGGCTGCCCGAAACTCAAGAATTTTATGTCCTGATTGTCGTCGGCTTTTGATTAGATTCTTTCTTTCTTTTTTTTTGGGTTAATTAAAGTAAATATGCAAATAGGCTATCTCTCTTTGTTCACACATCTAAAAAATAGAAGACTTAAAGAAAGACACAACGTAAAAACCTTAATTAAAAATTATAAAATAAAGCTTGTGATTATTCTAAAAGAAATTTTCATGATCTTGATGATTGTTTTCACCATTCAACCTGCATAGCCATGGAGTGTGTTACAAAGAGTAAGAGATACAAAGAAAAGAAAAGTATTATTGCTAAATCATTTGTACAAGGTGTCAATTTAAAGATTATACAGAGAGTATTTATAGAGAAAATGAAGGAGATCAATTAGCCATCGATCATGGCTTTGGCAGGTGAAGACTTTGAAAATGAAGAGCATGGCAGGTGAGCTTTTGACAGTGGAAGCTTGCCCAGTCTTGATCTTTGACAATGGAGGAGGCTTGATCTTTGACGAATGTTAGCTATATGGAAGCTTGTGTTTACATTAACAGTCCCCCGCAAACTCAAGGTGGTAATGTAGAAACCAAATTGAGTTTGAAAACTAGATCATGGAACCGGCCCGGGGGATGAGACTTGGTGAAGATATCAGCAGTTTGGGCAGCAGAGGGCACAGAGAGAAGATGAACGGTGCCACCCATGACATGTTGACGAATGAAATGACAGTCAATTTCAATGTGCTTAGTACGATCATGAAACACATCATTATGAGCTATCATGATCGCACTGCGATTATCACAATGAAGAACAGTAGCACCAGAATGAGAGATACCCATATCTTCAAGTAACCATCGAAGCTAAAGAAGTTCCTGAGTAGTATCAGCTAGAGTACGATACTCAGTCTCAGTGCTAGAGCGAGCAGTAAGAGTCTGTTTCTTACTACGCCAAGAAATGAGAGAATTACCAAGAAAGAAGCAAAAAGCCTGTGGTAGAACGACGATCAGTAGGGTCACCAGCCCAATCAGCATCAGAATAAGCATTAAGCTGTAGAGAGGAATGACGAGAGTAATGTAGACCATGGAAGAGGATGCTTTTAACATATCGCAAAATACGAAGAACTGCAGCATAGTGAGTGGAGCGAGGTGATGACAAAAACTGACTGACGAGATGAACGGCATGGGCAATGCCAGGACGAGTAATAGTAAGATAGACAAGACTGCCAACAAGTTGTCAATAGAGAGTAGGGTTAGATAGAAGTTCACCATCTAGAGGAGTAAGACGCACATTAGCTTCCAAAGGTGTGGAAGCAGTCTTACTATCAGTGAGACCAGCACGAGCAAGAAGATCTGACGCATACTTGGCTTGAGAGAGAGAGTAACCAGTAGAAGCAGAAGATATCTTAAGACCAAGGAAGTAACTAAGAGGACCAAGATCTTTCATCTCAAATTGTCTACTAAGAAAAACCTTGAGCTCAGAAATACCATGTACATCATCTCTAGTGAGAATCATATCATCCACATAGAGTAGTAAGAGAACAATGCCATGTTTAGTTTTGCGAACAAAGAGAGTAGAATCATAATCACTCGAAGAGAAGCCAAGCTCACGAATGGTGGAACTGAATTTAGCATACCAGGCACGAGGAGCTTGCTTAAGACCATATAAAGCACAGCAAAGTTTGCAGACCTGATGTGAAGAGTGAGGAAAACCAGGAGGGGACTGCATATAAACTTCCTCGGAGAGATCACTATTGAGAAATGCATTTTTGACATCCATCTGATACAAGGATCACTGCTGGATAACAGCAACAACAATGAGACTTCGAACAGAAATGAGACGAGCAACACGAACAAAGGTCTCCTCATAGTCAATGCCATATTCTTGAGTGAAACCTTTGGCAACTAGACGGGCCCTGTAACGTTCCACAGAACCATCAGAAAGGGTTTTGATCTTATAGACCCATCGACAGCCAATCACTGATTTACCAAGAGGAAGATTAACTAAGTCCCAAGTGTGAGTTTTGGCAAGAGCCTGTAATTCATCATCCATAGCTTGCTGCCAAAGAGGGTTAGAACTAGCCTCGCGATAGAAGTAAGGCTCATGATGAGCAAGAATGGTAGAGAAACAGTGATAATCATGAAGATGAGAAGGAGTCTCCCTTATTCAAGTAGAACGCTTGAGAGTGGACTCAGTGGATGAAGAGGGCAGAGTTCGACCTGATAAGGAAGAGCTAGTAGGAGGAGCAGGATCAGCAGACGAGGACTCCTTTGGATAGGCAGTAACAGGTGGTATAGTAGGTATTGCAGCAGTAGGTACATCAGTATCATCAGGAAAGAGCTCAATAGTAGGATCGGTGAAATACGGAGTGGAAGAGGAGGAGGATAAATGAAAAGAGGATAAGGAGGAAAATGTCTTATGTTCCCAAAAGACAACATGACGAGAGACACGAAGGCGTTTAGATAGAGGATCCCAACAACGATAACCTTTATGCTCAATCCCGTAGCTTAAGAAGCAACAAAGACGAGGTCGAGGCTTTAATTTGGTGCGCTCATGAGGTTGAAAAAAAACAAAACAAGCACAGCCAAAAACACAAAGAGAATGATAATCAGGAGGAGTACCATACAAACGCTAATAGGGAGTAAGGTTACCAAGAGGAGTCGAAGGGACACGGTTAATTGTGTAAGTAGCAGTAAGGGCAACTTCACCCCAAAACTGTTCAGGACAAGCAGCAGAGATAAGAAGAGCACGGGTTGTATCAAGGAGATGGCGATGTTTTCGTTCAGCACGACCATTTTGTTGTGAAGTACCAGGACAAGAGCGATGAGGAATGGTCCCATGCTCACGGAGAAATGCAAGAAAAGAGTTATCACAATATTCTTGAGCATTGTCAGACCGAAAGATCTTAATGTTAAGAGAAAATCATGTTTGGACCATACGAGCAAAATCATAATAAGTTTGTTGAAATTGAGATCGATTTTGTAGGATATAAATCCAGGTATATCTAGAAAAATCATCAACAAATATAACAAAATACTTGGATCCTCCCATAGTAGGAGTGGGGGAAGGACCCAAAACATCAGAGTGGACTAAATCAAAAGGAGCTAAAGAAAGAGAAGTACTGTTATTAAAAGATAAAACTGGTTGCTTGGCAAGTTGACAGGATTGATAATCAAGCTGTTTATTGGGAACAGAGCCTAAAACACCCTGAGACAAAAGAAAGCATAAACGTCCTATAGAGACATGACCTAATCATGAATGCTAGAGATCAAGAGAGAAGTTGGAAGCAAATGAAGCACTAGTAGAGGTGACAACAGCAGTCTGAGTAGGCAGATGAAGGTGAATGAACTGAAATAGTCGACCACATTTACGGCCTATCCCAAGAGCCTGTCCCGTCTTTGGATCCTGCACAACACAACCAGTAGACGAGAAAATGATAGTAAGGTCAAGATCACATAATTGGCCGACAGAGATAAGGTTTAGTGTGAGTTTAGGAATATAATAAGTATAAGGAAGTGCAACAGTGGAAGTGGAAACATGACCAATGTGGTCAATAGTCATAGGTGATCCATCAGCAGTATAAATAACAGGAAGAGCAGACATAGAGGATTTGGAAGAAAAAGTAGACAAGTCAGAAGTCATATGATTGCTACACCCGGAATCAAAGAACCATGAAGAAGTATCTGAAGTGGCCGACAGAGCAGTAGGGGGTGGATTACCAGAGGTAGTCATGAACTGCTGAAGGAGTGCAGAGAGATCACTGACACTGATCATAGAGGAGGATGTGGGAACATCAGAATCTGTAGTAGCAGCAGCTGACTTAAGGCGAAGGTCTCGACAAGGATTCTTAGGACAGTCACTACAATAGTGACCAGGACTACGCCGATGACATTGTTGACAAATCCGAATAGGACAGGTAAGTAGACGATGATTAGTAGCATGGCAGAATGTACATTCATCATTGCGAGACGAAGAATTGAAAGATGAAGCCGAAGAATTACGAGAACCATCAGAAGTGGACGAACCTTGATAACTACCTGAAAAGCCTTTAGAGCAAGAGCTAGAGGTAGCAAGAACTGTGTCTGTAAGTGGTGATTGGGTGAGACTAAGACGAATCTCCTCATAGAGGAGCTCAGAAATAACTTGTTCCAATGAGGGAAGAGGAGAGCGATGTAGAAGAGAGGCTCAAACAGGCTCAAAGACATTAGTGAGAGCCATGAGAAACATAATCAGGCGTTGCTGATCTCGGTAGCGAGCAAACTGAGTAGCATCATTAGAGCAGATCCAAGTAGGTTCAGATGGAGTCAATTGATCCCATAGAATATACATTTGAGACAGGAAGGCATTAATAGACTGGCCAAATTCCTGTTTCAAACGATGCAGAGAACTCAAAAGTTGGTACTGATGAGCAAGATCGGCAGTAGTGTAGCGGTGAGCGAGAAAGGCCCAGATGGAGGAAGCAGTGTCAAAGCGTCTGAACTGAAGGCTTATGGAAGGAATAGATGTATTTCGGAACCAAGTGATGATCTGATGATTCTTGCTATCCCAATCCTCAAGTCGTTTAGTGTATTCTGTAGACAGTTCTGTGTCACTTTTAACTGGGGCTTGAATATCTCCAGTGACATAACGCCAAAGCTTGCGACCTTTGAGAAAACTGGACATGGCTTGAGACCATGTAATGTAATTAGGACCTTCTAGAGTGACAGCAATAGGTCGAGATACCTCAGAACGTTCCATAGTGCAAGGACGAGGGATAATAGAATGAATAAGACAAGATTAATAGTGAAAATAGTTCCAATACAGTAGAAACAGTAGGAACGGAGCCAAATGAGGAAAATCTGATGGCAGAATCAGATTCAGGAGGCTGAAAATAGGCCAGAACCGGTCTAAACCGGTCCAATAACAGTCAAATAAGACCCCAACCGGCCAAAAAGAGCAGAAAACCGGTTTGAGCTGGTTCGAGTGGACCGGGGACAAGGAGCGGACCGGCGGCTTAGGGCTGACATCAGCAACGCATCACTAGGTCTGGCGTCAGCAGCAGATGCGTGAGCGTGGGATCGCGCGTGAGAGTGCGTGGGCGCGTGTCTGGGAGGCAACGGTGCGTGACGACGCGTGGTTATGAGGCTGCGCGTGAATCTTACATGCGGAAGTTCAGGTGGTGCGTGGGGGCGCGTGGAGAGGTTTCTGGGGACAATTTTTTTATGAATAGACTCAGGTGGAGGAGGAGAAGCTGATGGTGGTATCAGATTTTCGATTCAGTGATTTTAATTTTGACAGAGTGTCAGAAAATACAAAATTCGTGGAGAAATTAGCAGATTTACTGATGAAAAGATGTAGCAGCGGAAGAGAGAGGTTGTTTGAGGTCACCAGGCCTTTAAAGCTCTGATACCATGTTACAAAGAGTAAGAGATACAGAGAAAAGAAAAGTATTATTGCTAAATCGTTTGTACAAGATGTTAATTTACAGATTATACAGAGAGTATTTATAGAGAAAATGAAGGAAGGTGAAGACTTTGAAAATGAAGAGCAGGGCAGGTGAGCTTTTGACAATGGAAGCTTGACCAGTCTTGATCTTTGACAATGGTGGAGGCTTGATCTTTGACGAATGTTAGTTGCATGGAAGCTTGTGTTTACATTAACAGAGTGCAACATACCAGGGCTGTTGTAAGACTTCGGTACTGAAAAAGATGTAATGCTGCAGTTTCATAGAATTACCCTAGCATGATTTGGAGTCGCCTTCACTTAGTCTTAGCTTATTTTCTTTTTATTGGTCCATCACATATTCCTAGTTTCGACTTCCAACTAATCACACTGCAAAAATTTTACAACATTAATTAGTGAGAAAATTTTAACAGTGAAGAGAAGTGTCTATGTTTTGTTGGGGCGAACAAATAAATAATTGCCACTTTTTCACTTGACAATATTCAATTTCATCACATCAAATTTGCTATTTAGTGACGAGAATCTTTACAAACCAAATTTTGTTCACAAGTGTGAAGCTTTTAGTGATGATTTAAAGAATCGTTGAAAATAGAATTAGTATTCTTGAATCCTACAACACTATATATATCCTATTCATGACGTTTAGTGACGAGTTTGGCCAGTCGTCATCATTTCTTTTGCGACAAAATTGGAACAACTAGGTACTGACGAAGCCTTCCCATCTTACTGAAAGTCCCAAGGATAGATGGAAGTTATAACTTTATTTTTACCACCTTTGTCTGGACCACTATAGAAATCATCTCATCCTTGTGAAGTGTTATAGCTTTTTCTTTTGGGATTCTTGTATCAGTATCAGTATCAGATTTCAGAACCAGCTTTTTTGTATCTAGAATATGTGTATCATCGGCTTCCATGTGTCTTCATATATTCCTTGTCAATATGTATATAGTCATATCTATATTTGTTAGGTTCCTTTGTCAATATCATGTCTAGTTCTTTTTCAATATGAACATACTCTGGTAATTAATTTGTTGATCAATAATGAAAACAAATTTAGGGTTTTAGGACAATACCTTAGATAATACTAAAACAGCTTAACCATGACCCAGAGAAATGATAATTTTTCTTGTTTAATTGGATTGCGTTTATCTTCTAAGAAGTGTAGTGTTGAAATAGGAACTGAAACAAGAACTTTGCTGGTTTTATACATGGCACATATATATTATCAGTGTATGAGAGTAACATTTGAGATTCTTTTAGTGAGTGTCAACTTGTTTACGTGAAGACAAGAAGCTGATCAGTCACCTTTTTTTTATTTATTTTTTTTGTTCTTCCTTTCTCACCTTTCTTCTCCTACCACATTTATTTCATTGGAGAATAGATGCAGATAGATAAAGCTTATCATTGCACGTTCATGCAGTGAATGGTTGTCATCCCATGGGTCCCAAATAATTCCCAGCTTTCCCCTTTCAAGATCCTGATAGCCATCCCCAGACCGACCCTGAATTTGGTTTTCGAGCGTATGATCACTGGGGCTTCGAATCAAAAAGTAAAAACCAGTGGGCTCCATTCCCAAATAATTCATACCTATACACATCACTCAGCGACAGAAAAATAATTCCATGCCCAAACAAAATCCAAAGCATTAGAATTTATAATTTAGTTATCTAACATAATAAATGTTGTATTAAAATTTAGTCACAATCATTAAATAGTACCCATGAAACAATTACAAAGTCATGACCTCCAATTAAACTAGTAATGCGACTGCCTTTCCGGAGTTTCATCAGCAGGGTGATTACATTGAAAATAGCGCAACTTGGAATTATAATAAAGTCGGTGACATTATTGTCTCTGATAGTGTTTAGGCCAAAGTTATAATAAAGTTAATGTCATTTAACTATTCATGAGCAAGGTTTTTTGGCTTGAGCGTGCATGCGAATCAAAATTGTGTTCTTTTGTTAGATTAATGGCATATATACTTATCCCATTCTTTCTCCTTTGCTGCATTATGATCGGGTTTGGTTAATTTGAACTGTCTAATTAGTGTTTCTGGTCTCATTTTTTTGTATTTCCTTCTAAGTTTCCGGGATGAGATCATCTTAGTGAAATGAAAATGATGACATTAATTGTACGTGTAACATTTTGTTATGCAAGTAGACTAATGAAGGAGAGCTAAGAAACATCACCTGAGATCCATGAGGTATAATGCGCCAAGCATGGCATTCGAACTAGCCATACGAAGCAATTGTCTGTGAACATGTACATATTATCATCTCATGTTGTATGAAAGAATTTTCTCAAATAGAGGATCCTCACATTCACATGTATGGTCATACAGTACATGATCATGGATGCAGCTATATGAGGGAATTTTACTTATCCCAAAGGACAAACAAAAATCCAAAATAGAGAAATTAAATGACATTTTTGTCTTATCCTTTTAGTATAAGCATTACTACGGCATGCAAATTATGAGATGTTGACTCAGCTAAAGGATGTTTCCCTAGCTTTTATTAAAAAATTCCACATCAGATTTGCAGTATCACCGTCCGGCTTAAATAAGGATCTTCCCCAGAGAGAGAGAGAGAGAGAGAGAGAGAGAGAGAGAGAGAGAGTGGCTGGGTTTTTGTTTAAGGGAAAGCAAGAGAGAGGCCTTCACTGCTTGTATAACTAATTCTACTTGCATATTGATTACTGAGCACAAGAGGTAGAGTAGTCCTTTGAGAAGCGTGGAAGATATGGGTGAAGTAAGTGTAATTCTCTCTACTCTTGAGCTCTTTCACTAATTCATTTCATTTGAGTGGAACGTTTCTACTATTTAGCAATGCTCTCGAGCTCTTGCATGTAATTTTTCCACTCTCACACAACTCCATATATAGATGTTTGATTATGTGTAATTTTTTGCTTGAAGTTCATATATATCTATTTCATCAGCTTTGTGCATAGGAGGGGGATTGTATTGCTCATTCTTTGTCTCTCTTTTTCACCAAAATATTGAAAAAATTCATCATTTCTCTTTTACGTAAAGATTTGTATGTTGATTAACCTTTTGTGTGGTGTCAAAGGAGAACAAAGGGGAGACGAAGAATGAAGAAGGTGGGAACGAAGAAAAGAAGGAAAAAGAGCCCCAAGAGATTGTAATCAAGGTTGACATGCACTGTGAGGCTTGTGCCCGCAAAGTTGCAAGAGCCTTGAGAGGTTTTGAAGGTCATTTTCTTTACTAACGTTAACTTATGCCTATCTTAATTTCCCTCCTGTATAAACTTGGATTCACTTGTTTTCACACACACACACACACACAGAGTTCATTAACTATGCTTAGAAAATAGCACAAAGTTGAGCTTCGAACCAAAACATTACTTTTTGGATTGGAAAATATTATTACTCTAGAAAATTTGTACGGAAAGTTCCATTCTAAAATAATATGGCACAATAACATTTTTATAATTAAATGTCATCATGACAATTATTTTATTTTAAAATGAATAGTTCTTGTTCAACCACAAGTGATAAATTTTATAAGAATTTTTTTTATTGTATAACATTAGCCTATTAAATTTTCTGTATATATTGGGGCCATAGAACCAAAGATTGGATGATTATATATAAGCCTTATGTTAATAGCTTTATATAAATAACTTTATGGGGGCAGGCGTGGAGGTGGTAACGGCGGATTACAAGGCCAGTAAGGTGGTGGTGAAGGGAAAGACAGCTGACCCTATAAAGGTGTGCGAAAGGATTCAAAAGAAAAGTGGCCGAAAAGTTGAGTTAATATCACCTTTACCTAAGCCCCCTGAGGAGAACAAGGAGGAGGAACCCAAAGAAGAGAAGAAAGGGGAGGTACGAAATTCATTTACACAATAAATAATTTGCTCACTTAGCTCCATTTGTCGATCTGTTTAAAAGTACTGTGTATTTTGTTCAAAGGTCCTGTTAACATGTGCATTAATATGTTAAGGACTAATTAATGTAATGAATTTTACACAAAATACAAACTACAAGAAAATATTTATTTAATAGTTATAAATGAGATAAAATATGACATAATGTCTTCCTTTTCTAATACAATAACCAAATTGGTGAAGAGATTTGAAATTTAAACTTTTGTAATTTGTCAAAAGTACCCTTAAAGACATCATTATTATTAATGAATAAAATATTTTAAATTCAAACTTTGTATGACAAACTTAATAATAAATTCAAAACTATACACTTTATAATACAAGTCTTTTAGTCTTTGTTCTGAAATACATAATGCATGACTTTTAATTTTTTTTATCTACGTAATTATTTTATTAAATCAATTTATTTTTTTCTTTTTGATTCCCCATGAAATGTTTAGAGATTTGTAGGACAATTGTGATATGTAATAGTATCAATTGAATTTTGTTATATTAAATGATTTTATATTATTCTTAATTAAAAAATTAAAAAGAAACATAAATAGGGGTATATTTGAAGTTTAAAATATACAATACCATATAAATACTGAAAAATACCAGCAAACTCATTAATTACACTCTTTAAAAATTTATTAAAGCTAGTGGTAGAGGTAGGGTAAATACTTCGTTTCTCAAGAAAAAATTAATACATTAACTCTCTCTCCTCAACATATGCCCTCAAGTCACGTGTTAGTATTTGCCTACCAAAACAAAAATGATAAGTAGGAAGACGACTCTTTGAATTGGGTAGGGCCAGTAATAAAGTTCTGTGGGGTCACCCCCACCTGCTTAAGCTTAAGCTTCAGGCTATGTGGAGTTGCACAACTTGTGACTGCTGTTTCCATGCTGACATGAAAACAATAGAACAAAGTTAATAAGCAGTGCTAAGATGGAGGCCCATGGGCACATTCTTATAGGAAATAATGGCTCAGGGACCTGTAGAGGCCTTTGACCCTACTGCAACCAGGAAGTGAAGGCCTCAGTCGTCACAGGTGGTCTGAAGTAGATCTCTCCTTAGTGAGAAGATATTGAGTTCTACCGTTGTACCCGGCCACCTCATTTTTTAATTGTCAAATTAATTATGTAAAATATGTGATATTAGTATATATCAATATGCTCCTATTTCAAACGAAGGGCCATTCATATGCATCTTTTAACTTTGAAAGTGCGGTAACATGTTATATATCATCATCGTCCTGGTAATTTTCTTTGTCTTTGGTTGTTAGTTACTAATTGAATAGACAATGGAGTTGTTCTTTTGTTCACGTTTCTTTGCAGCCTCCTGCTATCGTAACTGTCGTGTTGAAAGTTGGAATGCACTGTGAAGCATGTGCTCAAGTTTTACAGAAGAAAATCCGAAAGATCCCAGGTCTATATACACTTGTTGATCTCATCTCTCTCATTTTTATTTTAACTTTCTAATAAACTTCAAGATCATATTACAAGGTGACCGCGGAGTCATTTTGGTTTCTATTTTCCTTTTGTTTTTGCTTTTTGATTTTCCTTTTACGTATAATTTAGTCTGCGGGGATCTCTGAAGGCCGGTAACCCTATTCTTACTCCATTCTTTTAAGAAAATAATTAAGTAGCATATTAATGTACAATGTAGCCACCTAAGCTCAAATTTTAATGATAGCAATTGCTCTAATTACAATCAGAATTGAATCTACTGGATGATGTCTTCTTTGCACCAAAAACAAAAAAAAAAAAGATCTATTCTTTTTTCCCCACGCAGGAAATTCTAAGTCGTCTGGAAGTTTGGTTCCAAAAGCATCATCAATTTCAACCATTCAAGTAACCAAAACATAGTTATTTTCAATGCGGTGTGAAGATATTGGAATGTGTTGCAGGTGTAGATTCAGCCACAGCAGATCTAGCAAATGATCAAGTAATTGTGAAAGGTATTGTTGATCCCGAAAAGCTGGTCAATGATGTGTACAAGAGAACTAGAAAGCAAGCTTCCATTATGAAGGATGAGGAAAAGAAGGAAGAAGATAAAAAAGAAGACGAGAAAAAGGAAGAAAGAGAAGGAGAAAAGAAAGATGGTGAAGAGGCGAAGGGAGAAGATGATAAGAATAGTGACATCAAGAAAAGCGAATATTGGCCCACGATTTATCATAGGGAGTATGCTTATTCCCCTCAAATGTTCAGTGATGAGAATCCAAATGCTTGCTCTGTCATGTAATCCATCAATCTATTTCCAGATTAGCTACATGCGGTAAATAAGATAGCTCGTAGGCAATTGAACGTTTACGCTATCTTTTGCTTTCTGAAATAACCTGTTCGATGAACATATCAAGTTTGTAAACATCTACAAGCTGGGGGTAATAAGCATTGAGTTTATGTCTTACCTATTAGCTACTACTGTCGCTTCAGATTTTAAGTGTAAATGTAAGGTACCATGTAACTCTTCAAGGTTATTATATAAGGTTGGCATTGAAATTGTGAAAGGGTAAAAAGTTTAAAATTTTGAATTGTATCTAACGCTCCACTTGGAATTCGAATTTTCGGTGAGAAAAGAAAAATATAAAGCAAAAGTGAACAAAAATAAAGTATTTTTGTTCATTTTTCCTTTGCTTTTGTCACTAAAAATTCAAGTTTCAAACGAAGCGTAAAGGATTCATCAACTACATAAGCAAAGGTTTTATTCCATGTTTCTCTCTCTCAAAATTATCTTTGGAGCTGACAACACTTTTCAGTGGTTTGAATTCTGCCATGCTCTTTTTTTTGTGTGCATCTGTTCCATTTCCATATATTGGTAATCAAGACTGTTATCTTGACTCTTGACTAATTTGATGAATTTTCTCAATCATATCCAAAAAAAATCCTTTATCAAAACATTTTTCGATTTTGCACTATCACAGATAAATGAATCTTGAACTAGGACTTAAAAAGGTTTAGAATGTGTGGCACATAGCTTAAGGGAAAATTTCCCCACAAAAACATATTCAGACACTCTCTTGTCAGATCGATTAAGAATATTCGAGGCGGCCAGAGTGTATGAGCCACTGATATAAAGATGCCCTTGGCCCATGAGCTTATCAGTAATATGCGAATGAAGGCCGACCAAACGAATGGTACAGGTCCGAGATTCTGCTCTCTACCCCCCTCCAAGAACTCAAGTTTCAAAATGAAATTACGGTTTCGACCCTTCATGTGTCTTGCACTCACTGACGGTGCTAAAAGCAAAAAAAAAAAAAAAAGTGCTTTGGAGCCTAATTCCTGCTACACCCTGCACAATAAGTCGTATTAGCTCTTAGTCGAACAAGAAACTATTGTGTTTTGGCCCCAGTTAATTTAACCCTCCAAAACCCAATTGGGTTAAAGCATACCTTCATGAACTGTTCTACATCAAAAACTAAATGAGGGGACGGACCACAAGGCCATATGTGGATCCAGACATGTGAAAAGTAGATACCAATCTTTGCAGAAAGCAATTCTGGTCGCTGGATATCTCGGTCTGACCATTATGTTTCCATCTCCATGGATTACGTTTGCGAGGAGCCGAGGAGGGACCCTTGAGATTCCAAACCTTTCCTAAAATGGACTCCTTTTCCTCTTTTGGCTTCAGTTTCGTTATTGGGGGACTTCGACATTTTTGCCTGTGATTTCCCTTTAACAACTTTCAGTCGTAAAACCGAATGGAAAATGATGAGAAGCATGAACTTGCTGCTGCCGAAAGCCTCTGTGCCACTTTCATTAGCATGGGTTCACACATATGACGTGAGATTCAGTACTGATTTGAGTGTGTCAGCTGACTCATCTCAATGCTAGCTATGGCATTTCGCTTAGCTTGGGTTTTGGAGATGAATATATTCAATTTTTCTATAGCTTTTAAGTGAACTACATTTCTACTTGTTAAAGACTGATCTTAGAATAATGTCATTTTTCGAATTTTGGATCATTGACATGCTCAAATTGCTTGTTTCATGTGCTATATATTGAAACACAATGCAAAGAATTTACAACATCAGAAAGGAAAAAAGAAACCCTAAGCATCTGCACTTTTTCTAATGAGCACTATCTTCTAACTGTGCCTTGCTGCTCCTAACCATTCTAGTCCCACATTTTGGTCATATCTCTACATGTACTTACCGGCACTACTAAAAAAAGGACTTTTGCCTCGGAAGTTTTTGCCACGGCCCATTTGCCGTGGCAAAAAACGTCATTTGCAACGGCAAGACGATCGTGGCAAAAATTCGAGGCAAATAGTTATTTGTCATGGCAATTTGCGACGGGGAGAAGAATGGTGGCACGAAATAGTTTTTGCCTCGAGTAATTGAGACAGCAAGTTTATCGACGCAAAAAAATAAATTTAGCAATGAAATTGGCCACGGCACAGCGTACCGCGGCAACAAAATTTAATCAAAACGTCCTCGTTTTGATTTGGCGGGTCTTTGAATTTTCAGCTTCTTCTTCCATCGCAAACCCTAGCCGTTTTCCATTTTCCCTCTTCTTCTCTTTTCCCACTCCCTCTCTCTGACCAACCAGCCTTCAAGTTGGAGGTCTGCCGCACCAGCCTGCAAGTCAGAGGTCCGCCGCACCACCACTACACCACACATTTCTTCTATGTTGTGCCGCCGCCCAACTCCTCTGCCACTGCCCAACAACTGTCGCCGCCAGCTCCTCCTCTGCTGCCTTGCAACTGTCGCCAGGTCCTCCTTCATTGCCCAACTCCAACTCCTCCTCCGCTGCCCTACAACTGCCGCACCACCACACCATCTCGTCGGCCTAGTAAGAACTTTGTCCACCATTGGTTTGTTAATATTTCTATCCTGGTGATTTCATATAAATGTCTACACAAAATCCACATGGGTCATGGCTGATGCCAAAATGAATTGAGGGAAAAACAAATGATCATTTGACCAATCATTCCTTAAAATTTCACTAATAATGTCAACTCATTTCAACAAATAAACTTAGTTCCTGTGGTTGACTTGCTTTTATTTTCTCAACAAATAAGAGATGCTTGCATATAGCAACTTAGTTCATGTGGTTGACTGGCTTTTATTTTCTCAACAAATAAGACATGCTTGCATATAGCTTAGTTCCTGTGGTTGCCGGGTTTAACTTGAGTTCTCTTCGATTGTCCATGGCATTTGAATTCACTAACCATTGCACTTTTCTATTACTTAATTAACCAAAGAAAATAAAGAATTATAGAAAAGTTTATGTCTAGTACAATGTGAATTTTAGCTTTACCCCCTTTCCAAAACCTCTATAACTTCTTGTTGAGTGAGTAGAAATATCAAATTTTCAAAATTTCAATTTCACAGAGTACTTTGCAATGACAATCTTCAAACTATCCAAGTCATTCGAAGATTGTCAAACTAGATTATTGGCCTAGATCTTGAGTTTTTTTTTTTTTTTTAATACGCAGGACTTATTTTTCAATAGTGTCTCATGAACTCGTTTAAAGAATTTTAATGAGTATATTGCTTGAAGAAGACGCAGACACATTCAACTGGGCAAATGAGAACAAGTTTGACACATTAAATAGAATTAACTTCACCCATGCATGAAGTAGAATTAACAAACCTATGGTGGACGGAGAAGTGTATTCAAACATGCTCATTTTTTTTTTCAATAGAATTAACATCACATTAAATAGAGAAGTATACTACTTGAACAAGTTTGACACATTAAATAGAATTAACATTAATGTATATATGAACATTGTTGAAAATAACTATAGTTACATGACATAACTAACCTAAAACTTTCAAAAATGAAAAAAAAAAGAAAGAAAGAAAGACTCAGCTACTTAATTAATATTTAAAATTACCTAGGAATGATATGGAGTGGTTCTTAAAAAAAAACCCCAAAAAGGGAAGAGAAAATGAATTTTGATTATTGTGATTACTCTTTTCTTTTAAATGTTAGTGATGAAAGAAAATTCATGTCGGTGTTGATCATATTTTGTTTGGGCAAATAATTTGAAAATGAACCCATGTATATGGAGTTGACGAAAAATGGATATAAATGGCCAAATTAGTTGGGATTAGAGGAGATGATGACATGCTTTAACCAATATGATAAGATTGGCTTCCTACCATACAGGTTGGCTGATTTACAAGATCCCAAAAAGTCTAAAACCCACAAACACTATATTTGGATCTTGATTTGGGAAAGAGAAAGAAAAATGAAATGAAATTTTTATGGACAACCAAACAAAACAAAAATGAATTTTTTTAGCAAATACTAGTTAATTTCTTTTTAGCAAAAATGAATTTATTTTTGTATATTTGTCATCAATTCATAAATTATATAGATTTGATAAGAAAATGAAATCTTTGATAGACAAACATCTTTGATAAGAAAATGAAATGTTTACAATGATATATGGCATGCATACATACATATTTATATTTTGATTACCTCATGCTTACATGAGTTAATTAAAGGATAAGAAAACAACCTTAGACCCATTTGAGAATCCTCATCGGAGTTTGTGGATTCGGCTTTAATGAGATGGTTCTTGAATTGTCCAGTTTTGGACAATTCGAGAATGCATAAGTCTATATGGCAGTTAGTGTCTCACCGCTTCAGGTTGTTTATCTTTGAGGGTTATTCCATGTGGCAGATCCTATAGTCCTCAGCGTACATATTGGATATAGTGTATATCAACACACTCATCTATGTCGTGTACGTGGAGAACTGCGGGGAAATGTTGTTGGATTTTCCTTGGAGATGGACAAAGCGGTTTGAGCTGTTTTATGCTATATAGATTGTGTATTCCTAAATGGGATAGGACCACCTAGATATTAGAAAGAAGTTGGATGGATAAGTTTCACGATGCATGGGCAAATAAATAGACTATTTTTTAGTTGTTGTGGCAAACAAGTAATATTGTTGATGTTAGCATGTGCAGAACTATGGACAGGAGTTGGATTGATTTAGGCGATAAGTTGTCACCAGAGTATGTTAATAGGATTGATCAATTCCTATCATTTGCGTATGCCTGCCGAGATGAAAGTTCTGTGAGATGGTATTCGTGTAAGAGGTGTGCAAATCGATATCCTAACCCACGAGATGTTGTGCGTAACCATCTTTTGAAGAGTGGGATGTGTAAGAATTACAAAAATTGGACAAGTCACGGGAAAGCCCGTCGTCCTTTGCAACCTCACCAACAAAATAAAATGTTGATGGAATCTGACATTGGTACTGACATTAGGGATGACATGGTTGGAATGATACAAGAGGCTTTTCCACATGTTGGCATAACTTCTGAGAATGATGAGGACCAGATAAGGAGAAATCAAGAAACGATTGACTCTTTCAAACTTTTGGAAGAGGCACAGACTGAATTGTATCCGGGTTATCAGAAATTTACCAAACTATCGTTCATTGTTCGACTTTTGCATATGAAGGTGCTAAATAGTTGGATGGACAAGTCGATCGATATGTTACTTGATTTGTTGTGTGAGGCTTTCCCTAAGGGAGTGAATCTTTCGAAGAACTACTATGAAGCTCGAAAGATAACTAAAAATTTGGGGTTCACTTATAAGAGTTGGGATACATGCCCTAACAGTTGTATGTTGTTTTGAAATGGGGATGTCGATCTTAATCAATGTGTCGTATGTAGCAGTTCTAGATGCAAAAGAATGTGATGATACTAGAAACTCAAAAAGTAAGAAGAAACCTGCAAAACAGATGAGGTATTTTCCTTTGAAGCCAAGGTTGCAAAGGTTTTTTATGTCGTCACAAACGTCAAAGGCAATGAGATGGCATGCAAAGGAAAGGGTAAATGATGGGACCTTAAGGCATCCTACTAACTCACCGGCATGGAAACATTTTGATCAGCACAATCCAGTTTTTGCCAGTTATCCTCACAGTGTAAGACTTGGCCTTGCATCAAATGGATTCAACCCATTCAGGTCAATGAACATAGTCAAGTATTTTCGAAGTTTGTGGGTAATGATGTTGCAGTTACGCCAACAAGTGCTTATCCACGACCTATTGAGCAGGTATAACATTATCCATTCTGTGGGCAAGAGGCAGAACACCATAACCTTACTCCAATATACATTAGCAAGGCTAACCATTGTCTAGGAATTTCATCCTAATAACAACAGTAAAAAAATCTGTTGCTGCTACAACATTTCTGCAACTCCAGGCATAGAGTGCAATATAATCCTATTAGTCTGCTTGTTGAGCAGACTTTTAATGAGCACTTGTTGATCAGAATCAATATCCAAACATAAAAGATAACATAATAGTCTAGTGTTCATTTTGCCAGTTCACACAAGCTTTATTAACAGTATTAATACAGCTGAAAAATAATATTGTTGCAATATCTACCCAAGAAATGCAATAAGCTTCATTAAGCATTTAATTTTCTATTACAAACATTATAGTAAGCTAGACTATACAGGCAAAATTATCTACCATTTCCAACATTAATGCAACAATTTCAGTGCCTCTTGCTAATGCAATAACTTTACACAAATAGGAAAAGTCACACAAATTTGCATGTGAGCTTAATCAGAACAATGAAAAAGGAAATAAATTCTAAATGTAACTAGGCACCTCAGAATACTTAACCCGACCCCATCATAGATAAACACATAATACCTTCTATTGTTTCATCATTTTAAAGCATCCCACGCACACAACATTTTTTTCTGATACATCATCCTATGCACACAACATTTTTTTTATCAACCATCATATGCACACAACATTTGCAACTGCAAAGTTTAAGTTTCGGCGTCTTAGGGCCCAAAATCCACGAACAGTATAGGAACGGCGTGAAACTTGGCACATAGCACGATTTAGGTGAGGATAACGTGCGGGAATAAACGGCACAATCGCCGGAGTATCGATTTAGGAATTATCGCATTTTTTCTAATATTAGGACACTTTCAGTATTAAAGTTCAAGTTTCATCATTTTTGGGCCCAAAATTCACAAACGGTCTAGAAATGGTGTGAAGCTTGGAACGTAGCACGGTTTAAGCGAGGATGATGTGTGGGTACAAACGGCACGGTCATCTGAGTCCCGGTTTGGAAATTATAGAATTTTTTGTAATATTAGGACACTTTTAGTTTTAAAGTTCAAGTTTCGGCGTTTTGGGGCCCAAAATTCACAAACAGTATAGGAACGGCGTGAAACTTGGCACGTAGCACGGTTTAGGTGAGGATGATGTGTGAGGACAAATGGCACATTCGTCGGAGTCCCGGTTTAAGAATTATAGAATTTTTTGTAATATTAGGACTCTTTAAGTTTTAAAGTTCAAATTTCGGCGTCTTTGGGTCCAAAATCCACGAACGGTATAGGAATGGCGTGAAACTTGGCACGTAGCACGGTTTAGGTGAGGATGATGTGTGTGGACAAACAGCATAGTCGCGCGTGTCCCCGTTTGGGAATTACAAAATTTTTTGTAATATTAGGACACTTTAAGTTTTAAAATTCAAGTTTCATTGTTTTCGGGCCCAAAATCCACAAACGGTCTAGAAATGGTGTGAAACTTGGAACGTAGCACGGTTTAAGCAAGGATGATGTGTGGGGACAAACGGCACGGCCATCCGAGTCCCGATTTGCGAATTATAGAAGTTTTTGTAATATTAGGACACTTTAAGTTTTAAAGTTGAAGTTTCGGCGTTTTGGAGCCCAAAATCCACAAACGGTCTACAAACGGCTTGAAACTTGGCACGTAGCATGGTTTAAGTGAGGATGATGTGTGGGGACAAACGGCACGGCCGCCGGAGTCTCGGTTTAGGAATTATAGAATTTTTCAAATATTAGGACACTTTAAGTTTTAAAGTTCAAGTTTCGGCGTTTTGGAGCCCAAAATCCACAAATGGTCTACAAACGACTTGAAACTTAGCACGTAGCACGGTTTAGGTGAGGATGATGTGTGGGGACAAAAGACACAGTCACACGTGTCCCCGTTTAGGAATTATAGCATTTTTTGTAATATTAGGACACTCTAAGTTTTAAAGTTCAAGTTTCGTCATTTTCTGACCCAAAATCCACAAACGGTCTAAAAATGGTGTGAAACTTGGAACGTAGCACGGTTTAGGCGACGATGATGTGTGGGGACAAACGGCACGGTCGTCCGAGTTCTGGTTTCAAAATTATAGAATTTTTTGTAACATTAGGACACTTTAAGTTTTAAAGTTCAAGTTTCGGCGTTTTGGAACCCAAAATCCACAAACGGTCTACGAACGGCTTGAAACTTGGTACATAGCATGGTTTAGGTGAGGATGACGTGTGGGGACAAATAGCACGATTGCCGGAGTCCCGGTTTAGGAATTATAAAATTTTTTCAAATATTAGGACACTTTAAGTTTTAAAGTTCATGTTTCGGCGTTTTGGAGCTCAAAATCCACAAACGGTCTACAAACGGCTTGAAACTTGGCACGTAGCACTGTTTAAGTGAGGATGATGTGTGGGACAAATGGCACAGATGCGCGTGTCCCCGTTTGGGAATTACGGAATTTTTTCTAATATTAGAACACTTTAAGTTCTAACGTTCAAGTTTCGGCGTCTTGGGGCCCAAAACCCACAAATGGTATAGAAACGACGTGAAACTTGGCACGTAGCACGGTTTAGGTGAGGATGACGCGTGAGGACAAACGGCACAGTCGCCGAACTCCCGATTTAGAAATTATAGAATTTTTTTTAATATTAGGACGCTTTAAGTTCTAACGTTCCAATTTTGGCATCTTTGGGTCTAAAATTTAGGAACGGTATAGGAACAGCGTGAAACTTGGCACATAGCACAGTTTAGGTGATGATGACGTGTGGGGATAAACGGCACGGTCGCCGGAGTCCCGGTTTAGGAATTATAGCATTTTTTGTAATATTAGAACACTTTAAGTTTTAATGTTCAAGTTTCGTCATTTTCGGGCCCCAAAATCCACGAACCGTATAAGAATGGCGTGAAACGTGGCACGTAGTACGGCTTAGGCGAGGATGACGTGTAGGGACAAATGGCACGGTCGCGGGAGTCCTGATTTTAGAATTATAGCATTTTTTTCTATTATTAGGACATTTTAAGTTTAAAGTTCAAATTTCGGCGTTTTGGGGCCCAAAATTCACAAACAGTCTAGAAACGGTGTGAAACTTGGCACGTAGCACAGTTTAGGTGAGGATGACATGTGGGGACAAATGGCACGATCTCCGGAGTCCCAGTTTAAGAATTATAGCATTTTTTCTATTATTAGGACACTTCACTTTAAGTTTAAAGTTCAAATTTCGACGTTTTGGGGCTCAAAATCCACGAACGACCTAGGAACGGCATGAAACTTGGCACGCAGCACGATTTAGGTGAGAATGATGTGTGGGGACAAACAGCACGGTTTTCAGAGTCCCGGTTTAGGAATTATAGCTTTTTTTGTATTATTAGGACACTTTAAGTTCTAAAGTTTAAGTTTCGGCATCTTAGAGCCCAAAATCCACGAACGGTCTTGGAACGACGTGAAACTTGGCACATAACACAATTTAGGTGAGGATGACGTGTGAGGATAAATGGCACAGCCGCCGGAGTCCCAGTTTAGGAATTATAGCATTTTTTTGTAATATTAGGACACTTTAAGTTTTAATGTTCAAGTGTCGTCGTTTTCGGGCCCAAAATCCACGAATGGTATAGGAACGACGTGAAACTTGGCACATAGTATGGCTTAGGTAAGGATGACATGTGGGGACAAATGGCACGGTCGCCGGAGTCCCAGTTTTAGAATTATAGCATTTTTTCTATTATTAAAACACTTTAAGTTTAAATTTTAAATTTCGGCGTTTTGGAGCCCAAAATCCACGAACGGTCTAGGAACGGCGTGAAACATGGCACATAACACGACTTAGGCGAGGATGATGTATAGGGACAAGCGGCACGGTCGCCGGAGTCCCGGTTTAGGAATTATAGCTTTTTTTATATTATTAGGACACTTTAAGTTCTAAAGTTCAAGTTTCGGCATCTTAGGGCCCAAAATCAACGAACGGTCTCGGAACAGCTTGAAACTTGGCAAGTAACACAGTTTAGGTGAGAATGACTTGTGAGGGCAAATGGCACGGTCGCCGGAGTCCCGGTTTAGGAATTATAGAATTTTTTCTAATAGTAGGACACTTTAAGTTCTAACGTTCAAGTTTCAACGTCTCAGGGCTCAAAATCCATGAATGGTCTAGGAACGGCGTGAAAGTTGGCACGTAGCACGATTTAGGTGAGGATGACGTGTGGGGACAAATGGCACCGTCGCCGGAGTCCTGGTTTAAGAATTATAGCATTTTTCTATTATTAGGACACTTCACTTTAAGTTTAAAGTTCAAATTTCGGCGTTTTGGGGCCCAAAATCTAGGACGGTTTAGAAACGGCGTGAAACTTGGCACGCAGCACGGTTTGGGCGAGGATGACATGTGGGGACAAATGGCACGGTTGCCGGAGTCCCGGTTTAGGAATTATAGCTTTTTTTGTTATATTAGAACACTTTAAGTTCTAAAGTTCAAGTTTCGGCGTCATAGGGCCCTAAATCCACAAACGGTCTCAGAACGGCGTGAAACTTGGCAAGTAACATGATTTAGGTGAGGATCATGTGTGAGGACAAACGGCACGGTTGCCAGAGTCTCGGTTTAGGAATATTACATTTTTTGTAATATTAGGACACTTTAAGTTTTAATGTTCATGTTTTGTCGTTTTTGGCCCCAAAATCCACGAACGGTATAGGAACAGCATGAAACTTGGCACGTAGCACGGTTTAGGTGAGGATGACGTGTGGGGACAAACGGCATGGTCGCCGGAGCCCCGGTTTTAGAATTATAGCATTTTTTCTATTATTAGGACACTTTAAGTTTAAAGTTCAAATTTCGGCGTTTTGAGGCCTAAAATTCATGAACGGTCTACGAATGGCGTGAAAGATGGTACGTAGCACGGTTTAGGTGAGGATGATGTGTGGGGACAAATGGAACGGTCGCCAGAGTCCCACTTTAGGAATTATAGCTTTTTTTGTATTATTAGGACACTTTAAGTTCTATAATTCAAGTTTCGGCGTCTTAGGGCCCAAAATCCACGAACGGTCTCAAAACAGTGTGAAACTTGGCACGTTACACGGTTTGGGTGAGGATGATGTGTGAGGACAAACGGCACGGTCGCCGGAGTCCCGATTTAGGAATTATAGTATTTTTTCTAATATTAGGACACTTTAAGTTCTAACATTCAAGTTTCGGCGTCTTAGGACCCAAAATTTATGAACGGTCTAGGAATGCCGTGAAACTTGACACGTAGCACGATTTAGGTGAGGACGATGGGTGGGGAAAAACGGCCTGGTCGCCGAAGTCCCGCTTTAAGAATTATAGCGTTTTTTCTATTATTAGGACACTTCACTTTAAATTTAAAGTTCAAATTTCGGCGTTTTGGGGCCCAAAATTTACGAACGGCCTCGGAACGGCGTGGAACTTGGCACGTAGCACAGTTTAGGCGAGGATGATGTGTGGGGACAAACGGCACAGTTGCCGGAGTCCCAGTTTAGGAATTATAGCTTTTTTTTGTATTATTAGGACACTTTAAGTTCTAAAGTTCAAGTTTCGGCGTCTTAGGGCCCAAAATCCACGAATGGTCTAGGAACGAGGTGAGACTTGGAACGTAACACGATTTACATGAGGATAACGTGTGAGGACAAATGGCACGGTTGCTAGAGTCCCGATTTAGGAATTATTGCATTTTTTTGTAATATTAGGACACTTTAAGTTTTAATGTTCATGTTTTGTCGTTTTTGGGCCCAAAATCCACGAACGGTATAGGAACGGCGTGAAACTTGGCACGTAGCACGGTTTAAGTGAGGATGACGTATGGGGATAAACGGCACGGTCGCCGGAGTCTCGGTTTTAGAATTATAGCATTTTTTCTATTATTAGGGCACTTTAAGTTTAAAGTTCAAATTTCGGCGTTTTAGGGCTCAAAATTCATGAACGGTCTAGGAACGACGTGAAACTTGGCACGTAACACGGTTTAGGTGAGTATTACGTGTGGGGACAAATGGCACAGTCGCCGGAGTTCCAATTTAGGAATTATAGCTTTTTTGTATTATTAGGACACTTTAAGTTCTAAAGTTCAAGTTTCGGCGTCTTAAGGCCCAAAATCCACAAACAGTCTCGGAACGGCGTGAAACTTAGCACGTAACACGGTTTAGGTGAGAATGACGTGTGAGGACAAACGGCACGGTCACCGGAGTCCCGGTTTAAGAATTATAGCATTTTTTCTATTATTAGGACATTTCACTTTAAGTTTAAAGTTCAAATTTTGGCGTTTTGGGGCCCAAAATCCAGGAACGATTTAGGAATGGCGTGAAACTTGGCACGTAGCACGGTTTAGGCAAGGATGACGTGTGGGGACAAATGGCACGGTTGCCGGAGTCCCGGTTTAGGAATTATAGCTTTTTTTGTTATATTAGGACACTTTAAGTTCTAAAGTTCAAGTTTCGGCGTTATAAGGCCCTAAATCCACAAACGGTCTCAGAACGGCGTGAAACTTGGCATGTAACACGATTTAGGTGAGGATGACGTATGAGGACAAACGGCACGATTGCCAAAGTCTCGGTTTACGAATTATTGCATTTTTTGTAATATTAGGACACGTTAAGTTTTAATGTTCATGTTTTGTTGTTTTCGAGCCCAAAATCCACGAACCGTATAGGAACATCGTGAAACTTGGCACGTAGCACGATTTAGGTGAGGATGACGTGTGGGGACAAATGGCATGGTCACCGGAGCCCCAGTTTTAGAATTATAGCATTTTTTCTGTTGTTAGGACACTTTAAGTTTAAAGTTCAAATTTTAGCGTTTTGAGGCCCAAAATTCATGAACAGTGTAGGAATGGCGTGAAACATGGCACGTAGCACGGTTTAGGCGAGGATGACGTGTGGGAACAAATGGTACGGTCACCAGAGTCCCGCTTTAGGAATTATAGTTTTTTTTGTATTATTAGGACACTTTAAGTTCTAAAGTTCAAGTTTCAGCGTCTTAGGGCCCAAAATCTACGAACGGTCTTAGAACGGCGTGAAACTTGGCACGTTACACGGTTTGGGTGAGGATGATGTGTGAGGACAAACGGCACAGTCTCCAGAGTCCCGATTTACGAATTATAGTATTTTTTCTAATATTAGGACACTTTAAGTTCTAACATTCAAGTTTCAGTGTCTTAGGGCCCAAAATCCTTGAACGGTATAGGAATGGAGTGAAACTTGGCACGTAGCACGATTTAGGTGAGGACGACGGGTGGGGAGAAACGGCCCAGTCGCCGAAGTCCCGCTTTAAGAATTATAGCGTTTTTTCTATTATTAGGACACTTCACTTTAAGTTTAAAGTTCAAATTTTGGCGTTTTGGAGCCCAAAATTCATGAACGGCCTAGGAACGGCGTGAAACTTGGCACGCAGCACGGTTTAGGCAAGGATGACATGTGGAGACAAACAGCATGGTTGTCGGAGTCCCAGTTTAGGAATTATAGTTTTTTTTGTATTATGAGGACACTTTAAGTTCTAAAGTTCAAGTTTCGGCCTCTTAGGGCTCAAAATCCACGAACGGTCTCGGAACGGCGTAAGACTTGGCACGTAACACGATTTACGTGAGGATGACGTGTGAGGACAAACGGCACAGTCGCCAGAGTCCCAGTTTAGGAATTATTGCATTTTTTTGTAATATTAGGACACTTTAAGTTTTAATGTTCATGTTTTGTCATTTTTGGGCCCAAAATCAACGAACGATATAAGAACGGCGTGAAACTTGGCACGTAGCACGGTTTAGGTGAGGATGACGTGTTGGGATAAATGGCATGGTCCCCGGAGTCCCGGTTTTAGAATTATAGCATTTTTTCTATAATTAGGACACTTTAAGTTTAAAGTTCAAATTTCGGCGTTTTGGGGCTCAAAATTCATGAACGGTCTAAAAACGATGTGAAATTTGGCACGTAGCACGGTTTAGGTGAGAATTACGTGTGGGACAAATGGCACGGTCCCTGGAAACCCAGTTTAGGAATTATAGCTTTTTTTGTATTATTAGGACAATTTAAGTTCTAAAGTTCAAGTTTCGGCGTCTTAGGGCCCAAAATCTACGAACGGTCTCGGAACGGCGTGAAACTTGGCACGTAACACGGTTTAGGTGAGGATGACGTGTGAGGACAAATGGCACGGTCACCGGAGTCTCGCTTTAGGAATTGTAGAATTTTTTCTAATATTAGGACACTTTAAGTTCTAACGTTCAAGTTTCGGCGTGTTAGGGCCCAAAATCCATGAACGGTCTAGGAACGACATGAAACTTGTTACGTAGTACGATTTAGGTGAGGATGACGTGTAGGGAAAAACGGCACGGGCCCGGAGTCCCGGTTTAAGAATTATAGCGTTTTTTCTATTATTAGGACACTTCACTTTAAGTTTAAAATTCAAATTTTGGCGTTTTGGGCCCAAAATCCATGAATGGTCTAGGAATGGCGTAAAACTTGGCATGTAACACGTAGCACGGTTTAGGCGAGGATGACGTGTGGGGACAAACAGCACGATCGCTGGAGTCCCGGTTTAGGAATTATAGCTTTTTTTGTATTATTAGGATAGTTTAAGTTCTAAAGTTCAAGTTTCGGCGTCTTATGGCCCAAAATCCACAAACGGTCTCAAAACGGCGTGAAACGTGGCCTGTAACACAGTTTAGGTGAGGAGGACATGTGAGGTCAAACGGCACGGTCGCTGGAGTCCCGCTTTAGGAATTATAGCATTTTTCTATTATTTGGAGACTTTAAGTTTAATGTTCAAGTTTCGGCGTTTGGAGTCCAAAATCCACGAACTGTCAAGGTACGGCATGAACCTTGGCACGTAGCACGGTTTAGGTGAGGATGACGTGTGGGGACAAACGGCACAGTCGTTGGAGTCGTGGTTTAGGAATTATAGCATTTTTTCTAATATTCAGACACTTTAACTTTTAAAGTTCAAGTTTCGGCGTTTTGAGAGCTCAAAATTCACAAACGGTCTACAAATGGCGTGAAACGTGGCACGTAGCACGGTTATGGGTAGAATTAGTTGTAGGGACAAACGGCATGCTCTCCGGAGTCCCGATTTAGGAATTATAGCCTTTTGCCTAATATTAGGACACTTTAAGTTTTAAAGTTCAAGTTTCGGCGTTTTGTGGCCCAAAATCCGTGAACGGTCTAAGAACGGCATGAAACTTGGCACGTAGCATGGTTTAAACAAGGTTGACGTGTGGGGACAAATGGCACGATTGCCGGAGTCCCGGTTTGAGAATTATAGCATTTTTTTAAATATTAATATTGTAACACTTTAAATTTTAAAATGTTTAATTTATTTGAAAGAACTTATTTAGATATTGTACTTATGATTGTAGGATGGTGTAAAAGTTAGTTTGCTTAGTGTTGGGCTTCCAAAACTCGAGGTGTCAGAAGAAATTCTTATTAGTATGGATCCATTGGCTGAAGTGAATGAAGAATTATTAAAACCAAATTTCTACAAAGTTTTTGTTCAAATTGCGACAAAACTTAATGCTCTTTTAGAAAGGCCAAGCCAAGACATAAGAACTGTGAGAGAATCAGTTGGCCGACACATTGCATGGAAATCTGTTGATATAAATTTCAACTTTCTTTTATATGTTTTTAATTTTATTGATGACATGCATATATGTATATATATTAACTGTAGCAATCATATTGATACTTGTTTTATTTATTTTTTTCAGGTTATTGAGAAAGAGTAGATATTTCATGGAGTTTGGTATTGAAGTAGTGGATGTTGGGATACTCTTGGATTTTGGCATTCATATATTAGTTACGAAAACTTTATTGTATACATTTGATCGCACTTTAATTATTTCTTTATATAAATATTATATTTTGGATGATATGTATTAAATATTTTGGATTTGTGTTGTGAATTTATGAAGAATGGATTTCTTTAATAATTTATTTAGTTTAATTGCTTTATATAAACTTGAATTACAGGGAATTAAAAATTTTAATTTTTAATATATATGATTAAAATTAAAATATAGCATTTGCGACGGCATGGTACTTTTTGCCACAGCAAAAACCAAAGCAGAGCTCTAAAATTAGCTACAATTTTGTGGCTACAATTATATATTGGTCACTAAAAACAAGTATTTGCGACGGCAGATTAATATTAGCCACAGCAAAACCGTGGCTAATAGTTCAAGTTTTCGTGAAATGCTTTTGCCACGGCAAAGAACCGAAGCAAAAGCTCTAAAACTAGCTACAATTTTGTGGCGACAATTATATTGGTCACTAAAACAGGTACTTGCGACGGCACGATTGATATTAGCCACAGTAAAAACCGTGGCTAATAGTCCAGGCTTTTGTGAAATGTTTTTGCGACGGCAGTTCACCGTGGCAAATATAATTAGTTGCGACGGCGTGGCGACATACTAGAGCCGTGGCAAATAAATTAGTGCTGCCTCAACTTTTTTGCGACAGCATAGTTGCCGTGGCAAATACTGTCTGTCGTGGCAAGGGCCGTCGCAAAAACTTTTTGCGACGCTGCCTATTGCCACACCCTTCTGACCGTGGCAAAGTCGTGGCAAAAGGTCATTTGCCACGGCAACCAGTATTTTGCGACGGTAATCTGCCGTGGCAAAAAAACTCTTTTTTAGTAGTGCAACCAAAAGAAAATTGTGCTTTCGTCTTCCAATACCTTTCCTGTTATTGAGTGTAATTTGCTCCCCCACCCCACTACCACCATTGAACTTTTTAATGGTCGCCTTTTTTATTTTATTTTTTTGGTTGCTTTAGAGGATATACAAATAAGCTACTTCATACATTCGCTAAGAAATATTGCATTTCGTCACCACACTGTCATCTGCGAGGAACTCCACCACACTTACATTGGAACCGTGGCTTAGGTCCCACCACGTGCTCTAGGTACTGAAAAGTATGTTGAATTTCACCGAGCGGCTATGGAAACTCAAATCCAAGTATTGAGTGAGGAACTCTAAGTTCTTACCAGTTAAACTAGCCACTCGATGGTGTCCCTTTTACATACGCATGCTGATGATTTACATTTTGAAGCATTCATTTGAAGTTTGATGCACCTAAAAAAAAAAAAAAATTATAGTCTTATAGAGATTTTATACAGAAAGCTCCATCAGAATGATATTATAGTAGCATTTTTTAAACGACAAGTGTTATGGTTAAAATAAAAAGACCACAATCAGACAAATCATTCTATGTAACAAACATTATGTTTGTATAGTGTTCAATATCCATCGTAAATGTGACCTACACCATTTAAGAGATAAACATACTAATCCTAACTAACTCACAATAATGAAAAATATGAAAATGTTCCTATGGTTTGGCAGAATATGAAAGATTCTTTTTTGTTTCAACCTGCATTAATATACTAATGGAAATGCAAGCAGGACAGTCTGAATTCTTATATATCCAGTGCCCTTGGCATATTAGGGGATGCCTAATCAGTGGGATGGGTCTGTTTGGATAAATAAGTGAGGAAGCTCAAGCATGAAGTAGCAGAAACATCTTTTTTACGACTTCCCCAAGTTTCTCTTCTGCTTGCCTCTCAGTTCAATGAATTATTAAATAGAGGCTCTCTTTGTTTGATTGTAGCTTAGATGCAAGGTCTATCCAAAACCACATATATAATGTGAATGCAACCAAATGGTTGACATTGGGAATTCCTAAAAAACTGCATCTCCTGCATAATCTTGTTTGATTCCTCTTTATTAACAATTCAATACTGTAATATATTTACATACTAGTACAGTATTTCGCAATCACTCTTGATCAATCTATGTCACAAACTCTAAATTTGAGGAATTAAGTTATAGAAAAATTAATTAATCAGGGGATGAGATGAATTTTGGGACACTCCATTTGCAGAAGTCGCTAGAGGGATCAAGTGGGACAGTGTTGAATGAAGTGATATGTGGGTCCACATTTGTGCTCAGGTTCTACCCAGCTAGCTAGCTAAGATTCTACTATAAAAAAAAAAAGAAATATTATTACCCAAGCGGTAATCACTTATACAAAAGTCTGCAATTTTGGTTATGGGCATAAGTAGACAAAATTAATTTGGCTAATGTCCTCAGTTACGGAATGAATGAGAGAAGTCACATATTTTACTTTTGTTTGGTTGAGCTGAGAAAGCAAAAAAGAAAATAAGTATGCAAAAAAAATTATTGACGAAGGCACAGGGTTCGAATTATAGCAATTATGTTAAAATTGAGTATGTTAGAAAAAAAAAAAAAAAAAAGTCCTAGCATTTATGCAAGTAAGAAAGTCTCAAGGAGAAGGCACAGGGTTCGATTTCTTGACGAAGCGTTTTTAGCTGTGAAATCTACTACGTCGTTAATCACACTAAGTGTACAATAAGGACAATTGTTTGTCTAGATAATTGGTGTTATGCAAAATTAAGTGACTTTTTGGTGGTCTGCAGAAAAAGGTTGCGCTAAGTTACGCAATAACCTGTCAGAGCGCTAAACTTTATAGCAGCACGAGAGGGGAGACAAAGTTTTCACGTGAGATTCAGCCGCGAGACAAGCCAAAGGCATAGGCTTATACATCCCTAAGACCATAGGGGTGAACATTTGGCGAGCCACGCCTATGCACAAAAAAAAAAAAATTCATCGGGCCCAAAATCAAATTCCAAGCTCATCTAATTAAAAAAATTAAATTTTCAAGCCCACTCATTTAATATAAATTTTGTTTCATATATAATTTTTTTTCTCTAGAAATAATATTAAAATAACATAAAATTTAATTACATATACATATATATAATATTAAAATATAAAAAATATATTATTTTATATATTTTTGAACTGGGGCGAGCTTTATAAACGATTTTTAGGCCCGCTCATTAAACTAATTGAGCTTAAAAAAATTCTCAAATTATATAATTTATGAGCGAATTTATCAAGCTCTTGCACTCATGGCCACCCCTAATAGACTATGGAGCATAGATGATTCCAACAACAGGCTGCGATGAGTCGAACCCAAACTTTAAGTGAGAAGAACGATAAATTCATCTGTTGAACCAACGCATTGCATATACAACTTTTGACAAAGTTTACTCACTCTAATTGCGTACAAAACACTCTTACTTGGTCTGGTTCTCCCACATTATTAATAAATAAATAAATGAAATAACGAAAATAAGAGAAGTGTATATACATTTGTTAGCTTCATTCATTATTCATGAATATATTCTGAAATCAAAATTATGAAATGTAATGTTTCGTTTGGTTATGGTTTTGATTTTGATTTTTTGTTTTAATTTTTTAAAATTTGATAGAATTACATTTCACAAATTGGTTTAAAAAATTGTTTATGTTAAAATAGTGGTTAGTAAGTCGATTCCGAAATTTATTTTTGAGAAATTTTTCAAAAAATATTTCAGTTTTAAGAACCATTAAAAAAATATTTTTTGAGTTTTCAAAATCGTTTTCATACGAAAATAAAAACGATATGAAAGTAATAGTGTTTTCGATAATTTTATTTTTTTGCTTTTGGAAACAAAAAAAAATAAGTAATTTTTTAATTCCGATAACACAAAACCTGAAATAGAAACCAACAACAAACAGAGCCTTATGTTGCTATCCACCCCAAGGGTCAACGCTCTCTCTTTCACTGTCGACCACTAAAAACCCATTCGAAACGATCGGTTTCGATCGGTTCACAGCCTCTAATTTGTATTCGTTGGGGTCATTTCCATTGTCTCCTCACTGACGAAGTGGTCAAATGTGGAGCCCTAACGGTACCCTAGAAAATGATTTGACAGTAACCAGCAGTTTCACGTAACTTTACTTACATTCTTGTACTTTTGAAACACCTTGTCAAATCCAATCCATCTCGAAGACCGTACAACCTAACAATGCTGATGGTCGTTAGGGCCTTTGCCGTTACTCGAAACTACGTAGCGATGGCAATACAACGTGAAAAAATAATGTCCGACTGAATTTGTTCTCTTTCGGAAGGAAATGGTGAATATAGAGAAGGAATGAAGGTTAAAATAAAAATTTATGTGAAAATAAAAATAAAGGTAAATTAAGTTCTTGTCCCGTTCAAATTTATTTTATTCTTTTTTCTTATTTTTCACATTTATTTTTTATATAGGCTGTTTTTAACTTTTTATTTTTGGAGAAAAGGCCTATATGCTATCTATCTTTAGTTTTGAAAAAAAAAAAAATCAAATTTTATTTTATTGTTAAGTAAAGACTATAAAACTATTAATATTTTTAATAACTTGGACTTGGCTCGGATACAAAGGAAACAACAAAAAGCAAAAAAAGAAGAAAAAAAAAAAAGGGTGGAAGAACAGCTTGGACTTGGGTTTGGTTTGGGCTAGGGTTGAAAGTAGAGGCGACGATGGAGGTGGATATTTTAAGTAAAGGCAAGGATAAAAATCTTAATTTTTGCCTCACCTCGATCCATTACCATTCCTACAACTAGGGATGTCAATTTGATCCAAAAAGTCTGAACCTACTTCATCTTGCCCGCTAATAAAATAAATTTAAAATATGAATAAACGGGTTAAAAGCGATATATGAGAAATAGAATATAATACGCAGTGGATTTGGGATGGGGCTAGGATTCCACCTCACTCCCACCCCTGTCCTCGCCCTCCGTCTTGCTCTTGCTCTGATTATATTATGAAATATCTAAATACTTATTTTATACTTTATTTTAATAATACAAAATATCCTCAATATACATAAGTAAATGTTAGAATTTTAATGTTACTTTCTCGAATTTATCCTTTTTTTTTTTTTTATCAATTTTATATTGCGCTAGTGTTTGTATAATTTGTATTTTTTTTATTTTTAGAGAATTAGTTCTATTTTAAGATTTATATGGGTTTAACCAAAACTTTGATTAACTTAAGTAGAACAAAAACGGGGTGAAAAAGTTCAACCCATTACAATTTTGGGAAAGGTGTAGGGTAGAATTTTTCTATTAGAAGAGAAAGGTTTTCGCCTAATTTGTACCGAACTCGTCCTATTGTCATCCCTACTCAAAATTAATATTGGCTAGTCGAGAACTAGTTTGAGCTGGACTTGGTAAGTAAACAAGCTAAGCTCCAATTTTGAAGTATTTTTAGAGTTTGGCTTGAGTAGGATTCAGTAACCTATAAGCACTATAAGACTGTATGCAAATTATTAGTAACTTGGCCTCGTAATGATCAAGTATCAAAATTTCATTTTGATTCATTGTTTCGGTTGGCTCAGAAAAGAAAACGTTTTGGAAACATTTTGAAATGTTTAGGGATATTTAGAAATATTTCAAAAAATAACAAATATTAAAATAGTAAAATATTATCTTTTGTATTTTTTTAATCAAAATTGTACAACATTTAGAAAAAGTTTTAAATTGTAGTTAACACAACTTATTGTTTTAGCATTTAGCATCGTGTTTTTGTGTAAATTTTTCTATATTCCAGTAGATTTTGATAGAAATAAGGATGTTTCGTTATTCCACTAATGTTTCCTTTTAATCTATTTGAAAACAAAAACGTTTTGACAATTTTGAAGGAAACAAATAAAATTTTTGTTTCTTAGTAATGATTGAACTCATCTAAAATTAACTCGATTGATAGATACAGTTAAAACATTTCAAACTCTATTAAGGTTACAAGTTAGCTTGAACTTCTCATTACTGGACTAGACTTATTTACTGTTAGAATAAATGGGTGTAAATCCCATTATTTTGTTGATCTTTGAGTCAGTATAAATATGGAACCCATGCATCCTTTGTGTCGGGTCATTGGTGCGTTGGATTCACATCCGAGAGTAGATGAATCTAGACTATTTACTTGCTCAAATCCGTGTAGGATTGAATGAGTTATTGGCCTCCAAAATCACCCCCTTGAATATGTGGATTATCCCACATTGATTTCTTATGAGAAATATGTTGTCCATATATAACCCAAGTTTGGAGTAAGGTTTGAGCCCCAAGGGGCACCCCACTTTTGTGAAAAAGGGAGGATCTATGGAACCCATGGATTAACCCAATACTCCACACGCACGCGCGCCGCCGCCGCCGCCCGGTTCGGGCTGGGTCATGGGTTCAATTTAAGTCTTATCTTTTTAGGCTAGGGTCAGAATTAAATTAATTAATTATTTTATTCTAACCATTTGACCGAACAGGTGTGTCCCTCCAATAAGGAGCTGTTTGGCTGCTGATACTTGTTCGAACTAGTGTTTCGAACAGGCACCTGAGCTCTATAAATAAAGCAGCATTCTAGCATTTATAAAAATCCCGAACATTCTAAAATTCTGAATTGTTACATACAACGAATTCTTCTTCGTTTTCTTCCCGTATTTTCTTGAGAGAGTTCAGATCATCTTATGAAGTTGCCGAGCAGTTTTTTATTGAAGTGCTGCTTAAAGACTGCTGAGATCATTTTATCCTGGGAGTCAGACACCCATCATCCCGTGAACACCAACTGTGGGGGGTGAATCTGTTTTTAAGGAGAGAGTGTAAAACATTCTACTCGATCTATTTTTCGACTTCTACATTTTCTATTTTTGTGAACGATCACCGCGTAAGTCGTTATGATTTAGTTTATTCTTATTCAAATTTTAATTGTCTTCTAGTTAAAATTGCTTCTAGTTGAAATTGCTTCTAGTTGATAATTAGATAATTCGTCTTATTTTATTGATTGTGATCACTAATTATACACATAATAATTAAATAGAGATTATTTATCCAACATTTACACCTTAATCTAGGAGACATTATCCAATAGCCCTAAAGCATCATATTACAATGCTGTGCTTCTCATATGAAAGGTCAATTTCCCACCTACTAAGTGAAGTATTCAATCCCACTTCAGACGAGAAGTGTAGCATTGCCACCATTATTCTCTCCCAGAGCACTGAATAATTCTTCCTAATCGAGGCCTTAAGAAGCATTATATTGATATTGTCATTGTATATTGACTAAACAAATGAAAAAAGGTGGACCAGATTGTCATTGCACATTTGACTGAAAAAATAAAAGGAAGGTCATTGCCACATAGCGTTTACCTGAATCTACTGCCACGTGGATCCCACTAACGTTGTCTGTTTTTGTGGAAAACGCAACAAAAACACGTGCTCTTTGTTCTATGTGGCCAGAACATAACGGCAACGTTAAGCTGAGGAGACCGAGCTCTGGCCGTAAAAGTATGAAACCATTAAAATAAGAGGATTTAAGAGTAACGGCGTCGAATACTCGGTTGGCTTTACGAGCTCGCTTTTAGCCAACGTGGAAGCACCAATTGGGGTCCCACAGAGAATACCACGTGGCTTATTTTCAGATGGGGACGAAAGTGTGTGAAACGCTCAACGGCACCTGATACTCACACGCCCGGAAAAAGTTGCAGCCACCACCACCTCCGGTAGCTCTGATTGATCATCCCACTAACCGCTCCACTCATCTATTTAAGTGTCTAATTTGCTTAATTACCCTTCCACAAAGACCAAATTAGCCCCATGAACATTTTAAGTTCACTGCCGGTGACTAAACAGCCACTAAATTGCTAAATTATTCGCAAATTGGCATGTAATTTATTAGTTTTCTGTCCTAATCCGTCATTAGGATCGATGTAAGATGAGATGAATTTTTTTTGAAAATGGGGGACGTGAGTTGCTCAGTTAGCCGCTAGCAGTGTAGGTTGTTACTGGACTATACGCCCGACACAAATTGATGTTATTAGAATTATATATATTATTGTACCTTATCGGAGATCCTAATTATATTTGTTTTTTTGAAAGAGGAATCAAATGACGATAATCCCGCTTCAACGGCATTTGTCAGAAGTTAGTTCTTAATTACGTGAAGCCAATGTAATTCAAAGATCAGTCAACATCATGTGACAAATTAATCTTTTATATGTTCATATGTGCAAGATTCCAACATAACAACCCATGCCACATTGAGAGAATGCAAGATTTTCTGTCTTCATTCCAGGAAAAAACAAAACAGATTATAATTAATAAAACAAATAAAGAGTTTATTGAGTTGGTGTCTGGTATCCAAGCTCTCTTGTTTAATGCGACTGCAGTCTGCACTAGCTAACAGAGCCTAGATAAGAACATATATATACATACATACATGCATGTATATGGAAAATAGGAAATGTGGGTGACAGTGAAGATGATGTTTTATAGCATGTGATGACTATTTATCTTATATTTACAATTCATAATCGCATATTAAATGGTGGGTTTATCTGTTCATTTGCCATATGCACTTCGTAGAACTCAATTTCATCAATCAATGAATTAGATAAAGCGATATCATGTATTATCGAAAATAGTGTTGCTTTATAGTAAAATTTACTTTCTTAAATATATTAACAAACTCGTTTATTTTTAAGTAAAACTTAAGTATAATTGAGTTGATCTAATTGATTTTTTCATTTTTAATTTAAATGACGTCTGAATTCATCAATCAATAGAATAGAGAAGATTCGTATAGTATTACAACTTAGAAGTATACCCAGGAGGCTCCAACATTGGTGCCAGAGATGTCATTTGTCTTAATTAGTTGACTTCATCGCTTATATATATTGCTGGCCGTAGGCACCATTTTCTTTCCCTTATTAGAATTCTCATACCATTTCCTTAGAAGTATGTACATATCAAGGTTTGAGATATTTGTGCAAATTGTTGTTACTTTTCTAAGTCAAGCAATGGTGACCGCTCGAAAATGTTCATCTACAATATTTGGTGGTGCCCCATGGACGCCTTCCTCTCTAGTTTGGTTTGGTCTAATCGAAGTAAATTGAAGATCTAAGTTTACCAGGAAGCCTCCACTAAAAGTCCAATATATTTTTTTTTTTTGTTTACAACGAAATGAATTTTTCATTATATCATGAAAGAAAATCTTTTTCTCCTAAATCAAAAGGGACAAATAATAACACGTGTTGGATTTAGCTTAATTTATAAAGAAGATATGGATAATGCCACTAGCAGTCAATGCCATGTGACATTAATTCCTCAAATTCATACCAAAGAAAAAGTTTAAATAGGTACGTGAATGACTTCTCAGCCCTAGGATGATCTCAAAATTTCAATTTTCTCTTTCTGTTTCGCTCATGCAAGAGAATTCTTGGGCCCCCACCTGTCGTGAGATGTGAACGAAATGAATTACCTAATAATATCAAGGGCTTTCCTAAACTATTCCCCAAATTAAAGACGCCTAACCTCAATCTTTCACATTAGGTTGCTGTCAAGAGGGAGACTCTATCAAATTTTTTGAGGGTATTTTGGTCATCTTATCAATATTTAAGTCAAAACCTGTGAACCCAGCAGTCATCACTGTCGTCTAGTCTGTAGAAAAGTTCAGTGACTGAATCCAACTCATTGAAAAACACCCAATTAAGGGCATTACCGTCATTTCACCACCCCACCCTCACCCTCCCTCTCTTATATATATAACCACCTGTACGTATATATCGACACACTCGAGTATAGATCTTCTTCCAGGTAACAGTACTAGCGGTACTGTCTGAGACTGAGAGCATGCAAATGGCGTCTAAGAACGGCACCGGTGGTACCCAGTACCGTACGGAGGCGGACAAGCTAAACGGCGAGGCGGCGGCGGCTGAGGATGAGAGGTGTCCGGTGGAAGAGGTGGCGCTGGTGGTGCCGGAAACCGACGACCCATCACTCCCTGTGATGACTTTTCGCGCTTGGTTTCTTGGGGTGACCTCTTGCACACTCCTCATATTCCTCAACACCTTCTTCATCTATCGGACACAACCCCTTACCATCTCCGCCATTCTCATGCAAATTGCGGTTTTGCCCATCGGAAAGTTCATGGCCGCCACGCTCCCGACGAGGAAATACAACCTCTTGGGTTGGGGCGTCAGCTTGAATCCTGGGCCGTTCAATATGAAGGAGCACGTGATCATCACTGTGATGGCCAACTGTGGGGTGTCCATCGGTGGGGGTGATGCGTACTCGATCGGCGCCATTACTGTCATGAAGGCTTATTATAAGCAGAGGTTGAATTTCTTGTGTGGACTCCTCATTGTCTTGACAACACAGGTTATTAATCCAATAAACCCTTCTTTGAGTTTTGTTTTTTCTGTTCAATTCTTTAATTTTCATTTATTAATATATATTTCCCTATTCATTAGTGATCAATAAACATTTATTACAATTGTTATTATATTTTTCAATCAAATGACATGCTATGTTTGGATCTTTTGTTGTACGAAAGAAAAAGGGAAGGAAAAAAAAATAAAGTGAGAAATTAAAACTTTTTTTTTAAGTTAGGAAAATAAGAAAAAAAAAAGAAAAAGAAATAGGTGTTTGTCGAAAAAATTATTATTTTGTTTGGTTACCCATAAAAAAAATGATATGTGTAACTAATTTAAATTTTTTTTTTCTTAACAAATCTAAGATTCAAATATAGCATTAATTTTCTTATAAGGTGAATGGTAAAGAATATTAGATGGTTTTTTTAAGTAGTCCAGTTCTAGTAATTGTTTTATTTTGGGAATGTTTTCAAATGAAGATTTCATATCAATTGGTATCAATTTGCTAACATTTTTAGTTTTATTTTTCTTGATTATGCAGATATTGGGATATGGATGGGCTGGGATATTAAGGAGGTACCTGGTTGATCCTGTTGAAATGTGGTGGCCTGCAAACCTTGCTCAGGTTTCTCTTTTTAGGTCTGTCTTCATCAACAAATTTATTTTCTAATATTTCTTTTGTCTGCCGGTGCTTGGAAGTTCTATTCATGAGTATAATTATCACAACGAATTTTTTTTTTTTAAATTCAAAAATGAAGAAGTACAGACATACAAATACATTAGTACATGGTAATTGATTTCTTTTTAAGGTTTCATGTGATTTTAATTCAACCACCATTTTCTGGTTTCAAATACAAGTTTTTTCATTTGCTTTTGTTTTCTCTATATATCTCCTTTACTTACATGTTGTTTTACGAAAACATGAAACATAAAACAAATATTCTCCAGGATATATGCTTAGTTGCTTGTGAAAACCGAAAACGTTTTTTTTAAGTGCGTTGATGTAAATCTTTGTGGAGAAAGCGGGTGAATCTCCCAAAACTGTCGTACACAAGTTCACTGGATGATAATTTGTTTCGTCAAGTGGGTATAATGTTCTCTTTCGAGACAGAAAAGCCAGACACTAATAAAAGGATGGTAAAAGAATGGAAGACGTAACACTTTCTTCATTTGTTAATGATTTTAGTGGAGACACGGCTCTGTTGCTATATATAGCAGATGAGCAGATGCAAAACACTAACCTACCTATGCCACCTAGCGTAGGAGTTGACCCAGTGGTTGGGCATCTAGCCTCCCGCTCATCGCCCTGGCCCCCCTCCCTAGGCTTTGGTCTTTTATCTATCAAAAAAAAAAAATACTAACTGTCTAATTCACTAGCTAAATTACAAATGAACTGGAAAACTACCGTACAAAGTAGTAGAAATGATGTTGTTATATGCTTGTTCTCTTTTATTAACTGGATTTTGATCACGTCAATAACTTTGTTTGTAACAGAGCACTCCATGAAAAGGAATCGAAAACAAAAGGCTTGACCCGGATGCGATTTTTCCTTGTTTTCCTTGCTGCAAGCTTTGTGTATTACATATTTCCGGGCTATCTGTTCCCCATTTTGACATTCTTCTCATGGGTGTGTTGGGCTTGGCCTCGTAGTATCACGGCTCAGCAAATAGGTTCCGGTTACCATGGACTCGGCTTGGGTGCCTTTACCCTTGATTGGGCTGGGATTTCTGCTTACCATGGGAGTCCACTTGTATCACCCTGGTTTTCCATTCTCAATGTTGGGATTGGCTTTATCATTTTCATATACATAATTGTCCCTCTGTGTTACTGGAAGTTTGACACATTTGATGCCCGGAAATTCCCTATATTTTCTAATCAGCTGTTCACTTCTAGTGGGCACAAATATGATACCACCAAGATCTTGACTCCACAATACGATCTCAACATTCCGGCTTATGAGAGTTACGGGAAGCTGTATCTTAGCCCTCTTTTTGCCCTTTCAATTGGATCAGGATTCGCAAGATTTACAGCAACCCTCACTCATGTGGCCCTCTTTCATGGCAGGTATGCCAATCAACCTTTTGCTTAGTCAGTATTCTTAAGTAACTTTAGAGGAGTCATATTAATGCCCTTAAAATTAACATTTTTCACAACTTCCAATATACAATTTTGTAGCATAAACGTTTCTTGATCTATCCTCAAATTGACAAAATTTGTAATTGGTATCGATTGTCTAGTGATATCTGGAAACAAAGCAAGTCTGCAATGAAGAACGCCAAATTGGGCGTCCATGCAAAACTGATGAAGAGTTACAAAGAAGTACCTCATTCGTGGTTTCTCATCTTATTACTAGGCAGCATTGCCCTATCCCTGATGTTGTCTTTTGTGTGGAAAGAAGAGGTGCAGTTGCCATGGTGGGGAATGCTCTTCGCCTTTGCCTTGGCTTTTGTTGTTACCCTTCCCATTGGAGTCATTCAAGCAACGACCAACCAGGTAATAATCCCCACTTTCTATCTCTCGAGTCTCAGAAATTACAGCAAATTACAAATTTGTATCCTAATGTCTTCGAGTTCTCATGACTACTATGCAGCAACCAGGATATGATATCATTGCGCAGTTCATTATCGGGTATGTCCTTCCAGGGAAGCCCATTGCAAACTTGCTTTTCAAGATGTATGGGCGAACCAGCACCATCCACGCTCTATCTTTCCTATCGGATCTTAAACTTGGACACTACATGAAAATTCCACCACGGTCCATGTTCATGGCTCAGGTGTGTGCTAAGAAACTTGGGCTCTAATGAACCCTCTAATGACTCTTTTAATCTGACATTTTTCTCTATTTTTCTTTCATTTCCAGCTGGTGGGGACACTAGTTTCTGGCACAGTCAACCTGGGAGTTGCATGGTGGATGTTGGGGAGCATTGAGAACATCTGTGATGTCGAAGCACTCCATCCTGAAAGCCAGTGGACATGCCCTAAGTTCCGAGTCACCTTCGATGCTTCTGTTATATGGGGCCTAGTTGGACCGGAGAGGCTGTTTGGACCTGGAGGGCTGTACAGGAACTTGGTATGGCTATTCCTTATCGGAGCTGTCTTGCCTGTACCTGTCTGGATACTCAGCAAAATCTACCCCGAGAAGAAATGGATTCCATTGATTAACATACCTGTTATATCATATGGCTTTGCCGGAATGCCACCGGCAACTCCCACCAATATTGCTAGCTGGCTTATCACAGGAACCATCTTCAACTATTTCGTGTTCAAATACCGGAAGGGATGGTGGCAGAAATACAACTATGTTCTCTCTGCAGCATTGGATGCTGGCACAGCTTTCATGGGTGTCCTTCTGTTCTTTGCTCTGCAGAATGAAGGCAAAAACTTGAAGTGGTGGGGGACTGAGCCAGATCATTGTCCTCTAGCCACATGCCCAACCGCACCGGGCATCGCGGTCCAAGGGTGCCCAGTTTTCTAATAACCACCTAGCCATGTAAACCAATTGATGGGTTTCTGAAGGTTCGAAGTCAAGCCAGAAATGGCATTATCTTAATAGTGCAAATTGAAGGTCTTTCCTTTTTTTTTAATTTTTAGTTCTAAAAAAAGGTGTCTGAGCAATTGATTTGCCTCTGCATTATTGTAAATGCTTCCTTATTAGGTGTAGGAGAGTTGTTTTCTTTTCTTTTCCATATCATGCCTGGTTGTAGGATTTTGTTTTTGCTTACTGTTTGTTAGTTTCTTCCTTGCTGGTTGTAGGAATTTTCCAAGTAAATGCTTTTGTTTTGCTTACTCTCCTTGGGTGTTTGCTACAAATCATCAGCAGAATCCATATCATTTTCTTGGTTTTGCTTTTGCGCTTCTTTCGCAGAAGAAAAGTTAGATACATACTTTTTATGTGCACTTGGATCAAACAGCTCAATCATGCGTAGCAAACTTCATCAAATTAACCTGTTTAGACGATCGGGTTCAGAGCATTCTGAGAATCATCCAGTTAAAAGCAAATTTGCAGAGATCTCGGGTGAACATACAGGTATTTCTGGTGAACATAACCAGGAGTCGTCCAGCAAATCACCATTATAAGAAATAGCGGTTGATATATTAGCCACAGATCAATTGTATACATACTTGACCTGCCATCCAGTGGATCTAATATGATATCGAGCATATATCTGCTACAATGGAACGTACAGGCTAACTTAGCTGATAGAGTCTCTTGGCGTGGTAGCAGAAACCTGGGAGGCTTACCCCGTTGTGCCTATCACCATAGAATATATATATATATATATATATGCTAGAATGGATCATCCCAAGAATGGGAAACGAAAACTGCAGAGAAAATGTTTCAACCAAAAAAAGAACTTTACTTTTTCCCTGACCCTTCGCCGATTGCACAGAAATAGAAATCAGCAACATCCAGCATTGCAAAGTCACAAGGGCTTCTATTCAAACAACTATAGTGAAATAACAGCTGAACAGTACAAAAAGGAAGAGCGTCCAAATAACTCATCGGCCCAAAGGAGACCAAGCATTTGCATTATGTAACATAAAATTCTTAAGTTTACTATAATGGCTTGTTTCTGGAGTTCAGTTAAGCCATTGGCATAGCACTTACCACTAAACAATTATATCAATTACAGGAAAGGATTAAAAACTAGTGTCCAAATGGATGTAATGCAATTATTATTATTATTATTTTTTACCTCTGAATGGACTTGTAGAGTACCACTGTCACATACTTAGATACAAACCGATGTGTTGAACCGAGTGCCACCACAGATGGGCTACTCCTTCCCTTTTGCATGTAAAGATGGTTAAGCACCACATGTTGGGGTCTTGAAAAAGGAGGCGGAATCTCCATGTGGGATGATGGAACATTGAGTAAAGTCATTTGTAGATGTGGAGGAACCAATGGTGGCTCCTTTGCGTAATCCTCAGGACCAGGTTGCAAGTTATTATAGCTCACCTCCGGGGACTGAGGAGGTTCAAAACCAGAAATGCTTTCAACATCTTCTGGAACATAATCCTGCAACATACATCAGTAAATACCATGAGTTTTTACTTAGAGATCTTGATTAAGTTGCCATTTTGAGTTCATCACCCACAAGCACAAAAGCCCATAAGCATGTGCACATAATTATATAAGCATGACTAGGTCAGACATTTGTATTAGCAAAATAATTAGCAGCTAAGAAGCGCAGACACTTTTTAAAAGGTAGCGTCTCAGTATTGGACATGACACTCGTCGCACACATTTGGCCGAGTGTCCAACACAATTCAGGGAGTGACCAACACAGGTCAGGGAGTATCCATTATTTTCTAAAAGTTTTTAGAACCAGACATTTGAGGGACATGCATGTCTGTAATTTAGACACCTGTGTCTGTCATTTAGACACTCATAAAACATGTTGCAAGCTTAAAAAAATAAGTTAGGATTTAATCTTAAAACAAAAGTAATGGGATTTTCTACCTAATTTGACGTTTGATTTTTAATTTTAAGCAGACATTTTATATTTTTCCATTAACTTTGAGTAAATTATTTTCATACATTTTAAGTAGACATTTTACAAAGGTTTATATCCATCCCAATGCTCAAGATTGCATGGCCAGAAGCATCAGTATGAAGTTCCAATAATGATCTCAGCTTTCAAGAAGCCACTCTGGCCCTTTTATGTTTCTGTGTCCTCACTGTCCTGTAATGGATTGCCTGGGTTGGCTGAAATGGGGACACAATTAAGTTGGTCAATTATATCCCAAAATTGGTTCATTTAATCCAGGATTTGCACATGGTGCCCAAATAAGGTATCTAGAATGTGACATCAGCCTCCTATAATCTTTGGGTGATTCCAAGTAACTCAAGACGAGCACTTCACATGGATTCGGCATAGCAACATGCTACCTTAAATCAGACTACTAATCGGCAACTATCCACGAGAAATTCTTCATAGTGCACTTTTCATTTCTGGGATCAAGATCCAAATTATCTACCCACAATGAAATTCAGAACTGAAAACTACAATCCACCAGCAACAGATCAAGTTTGACTATTAAACTGAACCCTGGGCACAAAAGGGAAAGGTGGTTGCCTCCTTGAGACAGCACAATTCCTAAGCTACTTATAAAGATAGTTGCCAACATGATGGTTTAACTTTTCAATATAGGTGGTGCCATTTGCAGTTAGTATTAGTACCAAATGTGCAGCCGAACGTGTGACCCCTGAAACTCAGAGCCAGTACAGGTTTCGACAATAGAAGATGTAAACCTTCACAGGACACAGTACCCTACTTAGCTTATGTACCTCTTAAGCCATTTGTACCTTACAAAACTCTTGGATCAGGAAATTCCGAGGACTGCCGTCAGCATCAAGATTCTAGTGACTGACCAGCAGGCCAGCACTACTCAATTATTACCTTTTTCAGCCTTTATGAAAACAGAAAGGTTGACAAAGCAATGGAGTTTAAAGGAAGTTAACTCTTACAAAGAGGATTAAGGTAGAATGTGATTGTCTAGGAAGCACGGACACTCCGTTGGAAGAGCCGTACCCGTGTCCGACACTTGTTGGACACCGACACGCGTGGGACACGTGTCGGACACTCCATCCTACGTGTCCAATTATTTATTATTTATTTTTACATTGGACACTCCACAACACATAGCTTAGACACGTGTGTCTCATTTTGGACACTTTAGGGACACGCAGAGCCTCAACTATAAATTTTGAAACTAATTGTTGGTTCGAAGAAGAAGAAAAACAAGTATGCTACGACGATGGATAGTTGATTAAATGTAGTGACGTTTTAATATTTTTTGTAATTTATGACTTTATAGTATTGTGTATTGATAGAACAACTTTTTGTTGTTAATGTGTGTTAATATATTTGTTTACTTTATATTTTTTATAGAATATAATTGACTAATTATGAATTTGTTGCCGATTAAGTAGTGAAATATGTTCTTTTTTTATTTTTCATTCGTGTAATCTTTTATATTTTTTACTTCTTTTGTATAATATTTTTATGTGTAACATATAAGGAATATAAAAATATAGTCTTTTGTCGTATCCATGCCGTGTCGTGTCCAGCATTTTTTAAAAATTGCCGTGTCAGCGTGTCCGACACGTATCATGTCCGACACTCGTGTCCGTGTCTGTGCTTCTTAGGTGATTGTGCTCCAAAACTGCAATTATAAGACACATTTACTTGTGCTTTGTTAACCTTAGTTTAGGATTGTATATGCTTTTTTAGTTATATTTTAGTATTAATTGAGTTTATTTTATTTTTTATAGATTTTGAGCTTAAATTGGAGGACTTCAGATGCATTTCGGGCAAATGTTTCAAGAGGATGCTGTCAGAATATAAGCTGTTAAAGCTGTGGTACAAACTGCTGAAGCACACAGAATTGAAACTTTAAAATGCCATATCTCTCAAACCAGAATGGCTACCGTAATCCATAATATATCGATTTTATATAACTTTTCGAGAAAAATTTAATTACGCCTGTCTGAAAGGCATTCAAACGCTTTTTGATGCCGTTTAACAGTGAACAGTACCGTTCATGTTCGAACAGTACTGTTCATGCGTTCGAACACAATGCCAATTTTCTGATTTGGGCCTAGTTTGAGGGAGCTTTTTATTATTACATTTTTTCTAGGTTTTAAGAGTAGTTTAGGAGTAGATTAGAATAATTTCTTCATAATTTGTCATAGTTTTTCCAATCCCTATAATCAGATTTCATAGTTTTTATTCAATTCTTGCAATCAGATTTAGTTTTTAATACATGTTTTGTATCTATCATGGTGAAGAGTAGTTAGATTCCATCTTGGGATCAATTATGAAGATCAATTGAAAATCTTGGATAAACAATGGAGGTAAATTGAATTTTAATGTTTAAATTTTCTTCTTCTTAATTATTTGGAATCAAATCTTAGATATTTACGAAAACTTAGATGTTTGAATATGTTCGGTAATACTTATGCATGAAGTTATGTTCAATATATGTACTGTACGAATTAATGGCATGCATCTTTGATTCTAACACAGATTAAATCTAGAATTGATATTTACGAAAACCTAGATGTTTAATTATGGTTGGCAACAAGTCGATAGTATATATCTTTGATTCTAAACATGATTTATTCTATATTTGATTGTTAATCAAAGACTCACGACGTAGTCAATGATTTGAATTATCAAAAACCTCTATTAGAATTCCAGATTAAACGATTGATTAGATCAATTGATTTCAAGACTTTATTTTATTGTTTTCATAGTTTGGTTTAGATAACACAAACCCTTTCTTCAAACTATTTTCTTTTTATTTTATTGGAGTGTTTTCCTGATATTTCTGACCTAAGATAAGTTTTTCTTGAATGCGCTAACTCTCTTTCCTGTGGATCGATCTTGGACTTTTGAATATTATTACTGCATCATAACCACAGATTAGCGGATATCAATCGCACAATTTTAAAATGATCAGTTTTTGGCAGCGTCGTCAAGGAATTGGTGATTGGCATTGGAGAATGAGCTTTGGAGATTTAATTTTGACGGAAGCACTTCACCATCATTCTACAACCACAAGGAGACTCAATAGTTCACTTGGGGAACTTCGTTCCATCCTTTATTTTTTAGTATTTTATTTTAATTTTTTAGTTCGGTTGTAAAGGTGCTTTTTATTAATTGGTGGTATATTTTGTGGCGAATTTGGGAGATAGGTTGGTTTGAATTTATTCAATTGGTAGTTTGTTGTGTTGTGATTTGGAGGTTAATTTAAAATTATTCATAGATAATTATTGGAGTGACCCTTATTTACACTTGACCTAACCACCGAACTCTTATACACTTACCTACTATGCAAAGTGATGCTCTCAAGCTCCACCCCAATATTATGAACCACCATCACCATATTACCACGCACCACCTTCTCTTTCACCTTATACATACACCTCCTACACACATTCTGTTTGCACCTACACACCTCACATAGAGAGCTCAGATGACATATTTCCACAACCTGTGCTTTTTTTAACCTTAACCTACACACTACCAACCCCCTCATGGACCCAATGTGAATCATAATATCACCCAATTATTTACTAATATGAGAGAGGTTACTAATGGGGTGGATAGGTGGGACGAAATAATTGGGAAAACTACAGTTTTGTTGAGAGACATGCACAAGATGTTATTGGCTCAACAAAGACAGGGGCATTTTTGGCCCAAAACTAATCCATCACCTACCCTAGGAGTGAGACAATTATAGAAAAAACCATTCTTCCCAAGATGTATAAACTAAAGGAAGAAGTTCTTAAGGTGGATGTGGATGAGGATGAGGATGAGGATGAGGTTAAAGAAGAGGTATTTATCCTTCCCAATGTGTCTAAACTAAGAGAAGTAGTACTTAATGAAGAAGTGATGGAGGAAGAGATAATGAAGAATGAGGAAAAGGAATCCAAGAGAGAGGAGCCCAAAATTGAGGACTCTAAGCAAGACACAAGTGAGAAAAAAGGGGAGGAAATAGAAAATTATAAGGATAGTAACCTATTTGTTGTGGATGCAATTTCTATTTTGAATGTTTTTTATATTGATAAACAAATAGGGATCACTAATGGAACTCATGACATGAACTTATTTGGCACTTCTGTGCATAATCCACTTAGTTTCTCTACATTTTATGATCATTTTTATCTTTATGTACTTAGCTGTTATATGCTTGAGTTCAACATGGATTCTAAAATTATTTATTATACAGCTTATTTGAACTTTTTACAAATTTCAAGAATCGATGTCTTAGATAACAACAAATTTTCATGAGTTGGTATTGGGTGATCTTCTTTCTAACTTTTGTAGTAGTAGGAGTAGTTAGTAGATTTTTATTTTATTTTATTTTATTTTTTTAGGATTTTTAGTTTTATAGTGTTTTTCCCGTTTTTGTTCTTCCTTCCCCCATTCGTTGTTTATTTTGCTTTTGTTTTCATGCTTTAAGGACATTGCATAATTTTAGTTGGGGGGGAGAATTAGTGGTAGTTTGTGTGTGTTTTGTTTTTGTTTTGGTCTCTTAAAATTTTTTTTTTTTTTTTTTTTTTTTGTTGTGTGTACTTCAAACCTTATTATGCTTGATGGATTAGTTTCAGGTATTGCTCTATATTGACTATCTTTCGGTCACTTGAGTTCTTCGGTAAAGGTTTGAGTATCATATGATTCGAATATTACGGTTTGTATCTTTAACACACTTTTTTTTATATATTTCTTGATTAGTGATTATTGAATGTGTTGAGAATTACATTATAAGGAACCATAGCAATATTCATATCAATGCACTTATGATGTTGAGGATATTTTGAGTCATGCATTGGACTAAATTTGAGCTTAATTGTTGATTCACCTTCTTATTATGATGTATTGCAATTTTTTGTCATAAAATCATTATAAGAAGGATAATACATCATTATGTACTAGCATGTTGACATATTATGTTGATATTTTGTGCATGCATATCCTTAAAAGAATAGAGATTTTACCTTGTAAGCTTTAAAGTCAATTTATCTTCTTTTCAGAATAGATAGACATTTACTTAAGGATATCTTATTGATCGTTCATTCTTTCAATAGTATTATTATACTTGATTTTGATTTATATGTTAGGTAATAGTTTGAGGTATTGACACTTATACTCTCTTGAATTTTAACTTGATATATTTCGGATATTAGGTTGAGGTCAGTCTAGCCCTTCTAAGCCATTTATGTCTAGTTTATTTCTCTTGATACTCTTACACATATGATCATTGAAAAAAAATATATCATTGTTGAAATACTTTCCATGATAAAAAACTTAATATCATTGCTTATGAGAGTTTGTAAAAGTGGAAGATGTATAAAGTCGGAAAAAAAAAAAAAAGAAGAAGAGAAGAATATATATATATATATATATATGAAGGAAGGAAGAAAAAAAAAAAAAAAAAAAAAAAAAACACTATAGAAGTGGAAGCAAGAAAAGAAAAAGAATTTGTTAAAAAGTTAGGAAGTTGAAAATGCATGCTTATTGATCATTACATGTAGTGCACAACGCATGTGAGTTTTACTATCTCTTTCTTTCTCCATATTCATAACTCTTATTTCAAATGGCCTTAACTTATCCGGAATGTACATAAGTTACTAATTCTTTTGAGTATAAGTCAATACATGTCAATTCTCTAACTAATGCTTAAACTGTGGATATTCTTTCATAAAGCCATGCAAAGTCGATAAACTTACATATTTACGGTTTTTGATATTTGAATTACTCTTTTGATGTTTCATTGACATTTACTTTATTGATGAGCTTTCTATTGAGAGATCCATGTGTTCCATGTTTTTAATGAGTGTATGACTATTGAGATTTGAATCAAAGCATAAAGAATATAATTGCATGATCTTGAGATAGATGAGTTATATGTCATTACTAGTACACTCTTATGTGATTCTTTCTTGGATGCTTTATGCATTTACTTTGCATGATTCACAATTTAGGGAAGATAAAAAATTTTCTTGAATAGAGTTATGTATGCCTCATGTATTCTTATTATTTTTCACTTGACATGAGTAGATATTTGTGAGTACCATTACTGCAAGCTCTCATGAGACACCATTCGTCTACTAGAGATAACCTAAAGGTTTAAAAGCTTGGTGTATATGCTAAATGCACTCGTGACTCCTACGAAAATGGAGATTATCCTTTCGGTTTTTAGTATTTTCCTAGGGACTAGCAAAAAGCTAGTTAGGGGGTGTGATTATACTCTAAAAGTACAATTATAAGACCTTAACTTGTGCTTTGTTAGCCTTAGTTTAGGATTGTATATGCCTTTTTAGATATATTTTAGTATTAATTAAAGTTATTTTACTTTTTATAAATTTTGAGCTTAAATTGGAGGATTTCAGATGCATTTCGAACAAAAGTTTCAAGAGGATGTTGTCAGAGTATAAACTGCTAAAGCTGTAATACAAGCTACTGAAGCACGCAAAATCAAAATTTTAAAAAATCATATCTCGCAAACCAGATGGGCTACCGTGGTCCATAATATATCTATTTCTTGTAACTTTTCGAGAGGAATTTAATTATGTCCGTCCGAAGGGCGTTCGAACGCTTTTTGATGTCATTTGAATGGTGAACAATAACCGTTCAAACTCACTTCGAACGGTATTAATTGGGTTCAAATAGTACTGCTCATGCGTTCGAACGCAACACCGATTTTCTGATTTTTCACAGCCTATTTAAGGTAGATTTGGGCCTAGTTTGAGGGAGCTTTTTATTATTGCGTTTTTTTTCTAGGTTTTAAGAGTAGTTTAGGAGTAGATTAGTAAATTCTTCATAATTTTTTCAATCCCTGTAATAAGATTTTATAGTTTTTATTCAATTCCTACAATCAGATTCAGTTTTCAATACATATTTTGTATCTATCATGATGATGAGTAGCTAGATTCCATCTAGGGATCAATTGTGAAGATCAATTGAAAATCTAGGATGAACAATGGAGGTAAATTGAATTTTAATGTTTAAATCTTCTTCTTCTTAATTCTTTGGGATCAAACCCTAAATATTTACAAAAACTTAGACGTTTGACTATATTCAATAATACTTATACATGAACTTATGTTCAGTATATGTACTGCACGAATTGATGGTATGCATCTTTGATTCTAAAACTGATTAAATCTAGAGTAGATATTTACGAAAACTCAGATGTTTGATTATGCTTGGCAACAAGTTGTTGATATGCATCTTTGATTCTAAACCTGATTTATTCTACGTTTGATTGTTAAAGAATAGTTATTTTAATCACTAAATCTTTCGAATCAAAGGCTCACGATATAGTCATTGATTTGAGTTATTAAAAATCTCCATTGAAATTATGGGTGAAGCGATTGATTATATTAATTGGTTTCAACACTTTATTTTATAGTTTTCATAGTTTAGTTTAGATAACACAAACCCTTTCTTCAAACTATTTTCTTTTTATTTTATTGGAGTGTTTTCCTGAGAGTTCTGACCTAAGGTGAGTTTTTCTTAAATGCGCCAACCCTCTTCCCTGTGAATCGATCTCGGACTTCCGAGTATTATTAATGCATCACAACTGCACACTGGCGGATATCAATCACAAAATTTTGGAGTGATCAAAATGCCAGCAATTACCTATTTTGTACTCTACATACGTTCAAATGTAGATTTATGATTTTTCAAATTATATCTCACAATGCTCTAATACTAAACGGATATGCTTCTTCTTTTTAGAAGAAATGGATATACTTTAACACCATAAACAGCTTATTCATCAGGCTTTGTGAAGTTATCCAGCCCTTCTCCTTTTTCAATCCTTTTTCTAAGAAATGACTTCGAAAAACAATAATAGGAACTGGATGCAATCATGAGCAGCAGAAGTACCACCCACGAGGGCAAGATGAGGGACAGAACAACAGTCATTGAAAGGAGGATTAACTTCATTCAGGCCAAAGAAAGGAGGTGAAAAATGACATAATAGAGTAATAATTCATAGAAGATCCGGCCCTAGATAGAGCTGTTTGGCAAAAAAAGATGTATGTGCCATGCCAAGTAGTTTAGCAGTAACACAGTGGTGGGTTGAGTTCAGCAAAGTTGAGCAGGCATATAATTTTCATGGTAATATCTTTAGAATTCTTCAAAGTCCATGACTCCATGCTGACTAGCGATTCATTATTCCATCTGAGAAACTTGTTCAACGTTTTTCAAACATATCTTCTACAAGTGCACAATTCTACAAAGAGATGGAGATTACCTGCAAATCCAAAATGTTGTAAGGATTGCCAGTTTCATCCTGCGCCCATGGCATGTCAGGGGCATACCTCCATTGTCCATCAACAATAAACCTGTACTGGTAAACACCTGATGGAAGCACTTTCATTATGGTGAAATCCTTCCCTGATCTCTGCAAAGGCTTTCTAATCAACAGGGTAAAAGAGTTCATCAGATTAGAATTTTCAATGCACAAACTGAGAATTAGAAAATCAAAAATAAAGATAAGCATGTAATTTTCACCTTGTCTTCCAATTATCCCATGAACCCTCCACAGCAACTTCCTTCCCATCATAGCTCCATGTAATCATTGTGGGAATCCCTTGCTCACTGTACATTTCATCATGCCCTGCGTTAGTTTGCATCCATGATTGGCTTGGGTTGTGCATCTCATCAGGTCTTTGCAGTGGAACCACTGGGACCTGGAAAATCAATACAAAGGAGAAATAACAACTTCTTTGTTTCATATCTCCTCAAAAAACAGAACATGTCAGACTAGAGGTGGGCATGAACTTCACAACTCACAGAAAAGATAGTGAAGGGAAGCACTGAGCAGAGTAAAAATCAATAACACAACGGATATGGAGATGATATTCAGCTTGCACTTATATACACAGGTTGGCTTAAGTTAATACACAGGCAAACTCAACGCCGCAGGTTTCTGGAAGTAAGTTCCTTCCTGTACAGGAAAATACAAACTCCAACACCAGGTTGCCATTTTCCACCAAGGGCCATATGTCTCGATGAATTGACCATTAATTAACCTTTATTCACTGTTTCTATGATTAAAATGCAAGCTATGAAGTCGATGGATTATCCCATCAAAAATGTTTGAAGCAACTGCCTTCCCTCTCTTGTTTCAATTTGCGAGGTTACCGAACAAGAAATCATAAATTTCAAGCTCTCTGAAAACCCAATCAGTTCTCTTGAGCCATTCATCAAACAAGAAGTGAGTATCTAAGGAAGTAAATCGAAGCAAAAGAAAATTTCATCAAAACTAATTGGTAGCATCTCCAACCAATGGGGTTTCATCATATCAATCCAAGTATCAAATTTGCAATCTTTTCATAGATCCATTCACTAATTGCAAGTTGAAACCACCAATTGACACATACACAAATTACCCATCGGCAACAAAACCATATTCCATTGATACTGAACATAAATTTCTTAATCTGAAATTTAGGATCCAAAAAAGCACAAATTTTTATACCCCCAAACATAAGAAATATATTTAGAGGTGGGGAAATAAAGAGGAACTGACCTGAGGTGTGAACATCAATGGCGAGTGAACAGCCCTAGGGCTCGTAGGAGGGGACTGACCCATCAACTCACCATCACCATGAGCGTGATAGCTAACGTGCGCACCATCCTGAGCAGCCATGTCATCCTGCGCACCACCATCGCCACCATCCTCAACCCCAGATGGGCTACCACCGCCACCTCCTCCATCTTCTCTGCCATTGACATTTCCCATTAATACTATTACAGCCACTACCCACAAAACCAGATGAACCCAATAAGAATCTATATATAAAGATTCCCCAACATATATTATACGCACTCCTAACCACCTCTATATATGACGATTACTAATTCATATAATTATTGAAACTAGGAGTAAATAATCAAAAAAAAAAAAAACCCCTTAATTTAAGAATTATGATATCAACTTTGATTAATAACACAAAGGGAAAAGAAAAAGTGTAATGATTTGAGATGATATATTGGTAATGTAAAAGTGCGCTTTCCGATGAGCATGGAAGATGCTAATGTGGTGGCGTAATCATATGTGGGTTTTAATGGAGGGGTGAATCAAAGTCATGTCATTGTTTGACAAAGTCATTTCCTGAGCCCTGATGGTGGGCTTAGGGGCCCAATTGTGGATTCTTAAAGAAAGGCCCTTCTTCCGATTTCTCTTCCTTTTTTTCTTTTTCTTTACTTTTTTTTTTGGAAGTTCACAAAATTTTGACGTTAACTGTTGTAATATCTCAAAAATTTTCAGTCCCCCTTATAAAGGTTTTGTCCGTAAAATTCTAATTTTAATTTTTTTTCTGTATTTTTTTTATTTTTTGTAAATTTAAGACCAAAACATAAGTGTTAACCCAGAAGAAAAGTTTAAAGGTGGAGCCCATAGTCTCACGTGGAAGGCTGTAACTGTGTACTATTTTTATATATTGTATTGGAGATGTGCTACATAATGGGATTAGCCCCTTTTGCTCATGACACTCTCAACTAGCTGTGGATATTGGATGGGATGGGACAAGTTCAAGTTGGGTTTATAAAATATAATATTAAAAATAATATTTAATAATGTAATAATATATTATTTTATTTATATTTTGCGTTTGATCGGAGCTTCAAAGTAATTCTTAAGTTTGTCAAATAAACTAATCGGACCTAAAATAAAATTTCTAACCCTATATATAATTGGCAGGCTTGAGTGAGCCCATGACAACCCCTACTCTCAACCGTGTAGATATTAATTCAATCCCAAAACCCTATGCCAAGAGACTTTACCACTAAACTTACAGGCACATTCTCTCCCTTTAGCCTGTTAGGAATTAATGGAAGGGAAAGGAAAAGAAAATTACTGTTTGTTGTTCTTTTCCTGTTTGGTTTTGAAAAAAATGGAGGGAGAGAAAAGAGACAAAGAGATAGATTAATTTAAAAAGTTTCCTTCTTTTTATTTCATTTTCTCTTTCCCTTCCCTCTCCTTCCCTTCCCCAAGTTTCAAACAGGCTGTTAAAAGTTAGTTGTACAATACATGATACACGTTATAAAACTAAAACAATATAAAGCAAATAAAATAATTAAATACAAAGTATAGTGAATAGTTCTTCAGGAACTGTCAAATATTTATTACATTAGTTCTTTTAGAACAATTAGGGATGATCTTCTGAACTACTCAAGGCTTTATTGATAATACAGAATCAAATAGAATATAACACGATGTTTGAGGATTTACCTATATTTTTCTTCCTTCTATTTTCTCTCAGCTTCTTTCTTTCTATTCTTTCTCTATTTTTTGTTGTACCTTGAGCTCCTATATATATATTAGTTGAAGTTGGCGACGTTGAGGCAGTAACATTTGTTAATCATCTCAAGTCATCCACAGCCTCATAACACTCCCCCTTAGATGACCGCAAAATAGTATAATATATATTTTATTGGGTATGTTAAAACAGCCTCATTAAAACCTTGTTAGGAAAACTCAATAGAAAAAAATCTTAACGAAGGAAAAAGAGTACAATACTTAACTCCCTCTGAACAATAAGAATTTTGTTTACTTTATGAAAAATTTCTGAAACGACACAGACCAATACCACACACAAGTTTCTTAAATGTTGCAATTAGTATTACTTTAGTAAATAAGTCTGCTAAATTATTACTTGAATGTATTTGCTGAACATCAATATCACCGCTTTTCTAGAGCTCATGTGTAGAAAAGAATTTTGGAGAAATATGCTTCGTTCTATCACCTTTGATGTAGCCTCCTTTAATTTGTGCAATACAAGCTGCATTATCTTCATATAATATTGTCGATGTATCTTTGACTGTAGATAATTCGCAACTTTCTTGAATATGTTGAATCATAGATCTCAGCCAGATGTACTCTCGGCTTGCTTCAGGAATTGTAATTATCTCAAAATGATTTGAAGAGGTTACAGTTAATGTTCGCTTCACAAATCGTCATTATATAACAGTGTTACTATAAGTAAACACATACCCAGTTTGAGACTGAGCTTTATGTGGATAAGAAAGATAGTCGGTGTCACGCCCGCTCCTAATCAAGTGTCATTAATGCCGTCTTAGGATGAATGTGATCTCACAAGTTCTCAACCTGTAAGCAAAATCTCATAACAATCCCAAAGATAAAAAAAACTTATAAGAATGACCACAACATTATATATATATATAAACCCATAATCCATCATACATCAAGATAAAAACCATTGAAATAAAACTCATAATAATATAAGACCAAATATAAATAAACTCGAACAAACTCATATCATAAACAACATGGTTACAAACCATTGACACATCAACAAGAGCTTCTCGAAGCTCTTCAACTCCCCATCAACTATAATGATGACAGCTACAACAAAAGTCACGACAACTGCAGTGAACTGAACCTTCTCAATTTTACTTGTCAAAGCAAACTGTGTAGGTGTGAGCTATATATTAACGTGCTTACAAAGATAATCAATACTCATAAAAAATGAATGATAAACATTCACTGAATTAATTATCAATGGATAATCTACCATCAACAATAGGAAATACCTCTTGTAATGCAATGCATACACAACATATGAGCGTACTATTTTGATAACATTAGCCTAATATATCGATGACTTGTTATCAAGAATATCCCACATCAACACCCGTTAAGTTAGCCCCACATTGGCTAAACCTTAAGTTAATTCCACATCGACTAAACCTCCTCCGTACAATACAAGATATGCACACAATGTGTGTGGTATACAACACCACCTCATGATCCAATCACCACTATCAATATATATAATAAGACATTCAATTTAATACGAGTGTAAGCAACTCATTTTTGCCCGCTCAACGATCTCCAGTCTGACCGAGCTCACTTTCAAACATAACATGCACATTCAGACTCCAACCTACCCTCCAAACTCCAATCCAATCCACAAGTCGCTTATTGGGCCCGTCGGGCCTACTGGAAGCTAAATGACCAAACTGCCCCTTGGGCCTTTTCCGGCATGCTTTTTAAGAAAGTACTTAAGTCTTGAGAGTAGTAGGTTCATATTTCCAAGATTGTCTCAAAGACAATCTGGCATATTCAAGTGTCTTCCAGTTGGTTCCGAATTAATTCCGAGACCATTCAGTCAAAATAACCGTTTTGCCCTTAGATATCTGATTGCCTCAGGGAACCACACCGGCTCTAGGTATCAAACTGGTAAACTTTTGAGGATGTTTCTAATAGTAGTCCTAACTTTTCAACACCTTTTCGAATCATTCCGAGTCTATTCTGGCAAGTTCTGTGCAAAATAACCGTTTTGTCCCTAATGGACCGGTTACTTTTTCCAACCACGCCGACTCTAAGTATCAAACCGGAAATCTCTCGGAACATTCTAGATAGTGTTTCTAACCTTCAAGCCTTTTCATGGTGTCGCGCCCAGATTTTTCGCACTCGAGGAATACTCACACAAGCGGAAAAAATGTTGTACTCTCTCGTTAGAACTCACCCTCCTAAAAGAATGAGTGCGACTAGGTTTGAATTGAAAATTTGATTTGAATAAAGGGTTTTTGAAAAAGATTCGGAGTCGCCACCTAACTTAATTAAGGTAAGTTAGGTTACCTAAAAACTAAGCATAATCCGAAGACTACACTTAGGGTTTTGGAAAAAGGTTTTTGAAAATATCTCCTCAAGAGAGGGTTTTTAAGGAAAACAGGTTGTTTGGCAACCTTTGGAAAACATTTAGCCCTTTTTTGAAAAATAACTCCTTTTGGTCTTTGAAAACAGTGATTTTAGGTTCGGAGGTTGGTTATGTGTAGGGAAGACGCACTAAGCTGTCACCCTACCCTACCCTGTCGGTACCTACATGTCAATCTACCCTAAATTCACCTATGAGAGTCTTTAATTAACTAATGGTCAATCCTATCCACTTTGAAAAACAATGCTTGATAACTAACACGATGCATGGTACGCAAGCGTAAGGAAAGAGAATTGAAAAATAAATTTGAAAAGAGATTGATTTGAAATTAATTTGATTTGAAAATAGATTTAAAGAGATGGAATTGAAATTGAAAAGTTTGAAAATTGAAAGTAGAAATTTGAAAATAGAAATTTTGAAATTGAAATTTTGAAAATAGATTAAAATTTGGGATTTGGAAAGATTTTGGAAACTACACCCATGAGGGTGGAATTGAAAGTTTGAAAAGTGTTGTGACCGCATCTATAAAGGTTGCCTACGTATCCCTTTGGGGGAATCAGGTCAGTCGTAATTCGGACCGGAGTCCGATTAAAAAGAGATTGATTTGAAGAGAGAAATTAGATTGGAAGAAAGAGATTGAATTGAAAATTGGATTTGATTTGAGACTAGAAGAGGAGATTGGAAATTGAAATTGAGAAGATTGGACTTGTTTTGGAAAGATTGATTTTGGAAAGACTTGGTTTTTAGGAAGAAGAAGGTTTAGGAAACCTAGACTTGAGATTAAGAAAGATTGGATTGGAATGTTGGATTTGGAAGATTTGGATTAGGAAAGTTTCGAATTAGGAAAGTTTCATTTTTGGAAAGTTTTAGGTTTAGGAAAGTTTCAACTTAGGAAAGTTTTGAATTAGGAAAGTTTTCAAATTAGGAGAGTTTTGAATTTAGAAATGTTTCGAAATTAGGAAAGTTTTAGGTTTAGGAAAATTTTCACTTTAGGAAAGCTTTGAATAGGAAGGTATTGAATTTAGAAATGTTTTTGAATTAGGAAAAGTTTAGTTTAAGAAAGGTTTAGAATTTAGAAAGTTTCAAGTTAAGAAAGCTTTGAATTTTGTAATGTTTTGAAAAAGGGAAGTTTTGAATTTGGAAAGCTTTGAAAACAAGGAAGTTTTGAAAATAAGAAAGTTTCGTTTTAGGAAAGGTTTGAAAAAGGGAAGTTTTCAGTTTAGGAAATGTTTGAATTAAAAAAGTTTCAACTTAAGAAAGTCTTAAATTAAGAGAGTTTTGAGTTTAGAAAAGTCTTAGAATTAAGAAAGCTCCATTTTAAGAAAGGTTTTGAAAAAAAAAAGGAAAGGTTTTGAAAATAAGGAAGTTTTGAAAATAGGAAAGTTTTGGATTTGGAAAGATGTTGAAGTTTTGGAAAAGATTTAGAATTTAGAAAGCTTAGAAGTTTAGAAAGATTTAACTTAAGAAAGTTTTGAATTTAGGAAACTGTGGATTTGAAAAGATTTGAAATTTGGAAAGTTTAGGATTTAGAAAGTTTTAGAGTTTGGAAAGATTTAAGATTTTAGAAAGTTTTAGAGTTTTAGAAAATCTTGAAATTAAGAAAGGTTTGAATTTAGAAAGTTAAGATTTGGAAAGGGGGTTAAATTAGGAAAGGGTTGAATTAGGAAAGATTTTTATGTACAAGTTTTTGGAAACTTAGGGTTTAGGAAAGTGGAAGTTTAGGAAGTATTTGAATTAAAAAAAAAAGTCAGATTAGGAAAGGATTGGATTTTGTTTCTAAAAGGGAAGGTTTGATTTCGTTTCCAAAAACGGAGGATAGGATCTAGTTTCCTAAACGGGGAGATTGGATTTGGTTTCCTAAAGCAAAGGTTTGATTTTGTTTCCTAAAGGGAAGATTTGATTTGGCAAGGATTTGGAAAGGGAGGTTTTAGAAACCCTAGATTTGAAAAACCATAGTTTTGACGTAGAAAATAGGTTTTGGAAACGTGTATCGTTTGGATGTGAAAACAAGAGATTTTGGAAACCTAGGTTTGGGGCAAAGTTTGAAAACCATGTTTTTGGGAAGAAAATTTAAAGTTTCCTAATTGTGGGTTCTAGGGCTTGACTTGGGCTCTAAGGAAAAGGGATTTTTAGAAATTGCGTTTTTGAAAACGAAGGTTTTGGAAGGAAAACCTAGAGGGGGATTTCTAGAAGGAAGATTTTAGAAAAGAAAGTTTTTGGAAAGATTTTTAGGAGAGATTTTTTTTAGGAAAGTGAATCTAGGGAGTGATTTTAGAAAGTCAATTTTGAGGAAAAGATTTTGGAGAAGAGTTGAAAAAGAGAGTTTTGAAAAACAGGTTTTGGAAGGGAGTTTTTGAAAACAATTTTGAAAAGGGGAATTTTAGAAAAGTATGTTGAAAAAGAGATTTTTAAAGAGAGTTTTTAGAAGGTTTAAAAACATCTCACTTTTCTAAAGCAATTCTAACCATAAGAAGGCTAGAACCACTTTAGGAAAGCGGTTTTGAAAACAACGAGATTTGAAAATATAGACCAAAAGGTCACTTTTGATGTAACACTTTCCTAAAGCAACCCTAGCCATGGAAAGGCTAGAATCACCTAGGATTGTGATTTTGAAAACATGTTTTTGAAAAAGAACTTTTGATGCAATTTTGAAAACAAGTTTGAAAACGTTTTGAAAAACAACTTTGAAAACGATTTTTGGAAGATGCAAGACTATGATATGCACAATGCAATTTGGGGTCGTGAACATACAAGGCTAAGGCTTCACCACATAATTAAGGGGGCCGGACCCACGTGGTCTCTGGTTAGACTAGAAGAAAGCCCCCGACACGGTGACTCTCGAACAATCTAATCCTACACATGGATCGGGAGTCCCCTTGTTTCAAGTATGCAAAGAAAGGGGGGGTAAAGAGATGGGGGATTAAAATAGAGAAAACCCAAGTGGGTTGGAGAGAGAAGAGAGAGGGGGGGAAGTGCAGAAAATTAAAGAGAAAGCCTACCGTATGTTTTCTTTATTTTGCGCGCCGCGCTGTCTTCGGTCTTCGGTCTTGATCTTCGTCTTTCGTCTTCAAGAGTTGTCTTCAAGCTTCGGGTTGCAGCTCCTCCAGTCTTCAAAAGATGGTTGAAGGCTAGTGTATAAGTATATGGAGTAGTGTATAAGTATATAGGAGGCTAGGGTTTAGTGTAGGGTGGCTAGGGTTTGGAGAACCTAAGGAAACTAGGGTTTTTGGAGGTGCTCGAGCTCTGTATATCGAAATATAGGATTCTTAGGTTAAGTTTGCAGACCCTTTTCACGTTGAATGAGGCTCTGTATTTATAGAGGGAGGACAAACCTGGCGCTTGTTGTAGTGGCACCAGGGCAAACTTTACACTGGCGCCACTCTTAGTGGCGCCAGGCCATTTTTTGGCTTAGCGCCACTACTAGTGGCGCCAGTCAATTAGGAAAGATTTAAGGTTGGCAAGCAACGTATCTTTGACTAGATTTGGGCGCCTGTACTAGTGACTACCATGTAAACTTTAGCCTGGCTTTACTAGGAGTGACTCCGGAAAGTCCGGGAATGATTTGGAGGAGCCAGAAATGACCCGAAAGGCTGGAAAGGAGCAGGAACACTTAAAATAGTGTCCTAGTGGTATTTGACTTGAAAAATGAAGATAAGGGGGGTCGGAAAGGTTGACCAGGCCTTTAGGGGCAAAATGGTCAATCAGACCGAAAAACTGCCGGGACAGACTCGGACTGTCCCGGAAGAAGCCTGGGGATCTGGAAACATTATTTAGAATGTTCCCAGAGGTTGCCGGTTTGATTCCCAGAGCCGGCTGTCGCGCCCAGATTTTTCGCACTCAAGAAATACTCACCCAAGCGGGAAAAATGCTGTACTCTCTCGTTAGAACTCACCCTCCTAAAAGAATGAGTGCAACTAGGTTTGAATTGAAAATAAGTTTGAATAAAGGGCTTTTGAAAAAGATTTGGAGTCGCCACCTAACTTGATTAAGGTGAGTTAGGTCACCTAAAAATTAAGAATAATCCGAAGACTACACTTAGGGTTTTTGAAAAACAATTTGAAAATATCTCCTCGAGAGAGGGTTTTTAAGAAAACAGGTTGTTTGGCAATCTTTTGAAAACATTTAGCCCTTTTTAGAAAAATGACTCCTTTTGGTCTTTGAAAACAGTGATCCTAAGTTCAGAGGTTGGTTACGTGTAGGGAAGACGCACTAAGCTATCACCCAACCCCGCCCTTTCGGTACCTACATGTCAATCTACCCTAGATTCACCTATGAGAGTCTTTAATTAACTAATAGTCAATCCTATTCACTTTGAAAAAGAATATTTGAAAAGAAACTAACATGATGCATGATGTGCAAGTGCAAAATAAGAGAATTGAAAAATAGATTTGGAAAGAGATTGATTTGATTTGAAAATTGATTTGAAGAGATGAAATTGAAATTGAAAAGTTTGAAAATTGAAAGTAGAAAATTGAAAATTGAAATTTTGAAATTGAAATTTTTAAAATAGATTAGAATTTGAGATTTGGAAAAATTTTGGAAACCGCACCCATGAGGGTGGAATTGAAAGTTTGAAAAATGTTGTGACCACACCTATGAAGGTTGCCTACGTATCCCTTTGGGGGAATCAGGTCAGTCGTAGTTCGGATCGGAGTCCGATTGAAAATAGAAGGTTGGATTGAAGAAGGAAATTGAATTGGAAATTGAATTGGATTTGAAATTAGAAGAGGAGATTGAAAATTGGAAATTGAGGACTTTGATTTGAAAAGATAGATTTGGACTTGTTTTGGAATGAGAAGGTTTAAGAAAACCTAGACTTAGGAAAGAGAAGAGACTTAGGAAAGATTTGACTTGGCTTGGAAGATTTGGAAAGATTGGATTTTAGGAGATGTTCAAATTAGGAAAGGTCCGATTTAGGAAAGTTTCGAATTAGGAAAGTTTTATTTTTGGAAAGTTTTCGAATTAGGAAAGTTTTGAATTTAGGAAATTTTTGGGTTTAGGAAAGTTTTGAATTTAAGAAAGTTTAGAAATTGGAAAGTTTCGAGTTCAGAAAGTTTTTGAAAAAGGAAAGGTTGTCAGATTAGGAAAGTTCCCAAATTAGGAAAGTTTTGAAAATCGAAAAGTTTTGAATTTAGAAATGTTTTGAAAAAGGGAAGTTTTGAATTTAGAAAGCTTTGAAAACAAGGAAGTTTTGAAAATAAGAAAGTTTCATTTTAAGAAAGGTTCAGTTTAGGAAATGTTCGAATTAAGAAAGTTTCGACTTAAGAAAGTCTTAAATTAAGAAAGCTTTGAGCTTAGAAAAGTCTTAGATTTGGAAATAAGTTGAAGTTTTGGAAAGTTTAGAGTTTAGAAAGATTTGGGTTTAGAAAGATTTAACTTAAGAAAGTTTTGAATTTAGGAAGCTTAGAATTTTAGAAAGATTTGAAATTTAGAAAGTTTAGGATTTAGAAAGTTTTAGAGTTTGAATTTTAGAGAGTCTTGAAATTAGGAAAGGCTTGAGTTTAGGAAAGGTTTGAAAACTTAGGTTTAAGAAGTTAAGATTTGAAAAGTGTGTAGAATTAGGAAAGATTTGAAAGTTGAGTTTTAAAATTTAGGAAAGATTTTTATGTTCAAGTTTTGGAAACTTAGGATTTAGGAAAGTGGAAGTTTAGGAAGGATTTGAATTAGGAAGAGATTGGATTTTGTTTCTAAAAGAGAAATGTTGGATTTTGTTTCTAAAAATGGAGGACGGGATCGTAAAGGGAAGATAGGATTTGGCAAGGATTTGGAAAGGGAGACTCTAGAAACCTAGATTTGTAAAATTATAGTTTTGACGTAGAAAATGGGTTTTGGAAACATGTATAGTTTGATGTAGAAAACGAGAGGTTTTGGAAACCTAGGTTTGGGGCAAAGTTTGAAAACCATGTTTTTGGGCAGAAAATTTAGGGTTTCCTAATTGTGGATTCTAGGGCTTGACTTGGGCTCTAAGGAAAGAGTTTTTAGAAAATGCGTTTTTGGAAACGAAGGTTTTCTAGAAGGGAATCCTAGGGAGAAACTTTTGGAAAGTGAATTTGAAAAGGGAGTTTTTGGAAAAAGATTTTAAAGAGAAGGAGTTTTGGAAAGTGCATTTTTTAGAAACGTAGATTTTGGAAAGAAGATCCTAGAGGAGAGTTTCTAGAAGGAAAATTTTGAAAAAGAGAGTTTTTGGAAAGATTTTTAGGGAGCATTTTTGGAAAGTGAATTTTTAAGAGAGAGAGTTTTGGAAAGGAGTTGAAAAAAAAGGGTTTTGAAAAATAGATTTTGGAGGGGAGTTTTTGAAAACAATTTTGGAGAGAAGAGTTTTAGGAAAGTATGTTAGAAAAGAGATTTTTTAGGAAGAGATTTTTGAAGAGAGAAAGTTTTTGGAAAGTATAAAAACATCTCACTTTCCTAAAGCGATTCTAGCCATAAGAGGACTAGAACCACTTTAAGAAAGTGGTTTTGAAAACAAGGTTTGAAAATATAGACCAAAAGGTCACTTTTAATATAACACTTTCCTAAAGCAACCCTAGCCATGGAAAAGCTAGAATCACCCTAGAATTGTGGTTTTGAAAACAAGTTTTTGAAAAAGAGATTTTGATGCAATTTTGAAAACAAGTTTGAAAACGATTTTGAAAACAACTTTGAAAACGAATTTTGGAAGATACAAGATTATGATATGCACAATGCAATTTGGGGTCGTGAACATACAAGGTTAAGGCTTCACCACATAATCAAGGGGGCCGGACCCACGTGATCTTTGGTTAGACTAGAAGAAAGCCCCCGACACGGTGACTCTCTAATAGCCCAATCCTACACATGGACCGGGAATCCCCTTGTTTCAAGCATGCAAAGAAAGGGGGGGAAAGAGATGGGGGATTAAAATAGAGAAAACCCAAGTGGGTTGGAGAGAGAAGAAAGAGGGGGGAAATACAGAAAATTAAAGAGAAAGCCTACCGTATGTCTTTTTTATTTTGCGCGCTGCTCTGTCTTCGGTCTTTGTCTTGATCTTCACCTTCAGTCTTCAAAGGTTGTCTTCAAGCTTTAGATGGCAGCCCTTCAAGTCTTCAAAGGATGGTTGAAGGTTAGTGTATGAGTGTATGGGGGAGTGTATAAGTGTATAGGAGGCTAGGGTTTATGTAGGGTGGCTAGGGTTTGGAAAACCTAGGGAGGCTAGGGTTTAAGAGGTACTCGAGCTCTGTATATCAAAATATAGGATTTTTAGGTTAAGTTTGCAGACCCCTTTCACGTTGAATGAGGCTCTATATTTATAGAGGGAGGACAAACCTGGCGCCTGTTGCAGTGGCGCCAGGGCAAACTTTACACTAGCGCCACTAAGAGTGGCGCCAGGCCATTTTTTAGCTTGGTGCCACTACTAGTGGCGCCATCCAATTAGAAAAGATTAAAGGTCGGCAAGCAACGTATCTTTGACTAGATTTGGGCGCCTGTACTAGTGACTACCATGCAACTTTTAGCCTGGCTTCACTAGGAGTGACTCCGGAAAGTCCGGGAATGATTTGAAGGAGTCGGGAATGACCCGGAAGGCCGGAAAGGAGCAGGAACACTTAAAATAGTGTCCTGGAGGTATTTGACTTGGAAAGTGAGGATAAGGTGGGTCGAAAAGGTTGACCGGGCCTTTAGGGGCAAAACGGTCAATCGGACCAGAAAACTGCCGGGGCGAACTCGGATTGCCCCAAAAAGACTTGGGATCTGGAAACATTATTTAGAATGTTCCCAGAGGTTGCCGGTTTGATTCCCAGAGCCGGCGTGGTCAGAAAAGGAGACCGGCCCACTAGGGGCAAAACGGTCATTTTGTACCGGGTTTGCCGGAACTGACTCGGAATGATCCGGAAAGGTAAGGGGAGGTTGAGAACACTATAAAAAGTATTCTCGGGTCATTACCGGTTTGATACCCAGAGCCGGCGTGGTCGAAGAAGGAGACCGGCCCTCGAGGGGCAAAACGGTCATTTTGTACCGGGTTGGCCGGAACTGACTCAGAATGATCCGGAAAGGTAAAAGAAGGTTGAGAATACTATAAAAAGTATTCTCGGGACATTACCGGTTTGATACCCAGAGCCGGTGTGGTTCCCGGGGCATTCGGATGCTTAGAGGCAAACTGGTCATCTTGACCGGAAAGTCTCGAAAGGGTAGTTTGGTCATTTTTCACCGAAGTGGGCTAACAGACATTGGTGTTGACTTGGGTTTTGAGTATTTTCGCCACTCTAACGGCGGTCGTTGTGACACAGGGGTTTGTTGCCAATTCCCTATATCGACCTATTTGTGAGTACTTCCGCTACTCTAATGGTTTTGTGAGTATTTCCGCTACCCTAACGATTTTGTGAGTATTTCCGCTACTCTAACAGTTTTGTGAGTATTCCCGCTACTCTAACAGTTTTGTGAGTATTTCCGTTACTCTAACGGTTTTATGAGTATTTCCGCTACTCTAACGGTTTTATGAGTAGTTTTGCTACTCGGACCGTCTCGAGGAATAAACTGTCTCGAGAGAGGGATTGGAAATGGGTCTTATCGTCTCCGAAGAGACGTGCCTAGATTGGAACCGTCTCGAGGAATAAACTGTCTCGAGAGTGGGATTGGAAAGGGGTCTTACCGTCTCCGAAGAGACGTGCCTGGATTGGAACTGTCTCGAGGAATAAACTGTCTCGAGAGTGAGATTGGAAAGGGGTCTTACCGTCTTCGAAGAGACGTGCCTGGATTGTGAGTGTTTCCGCCACTCTAGCGGTTTTGTGAGTACTTCCGCTACTCTAACGGTTTTGTGAGTATTTCCGCTACTCTAACGATTGAGTATTTCCGCTACTTTAATGGTTTTGTGAGTATTTGCGCTACTCTAACGGTTTTGTGAGTAGTTTTGCTACTCGGACCGTCTCGAGGAATAAATTGTCTCGAGAGAGGGATTGGAATTAGAATAAGAAAGAACAATGCCCCTAAGGGCATTTTGGTCATTTTGCCTCTATTTGGGCCTGACAGGCCTGCGAAACAATGGGAAGATGGAATTTGGACCTAGAGAATTCGTTTAAATAGGAATATGCCCACAATGACTTGAAAACAAGTCTGGACGGAGTGTAGACTGCCGAGCGGTCAAAAATGGGGTGCTTACACCGGCGTGGTCGGAAAAGGAGGCCGGCCCACTAGGGGTAAAACAGTCATTTTGTACCGGGTTTGCCGGAACTGACTCGGAATGATCCGGAAAGGTAAAGGAAGGTTGAGAACACTATAAAAAGTATTCTCGGGACATTACCGGTTTGATACTCAAAGCCGGTATGGTCGAAGAAGGAGACCGGCCCTCCAAGGGCAAAACGGTCATTTTGTACCGGGTTGGCCAGAACTGACTCGGAATGATCCGGAAAGGTAAAGGAGGGTTGAGAATACTATAAAAAGTATTCTCAGGAGATTACCGGTTTGATACTCAAAGCCGGTATGATCAAAGAAGGAGATCGGCCCTCCAGGGGCAAAACGGTCATTTTGTACCGGGTTGGCCGGAACTGACTCGGAATGATCCGGAAAGGTAAAGGAGGGTTGAGAATACTATAAAAATTATTCTCAGGAGGTTACCAGTTTGATACCCAGAGCCGGTGTGGTTCCCGAGGCATTCGGATGCTTAGGGGCAAAATGGTTATCTTGACCGAAAAGTTTCGGAAAAGGTCCTAAGGGTAGTCTGGTCATTTTTCCACCGAAGTGAGATAACAGACACTGGTGTTGACCTAGGTTTTGAGTGTCTCTGCCACACTAACGGTGTGAGTATTTCCGCTATTCGGACGGGGTTGATGATTTGTGAGTATTTCCGCTACTCGGACGGGGTTGATGATTTGGGAGTATTTTCACTACTCGGACGGGGTTGATGATTTGGGAGTATTTCCTCTACTCGGACGGGGTGGAGTATTTCCGCTACTCGGACGGGGTTGAGTATTTCCGCTACTCTAACGGTTTTGTGAGTATTTCCGCTACTCTAACTGGCTTGTGAGTATTTCCGCTACTCCAACGGTTTTGTGAGTAGTTTTGCTACTCGGACCGTCTCGAGGAATAAACTGTCTTGAGAGTGGGACTGGAAGGGGTCTTATCGTCTCCGAAGAGACGTGCCTGGATTGGAACCGTCTCAAGGAATAAACTGTCTCGAAAGTGGGATTGGAAAGGGGTCTTACCGTCTCCGAAGAGACGTGCCTGGATTGGAACCGTCTCGAGGAATAAACTGTCTCGAAAGAGGGATTGGAAAGAGGTCTTACCGTCTCCGAAGAGACGTGCCTGGGTTTTGAGTGTTTCTGCCACTCTAACGGTTTTGTGAGTATTTCCGCTGCTCTAACGGTTTTGTGAGTACTTTCGCTACTCTAACGGTTTTGTGAGTGTTTTTGCCACTCTAACGGTTTTGTGAGTAGTTCCGCTACTCTAACAGTTTTGTGAGTGTTTCCGCCACTCTAACGGTTTTGTGAGTAGTTTTGCTACTCGGACCGTCTCGAGGAATAAATTGTCTCGAGAGAAGGACTGGAATTGGAATAAGAAAGGACAATGCCCCTAAGGGCATTTTGGTCATTTTGCCTCTATTTGGGCCTGACAGGCCCGTGAAGCGATGGAAAGACGGAATTTGGAACTAGAGAATTGGATTTGATAGGAATATGCCCAAAATGACTTGAAAACAAGTCTGGACGGAGTGCAGACTGCCGAGCGGTCAAAAATGGGTTGCTTACTCATGGGATATTCGAAGTTCATTCCAGTGCTTTTCCGATTTAGTTAACCGTTTTACCCCTAATGGCTTAGTCTACCATTTCAATAATCCCGATATTGTTTTTCAAGCACGTTACCCTCGGGAGGCTATTTCAAGTGTTTCTAACTATTTTCAGCCATTCAAATCATTCCTGGCCTCCCGAAATATTTTCGAACCTTCCAGAGTCACTCTAAGTGGACCCAAGCCAAAAATTGCATGGTAGTCACTAGGATAGGCATCCAAATATTCTGCCTTACATACCAAGGGTCAAAGATACGCTTCTTGCCACCCTAAAAACTTCACTAAGTGGCTGGCGCCACTATGTAAATTTAAGCGTGGCACCACTGCAATAGGCACCAAGTCAATTTAAGTTACCTATAAATACAAACCTTCCCCATACATGAAAAGGGTCCGCAATCTCAATCCAGAAATACTGCCTATCTGAAAATAGATTTCGAATCCTCTCCAAACCTTAATTCCTTCAAGTCTCTTCAAGCTTTAGCCTCCATACACTCTAACCCTAGCTTATACACACTCCATACACTCACACACCAGCCTTAAAGCAAGCCATTAAAGACTCAAGTGCTACAAATTTGAAGCTCTCGAGGTCCAATTAAAGCAAAGCAAGCAAGAAGAAGACAATGTAGGCTTTCAATTTACGTTCCCCTTCTCTCTTCTTCCTCCTAACCCACTTGAGTTTTCTTTTATTTTAATTCCTCATCTTCTACCTTCATTTCTTGCACGCTTAAAACAAAGAACTCCCCGGTTCATGCCTAGGAAGAATTATTGAAGGTCACCATGTTGGGGGCTTTCTTCAAATTCGACCCTTGATGGTGTGAGTTCGGCCTCCTTGATTATGTGATTAAGCCTAATCTTGAATGTTCACGACCCTACTTACATTGTGCATGTCATAATCATACATCCATTCAAAACTTGTTTTCAAAGTGGTTTTCAAAACTTGCATTACAATCACCTTTCAAAACTTGCATTAAAAATCTTTTTGTTTCAAAACTTGTTTTCAAAATCACCCTCCTGTGACGATTCTAGCCATTCCATAGTTAGAGTTGTTTTAGGAAAGTGTTATATTCAATGTGATCATATTGGTCCATATTTCAAATCCGTGCTGTTTTCAAAACCACAACCCTAGAATGGTTCTAATCCTTACATGGTTAGAATTGTTTTAGGAAAGTGAGATATTCAAAAGGTTTTCAAAAATCCATATTCAAACTCCTTTCCAAATTTCTTTCCAAAAACTCTCTTCAAAAATGTACTTTTTAAACACTCTATTCAAATTTCTTTCCTAAAAACTCTATTCAAAAGATCTACTTTCCAAAAGCTCTTTTTCTTAGAGTCCAAGTTAAGCCCTGGATTTCATGATTAAGAAACCCTAGTTCTCTTTCCTAAAAATTGTGACTTCTTATTTTGCCTCAAATCATAGGTTTTCAAAACTCTCTTCTGCACCAAATCATAGCTTTCCAAATCCTAGATTTTCAAAATTTAACCTTTTCAATTTAAGGTCAAATCCAATCTTCCAATTTATGAAACTAGATCAAATCTTCTCATTTTTTAAACAAAATCAAATCATCTACTTTTGGAAATAAAATCTAAGTTCAAATCTTTCTAAATTCAAATTGAAATCTTTCCAAAATCATAACTTTCCTAAAATAAAACTTTTCTAATTTGGCATTTTCTTAAAATGAAGTTTTCCTATTTTGAAACTTTCCTAAATTCAAATATTTCTAAAATTCAATCTTTCATAAATTTGAACTTTCTAAATTCTTTCAAATCAAATAATCAAAGTCAAATCTTTACAAGTCTTTTCAAGTCAAGTGATTCTAAATCAAACCAAATCCCTTCCAATCTTTTCTAAATCTCATCTTTCCTAATTCTAAGTTTTCTAAACTCAAACTTTCCTCAATCAAACTTTTCAAATCTAAATCAAATCTTTTCTAATTCAATTACATGCTTCAACCTTAGATTACTTAAACCCTAGGATGCCTAAACCCTAGTTCAACCTTAATCCTAAGTTAGGAAGCTCCAACTCCTTTCTAAAACTCATTTCTAAATCAAGATGGTTTTCTAATTTCAATCTAAGTCAAAAAGCTTTCAAAACTCAACTCCTTCTTTCTCAAATCGAGTCCAAGTTCTCTTTCAAAGTTCAAACCTTTTCCAAGTTCAATTCTAAGTCTAGGTTGAAAAACAAATCAAATTTCAATTTCAAATCTTCTATTCCAAATTCAAATCAAATTCTTTTCAAATCAAACCATTTTCAAGTTAAACTTTTCTAAAATTCTCAAAGTGTCTATTTTTAATCGGACTTTTGTCTGAATTACGACTCACCTGATTCCAAAAAAAGGGATAAGTAGGCAACCCTCATGGGTGCGGTCACAACTTTTTTTAAATTTTTAATTCCATAATTTTTTTTAAGTCTCTATTTCTATAAACTTTTTTTTCAAACTTCTAATTCCATAATCTTCTTCAAGTTTCCAATTTCATAATCTATTTTAAGTTTTCAATTTCTAAAACCTTTTTTCAAACTTCAAATCCTTTCTTCAAATCTATTTTCAAAATCAAATCTTCCTTTTTAAATCTGCTTTCGAAATCAAATCTTTTCTTGCACTTGCATATCATGCATCACATAATTTTTTTTAAAAAAGTGGATATAATTGGACATTTATTGGTCAAAAATTTTAAATGAGTGAACCAATGGTGAATAGGCATATAGGTATCGCAAAGGTGGGGTAGGGTGATGATCTTAGGATATCTTCTCTATACATAACCAACCTCCAAACCTAGATTACTATTTTCAAAGACCAAAATAGAGTTATTTTTCAAAAAAAGGCTTCTATATATCCAAAGGTTGCCAAACAACTTGTTTTCTAAAAAAACCCTCTCTTGAGGAAGTTTTCAAAACCTTTTTAAAAACCCTAAGTTTAATCTTCGAATTACACTTAGTTTTAGGTGACCTAACTTACCTTAATTAAGTTAGGTAGTGACTCCAAATCTTTTTTCAAAAGCTCTTAATCAAATCAATTTCAAATTCAAACCTAGTCGCACTCGTCTTTCTAGGAGGATGAGTTCTAACGAGAGAGTACCATGTTTTTCCCACTTGTGTATATTTCCCTCGAGTATGAAAAATCAGGGCACGGCAGCTGACGACTCCACTAGGAACGTTTAGAGAGTTAGGCCATTATTGTGTCTCTTCACTCTCACTCATTTGGAGTCTTTAATTAATTTTTCCAATTCTATCCACTTTAAAATTTTCAAAATCAAACTTTTCAAAACTGTTTTAAAAAACATGTCATAGTATGCATTCAATTACATTCAATCATTCTATCTTGCATTAAGTATGTCATTCCAGTAACAACTTTTTGCATCTTTATTTTTGTAAGTGGACCTTTGTTCACATTTTTTATTTTATGTCATATTAACAGCCATGTATGTTATGAATGTATGAATGGAATAGACATGATGGATGGGAGTTGTTGAGCCATTTCCTTCGCTTTTTAAAATTTCACACACACTGCATTGTGCATAAGCATTTGCATACTTGCATTCTCTACCTAAATATGTCCCTTCTAGTTAGAAGGGGGAACGGTATATTGGTTGTGGGCAAGATTCTCTGTCAGTTTCTTAGCCTACGGCCTCTTGATGGTTCCTCCGCTCGAATCACCAATCAATAGTGGCACTACCTTGGGAAGTGGGCCTAGGTTTGAAGATCTAGGAACTGAACCTTCTTAGGAAACATTAGTAAACCCTCAACCTCATGCTTATGTAAAAACCATGCATAACCGAACCTCTACTAGATTTAAGACACGCACATTAATTTCAAAACTATGAAGGAAAGGGCGACTGCTTTGCTTTCCTTTATTTTTGTCTATTCCTGCTGTTATAATGCATGTATAACTACTCATGCATCTATGTTTACTTTACAATTTTATTCTCTCTCTCTCTACTCTTAGCATACATGCTCATGCATTCAATTTCTATGTTAAGACAAAAGTTTCGAAGTAACTCAAGTCATTGCATTTTCATGTATATGATCAACCCATAAAGAGTGATGCCAAGATCACTCTCCCTTGCATTAAACCTACCTAAAACTCTAAAAGTTCTCATATAACCCTAAGGACTGATGGCATGCATTTCAAATCATTCCTTAAGAGGTGCTTCATTCCCTCTATGTTCACAGAGATAGGGTTGCTAAGAAGACAATGAGCAATCAAATAGCAAGGTCTTTTAATGACCTCCTCGACATCAAACTCAAAGAAGGCAAATCCCAAGACTCAAGAATAGTTTAGGATCTCAAATGTAAAAGTAGATAAGTGGAAGTCCCAAGAAAATTGTGCCCCCTCCCCCTATTAAAATGTATTTTGATTCCATTGTATTATAAACTCAAAGTTCAATGTCTTCTTTATTTTTCATGAATGAATGAATGTATGTTCTCCATTAAACGGTAAGGTATTTGTATACAGGGGTAAATCCCCTATCTCCAAAAAGTGAGCCAAATCCATTACGTTTAGTTTCACTCTTAAGAAGGGGCACACTTAAGATATGTAATGCATAAAGCTTTCCAAATATCAAAAACTAATTTGTGGTTTGCGTCCTTATTTTTCTTTTCTTTCTTTTCTTTCACAGAAACTACACCATAAAAAGTCATCATTGCTCCCAAGAAAGATCGGCATCCACCTAGAGACCCCATTATTACTCGACAAAGAGCTGTACTAATGGTTGCCAATCTTGACGAGTCATCCTCAATTTCTCAAGAAGAAATCAATGAAATGAGAATCAAGATCGATAAGATATTTAAGCTCATCCAAGCCATGGCAATAAAAGATGTTTCTTCAGTCCCATCATTATCCATGGTTTCTCCCAAAGACTCCGAACTTGCTAGCCCAAGGATTGTGCTTCAATTTGACACTATGGGAAAAAATAAGAAGGATTCCAAAAGGGCCAACACTAAAGAAGGGGAAACTATACTGCTCTTGCCTGCTGTGAAAAGAACTTTCCCAAACCCCCTCAGCTTGAAAATCCAAGGGTTGGAAGACTCGCTACAGAGCCTCCATGGCCATGACACCTTTGGGCTTACCTCCTATGACGAGTTGTGCTTCTTCCCGGACTATCTAAAACCCGCCAAGTTCAAAATGCCTGATCTTTAGAAGTATGATGGCACTGGTAACCCTATTGCCCACCTTCACCTTTATGTTGGGGCATTAAGTGGCCATAAGAATAATCCGAAGCTTCTCATGCAACTCTTCCAACACAGCCTTACTAGATCTGCTCTGCAATGGTTTGCTTGACTCGATCTAAGAAAGATTATAACCTGGATTGAACTGGTTAATGCATTTAAGGCCCAATATCGCTACAACGTAGACCTCACTTCTGACCATTGGTCTTTGATGACAATGAGCAAAGGAGATAAAGAAAGCTTCAAAGGCTATGCCCTTAGGTGGAGAAAAGCAGCAGCACAAGTCAATTCCCCTTTAGAAGAGAAGGAGTATGTGCAACTCTTTGTGCATACCTTCCAAGGAGTATACTATGAAAAGCTCTGCACAAGCATAGGGAGGAGCTTCTCAAAGTTGATCATGTAATGGGAGATGATAGAAAATGGCCTACAAACTGGGAGGATCATTGCCCTATGCTAAAACTAAAGGACTTTTTGCAGGCTTAGCAAAGAAGGTGCCCACAACATGGGAAATAGGCCGAAAGAAGGGAGAAGTATCTGCCATCTTGCCTGCTCAGCCACCACAATGTCACCCCCAATACCAATCTGAGACTCCTGTGGCTATTCAAGCACTTGCCCTAGGGCCAATGGCAATTTAACAACATCTCAACCCCAAAAGGCAGGCCCACCGACCTCTTGCATTTTTCCCTCTAGCCTGCACCCAAACAAAGGCCTACCATGACCTCCTACAAGCCAACCTTCTGACCCCCATACCTGCCCCACTATTGCCAAATCCTTTGCCCCTTACCTTTAACCAGGCTATTGTTTATCAGTACCATTCCGGAAGACAAGGGCATGGTACTGAACACTGTCTTATCCTGAAACACAAGATCCAAGATTTGATAGATGCCAAGGTCATTGACACCCAGGAAATGAATCATGCGAATAGAGTATACAAAGAAGTTTGAGAGGTTCCAAAATGAAAAAGGGATGTTTCCTAGATTTGTCCATTTTCCTTTCATCCTTTATTGTTTTGCATCCTATTTTGCCTATCATTTTTGCCTTGAATCAAGAACTTTCATGTCATATAAATAGATCTAAAATGGAATGAGTAGTGAATTCTAGTTTATCCCCTTTGTTTCATACTCTTATGGATGAATTTAATTTCTAATGCCCTCAACTAAAAGGAAATGATGGCACAAGCATCACATCTAGAAATAATCTATTACTCTAAAAAGAGGGGAAAGAAAAATAGAAAGTGCAGAAGATATGGCAACATAGAAAGGTGAGAGATGAATATTAATCACGTAGCTCATAGCGACCCCCGAAGAATGTCCTGGCAAAGTAACAAATAGCTACACCCTCAAAAGGAAGATTAAAGCATATTGGCAAGCATGGTATGATTGAATATTTGAAAAAAAAAATTAGAAAAACCTAAAAAGATTTTTGATAGTGTTTGTCCTACACGTGCACAATCACCAGGGCAAATATTCAATTATGAACAGATTGATGTGCATGCTTGTTTAAGATTAAATCTTGTGTACATGATCACTTGTATAAATATGAGTCAATGGTTTTGATGATCTTTACCATATTGGTGTTTCATGTTCATCTTAATACACACTTCTCGAGACTTCTTAGAATATGAAATTTGCCTTTATGATCTATTTTAAATGGTTCCTTCATTCTTAAATATTTGTGAATTATCGCACAGCTAGATTAACCTTTTGTTAATTCCCTCTCTCATCACTTATGGAAAGGGCTACCAGTGAGTGTAAGTACAGTTACTATTGTTATATGACAAGAGGAGAAGGCTACCTACTCATGTGTGTGAAAGTCGTCATATCTTTATGTTTCAATGTTTTCATCATTAAAGAGATAAGGCTGGAATTCCATAAAAAAAATCGAGATCACCGGATGAGATAGGTTTAACTTCTAAGTGTGTTAATTCACGAGCTATTAAACATGGTATGCCATCCTAGATCACGCCTAAGGTCTGTATGCTCATTGGTCTCAATGAAGTTCATGCTTACCCCACTACATTATTACCAATATGGTCTTGATCATCTCACGACCAATTATGCTCATTTTGTGTGGTTTCATGTATATTTGATGTTGATCTTTTCAAGCTAAGCTCCATCTCAACATTCATATATTTCCCTTCATTGATTGATCATGTTTTTATAGGGTCCCTATAATTTGAAAATTTTAATAGTTCTACCAAAAACTAGACTTGCATGTACTTCTCAATAACTTTCAAGATCTTCTCGAACTGAGAAATGAAGCTACCTGTTGCTTTGCCAAAGGGTGATATCGGTTGTCACTCGAAAGAGCTCACCAATCCAAAGAAGAGTCTTAGAAGAAGTCGAGAGGTCCACTAAAGAGAGTTTTTCCTTCCAACAAGAGAGAAGGGGGTTTTTTTTGGGGGGGGGGGGGGGAGACGAGTTAATGTATTGAATCTCGGAGAGTGCTGTGAGTACTATCACATCTTGACAAGAAAAGGACAAAATTAAAAAGGGGAACCCTAAAAGAGAAACTGAAGTTCAAAAGGCTGCCTAATTCTAGGAAACAACACTCATAACTAAACATAAACCTTGGGGCAAACCCAAGGGGCATGCATCCATTCTCATCAATATGTAAAATGTATGCATTCATCAAAAAGTATGACATGCATTCAATTCCATTCTTATATGTGCATTCATCAAAAAGTTTGGCATGCACTCAATTCCAATCTTGCATGTGCATTCATAAAAATATGACATGCATTTAAATTCCATTCTTGCATGTGTATGCATCAAAAAATATGAAATGCATTTAATTCTATTCTTATATGTGCATTCATAAAAAAAAAGTATGACATACATTCAATTCAATTACTCGTGCATTTTTAGAATTAGCATAAATAAACTGCTTTTGCACGAAAACTCTCTCTCTCTCTCTCTCAGAGATAGGAAACAAGGAATGGGGCAAAGCATAAAAAAGAAGCTAAAGCCACCCCGCCACCAAGTAACCTCAAACATCTCCAGCAGCAACACACACCTCAGAAAGCTTAGACTTCCATAGCTGGCAAGAGACAGAGAATGGGGCAATGGCCCACCCTCGACCTCCCCAATCAACCGTGGACTTCCGCAGAGGAGCATCGTTCCGCCATACAAAGTATTGGTTCAAGAAGCATCAATTTCTCCAGAGAAGTATCATCCCGCCAGATGGAGCATCAATTTTCCCAAAGGAGTATCCTTCTGCTAGATGGAGCGCCGATACAAGAAGAATTAGTTTTCCCAAAGGAGTATCATCCCGCCAGACGGAGCATCAATTTCCCTAGAGGAGTATCCTTCTGCCAGATAGAGCGCCGATTCAAGAAGAATTAGTTTCCCCAGAGGAGTATCATCTCGCTAGATGGAGCATCAGTTTTCCCAGTGGAGTATTCTTCTGTCAAACGGAGTGTTGGTTTAAGAAGTATCAATTTCTCCAGAGGAGTATCACCCCACCAGACGGAGCATCAATTTCCCCAGAGTATCCTTCCACCAGACGGACTACCAATTCAAGAAGAATCAGTTTCCCCAAAGGAGTCTCATCCCACTAGACAGAGCATCAGTTTCCCTAAAGGAGTATCCTTCTACCAGATGAAGCTCCAATTTAAGAAGAATCAATTTTTTCAGAGGAGTATCATTCTGCTAAACGGAGCGCCACTTTAAGAAGAATAAATTTCCTCAAAGGAACATCATTCTGCCAGACGAAGCTCCAGACATTGACCATGGGCTCAAGGTAACTATTCTTTAGATTTTAACTTTTTCAATCCTTCTGATCCCCTCTCGGTCAACATGAGACTCTTACTTTATCGGTTTCTGTCTTCGACAAGTAAAGACAAAAAAAGAAGGGCAGTTATAAGCACCCTATTTTTGCCCACTGAGCGATCTTTAGTCTAACCGAGCTCACTTTCAAACACCACATACACATTAGGACTCCAACCTGCCCTCCAAACTCCAATCCAGTCCACGGGTTGCTTCTCGAGCCCGTTGGAAGCTAAATGACCAAACTGCCCCTTGGGCCTTTTTCGGCACACTTTTTAAGAAAGTACCTAAGTGCTCAAAGCGGTAAGTCTACCTTTTCAAGATTGTCTTAAAGACAATCCGGCATGTTCAAGTGCCTTCCAGTCGGTTCCAGATTAATTCCAAGACCATCCAGTTAAAATAACCATTTTACCCGTAGGCATCTGATTGCCTCTAGGAACCACACTAGCTCTGGATATCAAACTGGTAACCTCTCGAGGATGCTTATAATAGTATTTCTGACCTTCCAACACATTTTCGAATCATTCTGAGTCTATTCCGACAAGTTTAGTGCAAAATGATCATTTTACCCTAGATAGGTTGGTCGCCTTTTTCAACCACGCTGGCTCTGGGTATCAAACCGGCAATCCCTTGGAACATTCTAGATAGTGTTTCCAGCCTTTAAGCCTTCTCATGGGACATTCCAAGTCCACTCTAGTGATTTTTCGGTCTAGTTGACCGTTTTGCCCCTAGTGGCTCAATCGACCATTTCAACAATCTCGATATTATTTTTTCAAGCCCGTTACCCCCAGGATGCTATTTCAAGGGTTTCTACCCATTTTCGGCCTTTCGAATCGTTCCCGACCTCTCAAAACATTCCTGGACCTTTCAAAGTGACTCTTAGTGGAACCAAGCCAGAAATTGCATGGTAGTCACTAGGACAGGCGCCCAAATCTTTTGCCTTGCGTACCAAGGGTCAAAGATACGTTTCTTGCTGGCCTAAAAACTTCCCTAAGTGGCGCTTGTGTAAATTTAATCCTGGCACCACTGCAACAAGTGCAAGGTCGGTTTAAGTTTCCTATAAATATAAACATTCCCCTGCATGAAAAGAGTCCGTAATCTCAGTCCAGAAATGTTGCCTCTTTGAAAATAGAGTTCGAATCCTCTCCAAACCCTAATTCCTTCAAGCATCTTCAAGCCCTTGCCTTCATACACTCTAACCCTAGCTTATACACACCTCAAAACAAGCCATTGAAGACTCAAGTGCTGTAAGTTTGAAACTCTCGAGGTCCAATTAAAGCAAAGCAAACAAAGTAAGAAGACGACAAGGTAGGCTTTCGATTTACATTTATATAGTTCCCCCTTTCTCTCTTCTTCCTTCTAATCCACTTGGGTTTTCTTCTATTTTAATCTCTCATCTTCTACCTCCCTTTCTTGCATGTTTGAAACAAAAGACTCCCCGGTTCATGCCTTGGAAGAATTATTGAAGGTCACCGTGTCAGGGGCTTTATTTCAAATTCGACCCTTGATGGTGTGAGTTCGGCTCCCTTGATTATGTGGTGAAGCCTAGTCTTGAATGTTCACGACCCTACTTGCATTGTGCATGTTATATTCATACATCCATTCAAAACTTGTTTTCAAAGTGGTTTTCAAAACTCGCATTACAATCATCTTTCGAAACTTGCATTAAAAATCTTTTTGTTTCAAAACTTGTTTTCAAAATTACCCTCCTAGGACGATTCTAGCCATTCCATAGTTAAGGTTGTTTTAGAAAAGTGTAATATTTATTGTAACCATCAAAGTCCATATTTTGGGTATAAACTCTAAATTATTTTTCATCAAAACCACAATCTTGAGATGATTCTAGTCATTCCATGGTTAGGGTTGTCTTAAGAAAGTGTGATATTCAATGTGATCATATTGGTCCATATTTCAAATCCGTGTTGTTTTCAGAACCACAACCGTAGAATGATGCTAATCCTTACATGGTTAGAATTGTTCTAGAAAAGTGAGATATTCAAAAGGTTTTCAATAGTCCATATTCAAACCCCTTTCTAAATTTGCTTTTCAAGTTTCTTTCGAAAAACTCTCTTCAAAAATCTTCTTTCTAAAAACTTTCTTTAAACTTCTTTCCTAAAAACTCTCTTCAAAAGATCCACTTTCCAAAAACTCTTTTTCTTAAAGTCCAAGTTAAGCCCAAGACTCGATGGTTAGAAAACCTTAGTTCTCTTTCTTAAAAATTGTGATTTCCTATTTTGCCTCAAATCAAAGGTCTTTAAAACTATCTTCTATACCAAATCATAGCTTTCCAAATCCTAGATTTTCAAAATTCAACCTTTTCAATTTTAGGTCAAATCCAATCTTCCAATTTAGAAAACTAGATCAAATCCTCTCATTTTGGAAATAAAATCAAATTATCTATTTTTGAAAATAAAATATAATCTTCTACTTTAGGAAATAGGAATTAAATCTTTCTTAAATCAAACTTTTCCTAATTTTAACTTTTCCTAATTCTAACCTTTCCTAATTTCAAACCTTTCTAAATTACAATCTTTCCAAATTCTAAAACTTTCTAAATCTTTCCAAATTCAAATCCAAATCTTTTCAAAGTCATAACTTTTCTAAAATAAAACTTTTCTAATTTGGCACTTTTCTAAAATGAAGCTTTTCTATTTTGAAGCTTTCCTAAATTTAAAGATTTTTAAAATTCAATCTTTCCTAAATTTGAACTTTCTAAATTCTTTCAAATCAAATAATCAAAATCAAATATTTACAAGTATTTTTAAGTCAAGTGATTCTAAATCAAACCAAATCCCTTCCAATCTTTTCTAAATCTCATCTTTCCTAATTCTAAGTTTTCTAAACTCAAACTTTTCTTAATCAAACTTTTCAAATCTAAATCAAATCTTTTCTAATTCAATTACATGCTTCAACCTTAGGTTACTTAAACTCTAGGATGCCTAAACCATAGTTCAACCCTAATCCTAAGTTAGAAATCTCTAACTCCTTTCTAAAACTCATTTCTAAATCAAGATGGTTTTTCAATTTCAATCTAAGTCAAAAAGCTTTCAAAACTCAACTCCTTCTTTCTCAAATCGAGTCCAAGTTCTCTTTCAAAATTCAATTCTAAGTCTAGGTTTAATTTCAAATTAAATTTTAATTTCAAATCTTCTATTCCTAGTTCAAATTAAACTCTTTTCAAATCAAACTTATTTCAAGTTAAACTTTTCAAAAAAACCTCAAAGTGTCTATTTTTACTCAGACTCTTGTTCAAACTATGACTGACCTGATTCCCAACAAAGGGATACGTGGGCAACTTTCATGTTTATGATCACAACCTTTTTCAAATTTTCAATTCCACAATTTTTTTTAAGTCTCTAATTCTATAACCTTTTTTTTGAAACTTCTAATTTAATAATCTTCTTCAAGTTTTCAATTTCATAATCTATTTTAAGTTTCCAATTTCTAAAACCTTCTTTTAAACTTCAAATCTTTTCTTCAAATCTATTTTCAAAATCAAATCTTTCTTCTTAAATTTTCTTTCAAAATCAAATCTTTTCTTACACTTGCATATTATAAATCACATAATTCTTTTAAAAAAGTGGATATAATTGGACATTTATTGGTCAAAAATTTTAAATGAGTGAACCAAGGGTGAATAGACATATAGGTACCGCAAAGGCGAGGTAGGGTGATGCTATTAGGTTATCATCCTTACACGTAACCAACCTCCGAACCTAGATCACTATTTTAAAAGACCAAAGTTATTTTTCAAAAAAGGCTTACATATTTTCAAAGGTTGCCAAACAACCTATTTTCTAAAAAAACCCTCTCTTACAGAAGTTTTCAAAACCTTTTTAAAAATTTTAAGTTTAATCTTCAAATTTCACTTAGTTTTTGGTGACCTAACTCAATTTCATCAAGTTAGGTGACAACTTTAAATCTTTTTTCAAAAGCTCTTAATCAAATCAATTTCAAAATCAAAGCTAGTCGCACTCGTCTTTTTAGGAGGATTAGTTCTAACGAGAAAGTACCGTATTTTTTCCATTTGTGTGTATTTTTCTAGAGTGTGAAAAATTAGAGCGCGACAACAAGAAAAAATATTTTTAAATCCCCACCTTATATCAGTATTTGAGACCAAATTTTTCTAAAATAAATTTAACAAGTGGATTTAAATAACCCAGCTAATAGTGTAAGGTTTTTAGTAATGTCACACGCTGCTTAGGTTATATAATTCTAAATGTCAAATCCTATTCATATAGCCAAAGTTAATTACAATAATGAATGTCTTAAAGTTTTATAGAAATAAATAAATAAATAAAAAAGAAGCCAGACGTGGGGTCATGGGTGGTTGTACAAATTTTCACTTTCTAGACTTTTAATATTTAAAAAAAAAACACTCTAGAGGCAGATGTGGGGACGGTTGAACAAGACGAAGTCAGCATGTGAGCTATATAAGTGTCTGCCAAACAAAATAAATAAAAAATAATAATAATAAAAATAAAATAATATTCCAAAACATAGTGAGGGTTGCTTGGATGAAAGAGTCCATCAGAATATGAGTTTTGTATATATATATATATGCATGTATGTATCTAGAAGAGGACGAAAAGATCATTCTTCAAATAAAAGAATAGATATATATATATATATACATATGTTGTATGTATATATGCATACAAATGAGCTCGGGTAAACCTGCAAATTAATAAGAAACCTGCAAAAGTTTGAACCTTTCATTGCAAGACCAATTGAATGATGGGACAATACACAAGCATAACATATAATAATAAAATCAAATAAGTTTTTCTTAGTTTAAAGTATGTGCTCTGCTAAAAGGGGTGAAGACCCGGTCAAAGCCCAGCCACGCTCCCACGTCGCCGAGATATTTCAAATAAAGAAATAATAACTACCCCACAACATAATTTGTGCAACGTGGGTCAACAGTTTTTCTCACTACCTATATATCTATGAAGGCAGTAGAGGGGGAAAAAAAAAGAAGATTAGTCAAAAAGAGAGTGGCTAGGGAGATGAATCAGGAGAAGAGAAGAAATAGAAAAAGAGAGTTTTAAAGAGGAAAATACAAAAGAGATCAGGAAAAAAAAGAAGCGAAGTAGTAAATACAAAATATACAGAGAGTGCAATTTGAAAAAGAGAAACAAAAAAAGGTGTTGAAGGTTTTCTACTCAGATTCGAATAGGTATAATCCTCTTGCTTTTTCTCTTCCTTCTTGAAACTCTCTGAAAAGATTTCTTTCTGTGTTCTTCTTTACAAACTTCTTCTCGGCACTCCAATGTTTCTATTTTGCTCCTCTAAAAAATTACCTACGCTGCCATGGGTTTTAAAGTAAAAAGAAAATTTTAGAGTTTGAATTGGGTTTGAACTCTACAGATTTTCAAAGCCAGTTTTATCTTAAAACAAAATACTTATTGAACTCAAAAAGTACTCTGTATTTAAAATATATATATATAGAGAGATATACAAATTTTATATATATTTCCTATACTGATCTCTCAATTTTATGGCTGGAATTTTTAATTTTATTTTGAACTTTTGCTCCTTCGTGGCCTCAAAGTTCAAAATTAAGGTTCTAGTTCACTCAATGTCGGCTTGCATGCCCTCAATTTCAAATCTCCAAGGCTTTCCATGACAGCTCTTATGCCCTCAAATTCAAGTTCTAAAGGTTTGAATAAGGCCCACGTGTCCTCAATTTCAAGCCTCCAAGGCTTTCTGACGGCTTTCATTCCCTCAATTTTAAGCTTCTATGGCTCCATGACAGCTTTTATGCCCTCACAATTTCAAATCTTTACAATTTCAATTTGGCCTAAGTGGTAATATATATAATATAATTTACTGTTAGAAATGTCAATTATCAAATGTTTTCTACAGTACTCCTAAGAAATTAAATAATTAAAAAAAGTAACAAGTTGTTGGCCGCAAGGTATGAAACAAACACTTGTTGTGTGATCAATGCTTGTGAACTCGAGTAATTTTCGTAAATGCAACATGACAGACTATTGGAGGCTTAATAAAGACCCAAAAACTCCAATGTGGAAGACCTTAAATTCATAGCATTTTAAGGCCTAGCAGTTGGACTTTCTTTTAAGGCCCAAATTACAAAGTCTTTGAGACTCATATCTGTAGCTCAAGAAAAACCTAACTAGAGACCCAAAAGAAGGAAAAGAAAAGGGGTCTACTAAGGCTTTTAAGTCTGCACTCTAAAAAACCCAATTTGCAGTAAGTCCAAAAGAAAACAGTAAACCCAAGATCATAAGCCACTACGCCCTAAATTTGTAGCTCAATAAATGCTGCTAGAGATAATGGTCTGACCCATTAAAAACATATTTCATTTAGCCCATTTCGGGTTTTATAAACTTGAAGCTCTTAAATTTTCGAATCATACAATGGCCCAATTTCTTTGGTCTTTTAAAAATACCCAAAGGCTCTGAAATTAATAGGCCCAATTCTCTGGTCTTTTAAAGACCCACTATTAAGGCAAATCAAGTCTTCAAATTCTCAGGCCATTAAATGGCCCAAACCATTGGTAATTTTAAGGCCTAAATTTTAAAGACTCCAAGGCTCCCTATCGTGGACCCAATTGTGTGGTCTTAAATTTGCAACTCACTAAGAAGATAGACCTTGGGTTCTTAATTTAACATTCAAAGCCCATTTCAAAAGAGCCAATTCTGGACCCAAATTCATATTTATAAAGCCTTACACTCATTGCCCATTGGAATATAGAAATAAATTGAAGCAAGGACTATATAAGACCAACTCCCATACTAATCAGATTATGATCTTCGTAATCACCATGTAGTTAATTGGACGTTAGACATTGGACAGTGCTTGCACTTAAATATTCAAGTGTCCTCCATTTTTTAATCCATATAAAAAATAATAATAAAACAAAACACCAAGCAATGATTTTTTTTATCAAAATAAAAATAAATATAAATATTTTTTAAAACTACGCTGACTTGATTCTAGTCCGGATTTTATCCCGATTTGAATACGTAGGCAACCCACTCAAATAGGTGCAGTCACAATCTTATGGACCCAAACGTTCACTCAAAATAAACCCAACTCAAACCAAAAACATTATTTTTCTTTAAGAATTACGGCTAACTTGATTCCAGTCAGGACATTTGGTCTACCCAAAATAAATTCAAACAAATAAACTTAAATAGAATTTCTTAAGAACTACGGTAGACTTGATTCCAGTTCGGACTTGTTCTGACTCGAATACATAGGCAACCCAGTCAAATGGGTACAGTCACAACCTTTGTGAAACCAAATATTCCCTTGAAGTAAATTTATCACAAAATCCAATTCAATTCTATTAAGTTGGAATCAAAGGGTATTCCCTGAAACAAGGTACTGTAATTAAGAGATACGTTATATCTTGAATGGGTTCGATCTACACTTTAAGAACTCATGTGATATGTTATTATATGAGTGAGATTATGTTAAGTGGTTGTTCAATTAAATATTACTTGTTAATAGTTTTACTTAACATAGTTTTTGGCACACCCGGTGGGACCCATTTTCCTTTTCATCTCCAAATTAAAGATTAATTATTTGGGGTTACCTTCACAGGAATTTCAATGGCACCAAAGATTCTGATCTACTTTCACAAGATCCAAGCAGTAGTACATGGAGCTACTAAACGGGGTGGTTATTGCACAACTTTTACACTTGACCGCCTGTCCTTGACCATCACCCAAGTTGCTTCCAAATTCACTCTAATCTTGGCTGCTCTGAAAGCCATGAAAAAGGAGTGCACAAAGCCAACTCTGGTAATGGTATCCAAAGTCATTTTGAAGAAGTGCAAAACTTCGCACAAGAAACATGGGAAAGCCCTTGCAAAGAAATTGGTTAAAGGTGAAACAATTTCTGTCAAGCAAGAATTGAAGGCTGAAACTTAACCACTTCCAAACCAAATTTGGATTGGGTCAATCCCAATTGAGTTGCCTTCCACAATGTTCGTGATGGCAACATCAGTTCAAGAAGACAAGGAAATGCCCAAGCCTACTCCAAAAGTGGAGGTGGCAAAGACTCCTAAAAGAATTGAAGTTCTATCAAAGCCTAAGAATGTTGACCTCTCTACAGTATCAACTAAAAGAGAAAAAACTTTCAAGCTCTCAAAAGGGTCTACTTCTACTATCACAAAAAATAGCAAGAAAGGCAAAAAGTCAGAAAAAAAAGGATCAAAAGGTAAAGAACAAATACCTCAAATCCAT
>CM065377.1:44071682-44231682 GCA_033060915.1 Euryodendron excelsum | reverse complement strand
GTTGGCCCAAAAGGCAACCCAAGAGGGGGCGTGAATTGAGTTTTTAAAAAATTAATGGCAATTAAGATTAATTAAAATTAATCTAAGCAATGTAATAGTGATCAATCTATATGTAACGCAATAGAATTAATAGAAGTAAAGAAAATAGAGCAATAGAAAGGACACACAGATTTACCGAGATTCAACCACAAACCGTGGTCTACGTCCTCACCCCAAGATCTCCTTGAAGTATTTTTCCATTATGTAATCTCCAATTACAAATGGCTTGCTGATTGACAAAGTGCTCAGCAAATGGTTTTGTCCAAGCTCCACCCAAACTTACAAAAGTTTTTCTTTCTCAAGAGAACTCTTAAACTCTCTAACAAGAGTAGAATATACAATCAAATCTCACAAGTGAAGACATGAAGAATATTCAAGAATTTCAGTTGATCAGTCAGTAATACTTATTTCTTTTCTCCTTTTCATGTTATAAATGCAGCTGGAAGCTTTTATATAAACCCCTGTATTGATTTCATCCGTTAGAGGTTGTTAGGTTTCATTTAATACACGTCCAGTCCGTTATAACGTTAGAAAAACTAGCCGTTATATTCTAGGGGTCGACTTTAGGCTTGTAGAGTCAACACTTCTGGTTCTTCATTTACCAGATGTTGTTCACTGTCTCCATGAGTCCGCTTTTCATATTAATGAGTCAGCTCTTTGTTCATTCTGTCTTCACGTTATTTTGCTTCTGTTGTCACGATGCGACTCTTCAATTTCATGAGTCCGCTCTTTGTACAGAAAACGCACTTCAGGTTTCATGAGTCAATTCTTTAGATCAAAGAGTCGGCTCTTTGCTCATTTGGTCTTCAGGTTTTCTGCTTCTGTCTTCATGAGGCGATTCCTTATTTCTATGAGTCGGCTCTTTGTCCTTTTGGTCTTTAGGCTTTTGCTTCTGTATTCATGAGACGACTCTTCATTTCCATGAGTCCGCTCATTGATCATTTTGTCTTCAAGCCTTTTGCGTCTGTCTCCATGAGGCGGCTCTTCATTTTCATGAGTCTGCTCATTGCCCATAAATCTGTATTCTATCTTCCAATGATCCAAATCATCTTAGTAGCAGTATAAGATCTTCAAGGAGTATCTCTTTGGGGTAAGATGATCAATCAAACTTCTTTAACTCATTAGAGATGTCTTCTATTCAATTTGGATTGAATCAATCATTATTTAACTCTTCTTGATTTTCAAACTGTCAGAGCTTCATTAGATCAAAGTTGATTTCTTCTTCTTTATTTGCAAAGCTTCCTCTTTCATTGTAGAACAATCTCTTTCAATGCCAAGCTTCCTCAATAAAGTAGAGCTTCACAATACTTCATTGCTGATTTCTTCTCTTTGCTAGCAATTCTTCTTTCTTCTTTAAAATCACTTAAATGAGACTTTTGTAAGCTTGATGAAATCCCTTCATACACATTGTTTTCATTGATTCTTTACATTGTAGAAGAATTCTTCACTTGGATTCTATGTAGAGATCAAACAATCAACATGAATCTTGTTCTCAAGCAACTTCAATCACATAATCTGGATTTGATCTTTGCATTCTTGATGAAGTCTTCTCTTGAGTATTTTCAATATCTTCAACAAACAAATTGTCTTTAGCTGATATTTGCATATTCTAATGAAGTCTTCAATCTTTCTTGAGTACAAGTCAGTCTTCAATGAGTCTATGCATACTTGATAAAAGATTCATTTGAACACCTTCAATTTCTTCGAATATAAAACATTTGTTTAAAGTAGAAATAGGCGTCAATCATCTGTTTGGTTCATTGCATAGCTCTTGAAATTTATTACTTGATCTTGAACTTGTTGTACATTTACTTTGACAAGTATTAGACTTAAGATTGAACTTTAAGTCTAAATTATAAACTTTATTAATCTGCACACTAAGTAAATACATTAGTAAAATAATACAAGGTTTAGTTATCATCAAAATCAACATGGGAATCAACCTTGAGTCAACATAGGTTACACTATGCCATATTCACATCAAATGGACCAACATGGTAGTTTGTTTTAGATGTGCAGCACACATCAAAGTGGTCGCCATGGTTCATTCACAGATGGTGGCATTGGGTCGAGTCGTATGTCAACAATTCAGCATACACTGGGATATAGTGATGGTATGAGTGCAGTGCAACATATGGTTGAATCAGGCTGCCGATCCATGCCTAGGGATTTTGATTTGAATGTAAGGTCTCTGGGTATACAGTTGGAACAATTAGATGAAGATGTAGATGTCGCTCTGATGAACGATTTCGATGATGATGTTCAACAACAACAGCAGATCCCGGTTCCTTACTTCACTACATTGCCGGAAGACTATGATGCACCGGTACCTGGCAGGAATGAGTTTCAGCGTGGGTTTGTATGGGATAGGGACAACCCTAATTTTCAACTAGGAATGTTGTTCAATGATAAGGTTGCTTTGAAAAATGCATGCAAGGCATATCACTTGCACAACAACAAGGAGTACCTGGTTGTCAACTCAACTAAGAAACTACGGAAAGTTAAGTGTGCACACAATTGCCATTGAATGCTTCGTGCTTCCGAAAAAAAGCATGCGATGTGAGAGGTTACGCAATACCCTAGCCCTCATACCTGCTTATACAGGATGCCAAACATGGGCTATTGTAATCTAGACGTGAACTTCATATCACACGTTATCATGGCATAAGTCGCGGTGAGTTTAACTTTTATATATACTTAGTCACAATAATTCATTAGTTTGTCATATAAGCACTTCCTATAATGTACTTAAACTGTGCTATGTTTGTACAGAAAGATCTAGACTGGAAGATCGCATCGATAATTGAAGATGTGAAAACACATCACCACCACTCAGTGTCATATAAGAAAGCATGGCAAGCAAGAACAAAAGCCATAGAGATGATATTCGGGAATTAGAAAGAGTCGTTCTCAAAGTTTCCTAGATATCTGTTGACATTGCAGTCAAGAAACCCTGCAACTATACAAATTTTAGAGACCTTCGCTCAAGACGTAGTTCATCTAGTCGAGTTTGATATAGTATTTTGGGCCTTCAGCTCATGTATTGAGGGTTTCAAACACAGTCTGTCGGTCATATTGATTGATGGCACCCACCTTTACGGAAAATACAGTGGTGTTATGCTTATTGCTGTCGGGGTTACTGCGAGGGGTATAACTTTTCCTCTTGCTTTTTCCATTGTCGAGGTTGAAGACACCTGTAACTGGTCGTGGTTCATACATTTGGTGAGACACTGCGTTGTCTCTGGTAGGGAACGGGTGATCATAATTTCGGACCGCAATCAAGGCCTGCTAAATGCCATTAATCGAGAATGGGAACATCCAAGGAATGATCAACCCCCTGGTTTTCACAGGTACTGCATTTGACACTTTCCCATTAACTATCATAAGAATTACAACATGATAAAGGTTAAGGACTTGGTGTGGGCTGCTAGCACAGCTCATCAAGTGTGAAAGTTCAACAAAATAATGGATAAAATACGAAAAAGATGTGAACCATGTTATATTCAATTAATGAGGGAGGATGCTACTAAGTGGACATTGGCTTACAATGGTGGGTTTCGTTAGGGGATCGTCACAACCAACAATTCTGAGGGGTACAATGGTGCCATAGTAGGTGCACGTAATTTGCCCATCACAGCATGTGTGCAGGTAACTTTCTACCATCTTATTGAGAGTTTTGTTGTACAACGCCGTGAAACATAATATGACATCAACAATGGCCATCGTTACCCTAGAGAAGTGTGAAAAAAATTTGAGGATTGGAACAAAATTACACCCGGGCATCGTGTCACAGTTTTTAATTGGTAGTATATATTTCTATTACAACTGTCATTACATTGCTATTGTAATGGCGTTTGCCTTACCTTACGACATTTTCTTCTATGTTGTATAGGGACACTGTGTTTGTGGAAGTGGCGACCGGTAAGAAGGGGAGTAAAGGTGGTAATACACAAGTCGTGCAACTTTACCCGCCCAGCTGTTCATGCGGCAAAAGGGTTATATACCACCTCCCTTGCTCACACATGCTTGCTGCTACTGCAAATGCCAGAAAAGAACCTTGGTTTCTATTTGACACATACTATACGATGGAAAAGTATGCATGTGTGTATGCGGTTCCGTTCGTGCCAATATTGGCAGAGGATTACTGGTCGCGTTATGAAGGGTCTACTGTTCTCCCAAACACCAGTCGCAAATACGTAATTCGGAACGGCCGGCCTGAACACAGCAGAATTCCTAACGAAATGGATGAATTGACGCAAAAACAGACATTCCATTGTAGTATATGCAAGGAGCTTGGTCATAACAGACGCCGATGGCCAACAAGAATAGCATAACATTAGGGGGGTAGTCTATATATTTTACGTGTAAAACGTGTCATTCTAGCGTGTACTGTTCTATTAGTCTATATGTTATATGTATTGTACTGTGTGATTCTTAATTTTAATCTGTTTGTAGTTAAGAAAACATATTACAATCTTAAATTAAATGTTAGTCTATGTGTTTAATGTATTGTAATATTTGATGCATGTGACTTTATAGTTTTTATGCATTATACTTGGATACACATGTTTGTAGATGAGTTTCTTTCATTATACAGATTACCAGATATATCATCTAGTATGGCATCGCAACAGCAAGATGGTGGACCGGCCGATACTATTGTACTTACCGTATAGGCCAGTCATTGTTCATAGGCCGTGTGGGACCATGGGGTATGTTTTATAGTACTTTTACGTATTTCACATTGAAAGTTTATAAATTAAAATTTGTTAACAGTTACTACCATCTCATAACACAAATTTTTTTTTAACTAACAGGTTATTCAGCCTATGAATTGCCATCGAGGAGACACGGGTTTATTCACCGATGACGTACACCCCTGTATTATACCTTATCTGATTAGAACCAATTTCTATGGTGTTTATCGTGTGGGTCGAATACAGTACGATCATGCTTTGCTCACCCCCCTAGTCGAGAGATGGCGCTAAGAGACTCACACTTTCCATTTGCCTGTTGAGGAGATCACCATTACTTTACAGGATGTGTCCATCATATACGGGTTTCCAGTTGATGGGATGGTTGTTACAGGTTCCCCCGGTGCGACCTCACTAGAGGGTTGGGCCCCTATTTTTGTGCAGCATTTAGGTGTTGCCCTCGGCCCCCAGCATTTCAAAGACAATTTTTTGAAGATCAAGTAGTTATCTCAGATGTTTGGGGCACTTGCAGATGATGTTGATGAGGTCACAGTACAGCATCATGCTAGAGCATTTATGCTCAGACTTATTGCTGGGGTTATGATGCCAGATCACTCTGGTACCCTAATGAAACCTATATACTTACCATTACTGGCAGACTTTGATGTTTGTGGCGGATACAGCTAGGTAGTGCAGTTCTTGCATCGTTATACAGGGGGTTGTGTCACGTTGTATATAGTACTAGTTCCGAGATTGCAGGCCCCTTCGCATTACTGCAGGTAACCACAATATTTTCATATGTATGTTTTTCTTACGTTTCGACTATCATATGCATTATTATCATATTCTATCTTTGATGAATCAGATTTGGGCATGGGAGAGATTCCCTCGGATGTCGCCTAGGCGAACGGCGATAGCTGATACAGCTTTGCAACAACTGTTGCTTATTGGTGCACTATAGTTTCCCGCTAGACCATTAGGGGGTAGGTGGCATGATGATTTTCTCCTGACTGACGTCTCCACCCGTGTCCTCACTGTTTATCGGGACCAGATAGACCGACTTCGACTGCAGGAGGTGAGTTCTAAATTAAAATTATGTATTTACATCTATCTAAATACGTTACACTGTACGTTACAATTGATTGGACCCTATAATTTACATCCATCTAAATTTGTATTGTTCAGTTTGTTTGGACTTCATATGAGGTCCATATGGATTCTTTACCAGACTACTACTGTCTTGGGAGTGACATTTGGAGAGCATCAGTGCCTCTCGTGTACTTTGACGTTGTTGAGTTCCATCTATCGGATCGAGTTATGCGGCAGTTTGAGATGAGATAGTACAAACCCTAATCCGTGAACACGGGGAGAAATTTGCATAAGCTGGATCGGAGGGGGAAGAGCGCAATAGATTGGAGTCTCTATCACCACTAGTATATCACAGAATAGGGATATAGGAGGGACCATGTTGTTGATAGTGAGATTTCTTGTACACCTATGGCATACAGTGATCCTTACATGGTATGGTATAGAAGTATCACTCGCCTACATATTGAGAATCCCGCCCTACGCACTCAAAGAGGGTACTCAGGGGTTGGAGGCACATTAGATAAGATGGTATGTTGATTTAGATGTAAATTAATAATATTTTATATGAAAATCGTATTAAATGGCTTAATTGTATTTTCAGGCATAGGCATGGACGGAGGTGTAAAACTTAGGAGACCTTGCTATTTTCGGCTTTCCTAATACTGTGGCATTGGAGAATGTATATGAGATACAAGATCGTGCCATGGCTTCTTTATCCATCCTAGGCGAGTCGCAGTGTGTCCCACACCACCGACGGCCTTCCCAGGAGGTTGGGCCTTCTTTTGCCCCTTCATCCTTTGTGCCATATAGCATGCAGCCTCCTACCACCTTTGGATGCCGATCCACCTCTGCGATACTTTCTTTCATGCATGGTGGGTATAGTGCAGGGTACGTCACTTCTGCACCTTATTACCATCCTAGTCAGAGTTCTGGCACATCAACACAGGGGCCTTCCTTTCTTACAGAGGCATACTTTAGCACACATGATCGTCGGCCGGCCGACAATATGTCTCCAATTTTTTTCCAAGCTAACACGAGTCATAGTTACGATCCATTTGTAGCTGGTAGTTCTAGTTATGGGTGCCATGATTTTTACAGTCGATATGCTGCTTCGACTTATGATGCCAGGCCGTCACAGGTGACACAGGTACCCGGAGTCTATCCACCACAAGTGTATAGTCCTCGTGTTGATGTTACGGGTACTCATGACATAGATGATGATGGGGGAGCACAGGTTGCGCAGGACGAGCAGCATGACACAGGTCTTCGTAGAGGACAAGGAAATAGACGGAGTCGAAGATGTTATACTAGGAGCCATTTTTAGACTTTTGTATTGTAAAAGATTTTTTTTTTCTGTACGCATATGTGGCATCATTTTTATTTGCATGCATTATTTATTGTATTCTTTCATTTTTAGACGGAGTCAATTGTCATCATTTTGATCATTATTGGGTATGAGTGGATCATGAATGAGTTTTTTTTTTAACCAAAATAAGTTATATTTTTAAATTTATTTTCCAAATATCAAATTGGCAAATTTCATTCCCTAAAATGCCAGGTAAGCCAATGGCCACCTGAAAATTGGGCCAGGCTAGCGGGCCGATGGGGTTAGGGTTAAGGTTAGGCTAGGGATAAGGTTAAGGTTAGGCTATGGATAGAGTTAGGGTTAGGGTTATGGTTACGGTTAGGGTTAGGCTTTGCATTGGTGGCAAACCACTGTATTGTTATGAACATAGTACATAAAACTTGCTATTACTTCTAGGGTTAGGGCTCCGGTTAAGGCATTGGTGCCTTAGGTCGGCCACGGTTAGGATTTTGATTGTTAAGAATGTTGTATGGCATTCCACTACAAACGTGTTCTTAATAAATGTTTTCAAATTAATATTTTTTATTAATTATTAAAAACATGTTCTTATTGAAAATCATTGTTAAAATAGTGAATGAATTCTTTCAATAATTTATGAATTGTTTAAATAATTGTTAAAATAATTTTATGTTAAATTTGTAAAAATTAGAAAAAATTAAAAATATTTTAATTTACATTAGTAAATTATTTTCATGAATTTAACATAAATGGATGAGAAAAAATTATTTAAAAAATGATTTTAATAATCCGTAAAAAGTAAAAAAATTATTTAAAATTAGTTTTGCAAGTTTATAAACATATATATAAATTGTATTTAGTAATTTCGTATTTAGAAATAAATAAGAATTAGATAATTTATTTATTTTTATTAAAAACTCAATTTGTAAAAACGAAATTAAAAATTAGTATTTTCATAATTATTAACAACATGTTCTTAATGGAAATAAATTTATGTTAAATTCGTAAAAATTAGTAAATAATTTATAATTAGTAAAGTTTAAAAATATTTTAATTTAAATTAATATATTATTATTATGAATTTGACATAAATGGATGAGAAAAATTATTTTAACAATGATTTTAATAGTTTTTAAAAAGTAAAAAATAATTTAAAATTAGTTTTGCAAGTTTACAAACATATATATAAATTATATTTAGTAATTTCGTATTTACAAATAAATAATTATTTTTTTATGAAAAACTCAATTTGTAATTGCTTTTTTCATAAAAACGCGAGTTATTATTACATTTTTTCAAAAAACGCAACTCTAAATTGTGTTTTTTTAGAAAAACGCAATTTAGAGTTGTATTTCTTGAAAAAGCGCAATAATAAATTATGTTTTAAGGTATTTTGAGAATAACATTTTTTAAATTGATATTTTAAAAATAAATTTAAAGATATGAATTATTTTGGTAAAAAAACCAAAAATCACCGGTATAATTTACCATTATCTTATCTTCATATGCATAAAAAAAAAAAGGAAAAAAAAAAACACAGAAACGAACAAAGTTGCATAAAGCAGTGCCAGAGATACGGCCACACACACTCTCTCTCTCTCTAACATTGCCTTTTGGCGTATGCCTAGTCTTCCGCTGTTACCGTACACCGTAAAACTTTTTTCTATCCATTCTCGAGAAAGAAGTCTTTCATTGATCTTTACCTGGAAAAATGATGCGTGTTTTTTCCTTTTGCTTCCTGAGTGTTGAGGTTCTCTGCCCCCTCCTCATCCATTGATTTTGACAGTCTTTGGAGTTGGGGTTAAGTGATAGTTGCATAGATGTTTCCCAGGTTGATTCAGCCCCACGAAGCGATCGTTTCCCAGGAAGATCTTCAGGTTGGTATTGGTGGACCTGGTGGTGGTGGGGGTGGCAGCAGCAGCAGCGGCTCGAATCACCATAGAGGAGACCCATGCTTGGTCCTCACATCCGATCCTAAACCTCGACTCCGATGGACTACCGACCTTCACGATCGATTCGTTGATGCCGTTACCCAGCTTGGAGGGGCCAGTAGTTAGTATTCCCTTCTTTTTATTCCCCGCTCTTTTATATCTTTTAACCCCCAAAATAAAGAAAGAGGAAAAAAAAGAAGCTGATTTTAGTTTTTATCCTTCTTGGGTTGCGTTTTTCTCTGATTCACCTCTACTTTTGTTCCTATATTTAGTGGTGGTTCTGCATAAATCACTCAGATCAGTCGTTCTGTGAATGGGGCCTTTGATTTCATTGTTTAGTAATGTGCCCTTAGATCCGAGCATCCAAATGCTGCTTCTGTTCTCCCTTAAGCCTTTTTACTGATTAATTTGGCAATATGTTCAATGGCATCTTAAATGTGATTTGCACAGAAATTAATCGTTTCTTATGGCCTCCAGGTTTGTTATGATTGCAGTATGAAAGAAGGGCCAAACTTTTGCATTTGTCATAAAACTGAAATAATTTGATAATGAGACTGAAATCAATGAAGTTTTATTAGGATGGGGCAGTACCTTTCAATTTGAATTTGTGAAGGTTAAAAGAATACTACACATTGGGAAGAGTTCAAAAGAATGATAATAATAATAATAATAATCATAGCTGTAATAAAAGTCACGGTAGACTATTGTTAATGCCAGAAAAGAAATGTGTTACAGCTTCAATGCAGTTTGGATAAGAATCTTTGAAGTTGAAAATTGAAATTAGTTTTCTGTCTGTTCTATATTTCCCATAAGTTGCAATCAGAAGTCAACAACATTGTCTTGGCAAAAGCATGACATAAGCCATATTCAATGTCACAAATGTGCCTAATCTGGAGACAATGGAACTAGAAGCTAGACGCAAAGAAACACAGCACACGTATAGAAGCTAGTTTGGAATTAGAAACAGAGTCACATGTGCTTGTTTCAGGTTATACTAGAGTGCGTTTCCAACAGTTTGTTGCCGTGATGGGTCTTGGCTGGGAGGTTACCAAGAAGTGGCACTCTCCTCATTTCCATATAATTGATAGAAGAAGGAATGGCTATATGGGCCATAAGCAAGTCTAGGTACCTGTAGCAGAGCCAGGATTCTAAGTGAGTGGGGGCAATCAACGTTGGGAGGCCTGACAAATTTCCAATCACATTAATAAAAAATTAACCCTCTTAAGGCATATAACCAGATATGTACTTATGTAAATATATATGTATATGACTATCTAAATATATGTGGACAAATTTGGATAGTTTATGTCAGTTTCCATTAATGAGAACATTGACCTTCTCACAACAAAATCAACAATAATCAAAAGAAGTTCGTCGAAGATATAATTTAAATAGTATATTATATTTCACGAAAAAAATAAGTGAATTAAATCAAGAAGTAACTCCAGAAAAAACAGTAATGAATGTACCTATAAGATACTTTAGAGGGACCTTCCAATCAAGTTTTGTGTTTCTTTGTCTTCAATATTTTTTCCCCATCTCGTTTGATCCCAAAATATTCTTCATTAAACTTTTATATATTCTCATTTTATTGTGTTTGTTCTTATTCTCACGAATACAAGCTTGTTTACCTGAGAGCAAGAGTTCATGTTTAATACAAAACTATTCAACATAAGTGACGAATAATTTTTTAGGAAAAATGTGTGAATTTGTAAATCAAGTAGGGAACTAGTCAAGACAAGGAGAGGAGTTAGGTTTCTTTCGGGATTACCAGTCTAGTTTTATTACCCTCAAGTGCTTGTCCATAACAATATATATAAATACCAAAATTTTTGAAAAATTCCTGGCGCCGCCCCGGGGGGGGGGGAGGAGGATTGCCCCTTTGGACCCCTCCTCCTGCCAATGCTAGGTACCAAAAGTAACAAAGAGATGGATGATCATAGTGAGTAGGGAGCTCACAGGGAAAAAGCTATACCTAAAAGAATCAAGAGTTTGTAGGCGTTAAATATAGTGAAAAGTAAAGAGAAGCTGAAGGCAGTTGTTGCTTTGAACTCCGGTACGCAGGACAAGACAATGGTAGGGAAAAACAAATACTCCCTCCCATTTTATGTGGCATAATTGACCATGCACCCAATTTAATGAAAGCATATTTGAATAATAAGTTCACAAAAATGCCCCCTTGTCTTGTTTTGGTAATTTTTTTTTATTGGGATTGTATTTAAATAAAGAACAGTAGTATGGAAAATAATGATTAAACTTTTAGAATTTTAGGACTTGGACACTTGAAATGGGACTTCCGAAAAAGGAGAGTAAGACTCATGAAATGGGACAGAGGGACTATTTAGGATGGAGGGAGATTGACACCACTTCTTACTCATCCTTGGCATCCTTCAAAACCTAATTCCCCGCACTTTGTTTCCTTTTTTCTTTTCACTCTTCTCCTTTTTCTTTTGTTTCTTTTTTTTTTTTTAAAGTTCTCATTTCACTCTTATATACCCTTTGATGTACCATTACATAAATATTTGATAATATGTTTATGTTGCACCAGAAGAAAGAAAAAAAGAATAGGAGTAGAGAGGAAGTGAATAACCAGTCATGCTTTTCTCATTTCTCTGTTTAGAGTATTGGTGTGGTTTAAATTGATCTTTTTTAGCCTGTTAGCTGGGTTGTTATCTGAGCAACAGCTTCAAGTGGGAGGTTTACGGACATGTCTTGTGACCGGCCCGTCTGCCTGGCGATACCCACTTGAAGTGTTGCAGGTGGTCATTATCTCTCATCGCACTCATTTATTGCATATTTGCCTCTTCAACTTTGACTAAGAGTTTTAGCTGGTGTGTGATTGGCTTTTAAGCACAAGCACACAACTCCACAAAGCTTTCTCCTGAGTATTGGGGTCAGGTGGGTTGCATGAATCATTTCCAGCCATTTTGCTCAAGTTAGGGCCATAATTCTCCTTGAATCACTTCCAAACTAACTTCTTTTTGTTTCAGACATCCCTTATGGTACCTCTCTCTTCAGCATCACCCTTCTTCATCATCACAATTTTCTTCTTCTTTTCTCTTCATCTCCCCTGTTTAGCGTGCCTATGCATCTCCCGAGAAACTATTTCACTGTGTCTCTTTGGGATTTATTTCAATAGGGAATCACCTATGTGTATCTGTCCACACATTCCTCCCTATATTCTTAGTGAAATTGACTAAAATCAACTCACACACTTGACTTGATACTACTTATTCTGAAATGTTCTATACCTTTTGTGAGATTCCCACTTCATGAAACCCACTATTGGATTGTGAGTTCCTAAAATCCCTGTGATGCATGCCAAATTTGAAATTCCTTGAAGTCAAGAACTGTTTCATCCAAATAGCACTGCTTGTTAGAGTTATATTGTACGGAACAAAAGTACAAGTATACATCAATTCCTCAATTATGTATTGATATGCCATCAGCTTGCTAAGACAGGTATTAGGCTGTTGAAGTTTAGGTGGATGAACACGGAATGTGTTTTCATCCAATCTTAAATATAGCCCTCTTCAGGATTGGCTTGTTCAGGTTTCCTAAACTTGTACTTGTTAATTTTCCAAATCAAGCTTTGTTTGTGAGCTAAATCCAACATTTATAAGCATCTCAGAGATCGGTACCTTTGTCTATACTGATGCAAGCAAACCCTACTTGGAACTGTTTTTAATGGGTAACTTGTGTGCTATGGTGTTATTAGAGCTGCAAGAAACCTGCCTCATTGTTCATGAGCCTTAAAAAGCAAATTATAATGTTCTCAAGCTCAGCTTGTTGAGCAGCCAATGCTGAACCTCTGGCATGGGCTGAGTCTTTTTAGACTGTTGAACAGGTCGAAAGTGCTGACGAACAATGTGAGATTGAGCTGTTCATCAATTGTTGTTTGCTTGATGGTCATATAAAATAAACTACTATTCTCACTGATGACTCTTTGAAACTTCACTTTTCTCTGATAAGCATTTGGGTCATATCATTATTTAGTATTTTGATGCTTATATGATGTGAATAATACTTGCAGAAGCTACACCAAAGGCTATTATGCGGACAATGGGTGTGAAGGGACTGACACTTTTCCACTTAAAGAGTCACCTCCAGGTTTGTTTGCCTTGTTTACTATTTAGTTTCTGATTCTACTCAATAAACCCATGGAGCTTGGAATGAAGGTGAAAAATTTTACCAAATTTACTGATTGTGATGTTTCTTGCTATGTTACAGAAATACCGACTAGGTAAGCTATGTGGGAAAGATTTGGGTGTGGCTCCTAGCAATGGTAGGTTTAGTTTTAATACATATGGGTAAGCAACCTTTCATGTTTATTAGCCTTTAAACTGATTCCTTTTGCCACTGAATGGAAGGGATGTCGGCCTCTTACCTTCTAGGAAGTCCTGGTACTAGTAATACTTCTCCAAGCTTGTTGACTTCCGATATGAATGAGTAAGATAGAATTCTCGTGTTTCATTTAAATGTTTATCCTTTGTCCTTAGTAGTGTTAGAATTTCTGCATAGCCATCAGGCTTCAGCTTTACTGCAATGCTTGAAACTTCTAGAATCTCTGAGGAGACGGATGCCATGTTTAGGGGTTATGATGTCAAGGAGGCATTGAGAGCTCAGATGGAAGTACAAAGTAAACTACATCTGCAAGTTGAAGTAAGTTCTCTTCATCTGTATAGAAGTGGATTTGTTTGTACTGTTCCGCAAAATAGTAGATTGTAGAGCTGGTGGTAGGAAGTTTAAAGGTGAACTTCTAATTTCCTTTAATGAGAGGAGGATTGTTAGTTAATGATTTACCTAGTTTGAGATTGTTGCCTTGGCCAAGACTTAGCTTCCATCTGTGCACAATGTGATAACTGATTCATTATTAAAATGCAACACTCACCCTTCCATTGGGAACATAGTGGACTTGGTCTGGGTCTATGTTCCAATTAGATGATTCCCTGTCAAAATTATTATGCAGGCCGAGAAGCACTTGCAGATACGCCAGGAGGCAGAACGAAGATACATGTCCATGCTGGAGAGAGCTTGCAAGATGCTGGCTGATCAAATTATTGGAGGTGCAATTACAAAGATTGACAAACAGAATCATCAAGAATTGGGAACACAGGCACCAGCAAGTTTCTCTGGCTGTCCTCTGGGCACATACTCTTTACTACGGTCTCCCGACGTGGTCAGAGTTCATGCCCATGAAGAAGTGTCACCTGGAATCCATCCTCATAGGGCTGATTGTTCCACTGAAAGCTGTCTGACCTCACATGGGAGTCCTGCAGGTTTGCCTCCGGAAGGATCTTCCCCTGGAGGGCAGAAACGGATACTAAACATGGACTCCATGGCTGCATCTTTGATTTGGGGTGAATCAGATATGAGAACCCAAGATGTTAATGCGGTTCATGTTAATTCCCATGGAATCACTGGCCGTGGCATATAAAAATATTATAGTTGTTGGTCAATTTGTTATGGTCAGAGAGATTCTAAATGTTTACTCCCGTTACTACATCAGTATAGCAGTGCAGATCTGGTCTACAAAAATGGCAGAATTGTAGTGGAATTAACTTCTCAAAAGCTGTAAATTATAATTGCTAACATTTTAATAGTAAAGCCATTGCCTTTCTACTGTACAATGATCAGATTTTTTTAATGTTTAGTAATTAAGATTGTTGCCCTGTGGGTTATAGCAATTATGCTCAACTTCAGCTGAACTAATATGATTGGGCTTTTGATTTTTGAGTCGAAGGCAACAAATTTTGTGTGCGGTGTGTGTGAATTTGGTCCTGCTCGTGATGGAAGATAAAAATCAGATCCTGGTCATCCTTCCCATGAAGGAAATGAAAGATCTTTCAGGGACAAAGAAGCCTGCTGAAATGATTGGACACGGTCGAGTACTGTTAAGGTGTTACCGATGGGGCAGGAGTTATACCGGATTGTTTACACTTAAAGATCCTTTTCTTTTCCTTTTCCCTTTATTGGAAAAATGAGTAATTAGATATTAGCATGGTGCCTTAACTCCGATTATTTTGCCTTATTTTGCAGGAAGTTGATTGAGCACAATCTGGTTTAATATCTGCTAATTATGTAACTATCCATGGATAATGTGAACTTTTGGCTCATTTAGCCGTAGTGGTTGCTAACTCTTCAGGCGACTTCTGACCTCCATTGCCCCGTCTCCCCAATTTGATTTAGCTTCTTTAATTTTCTTTAATAAATTTTGAATCACCCAAAAACCAATGAATAAAATAAGTAATAAACAAATAATAAAAATTCTAATTACGCTGACCAGGTGCCAACCGGGGATGCTTTACAGTCTCTCTTTTTGCAGACGATGCGAGGCTTTTTATCAAAGGGCAATTTGTTTAACTTCTGTTCTCTTGCAGATAATGTGAGGCCTTTTTTCATTAATGCAACCTGGTTTGACTGCTTCAAAGGGTAATCGTTAGCTTCAGTTGGCAGCGTCGTGAGAGCCCAGTGTTACAAGAAGCACCAGTGTTGTAGGAAACACTAGTCGAAAGGGAAGGGCATAAAAGTGTTTATTTCCAGGTTGGGCAGCCAGCAGGAACTATTTTTTTGTTACTCACCAGTTTTTCATTATCTATGGTCAATAGACAATAGGGCAATTGGATATAAATATGTATAAATAACTGTCAGTCACGCCTCCTTATAAGGAGACATCATTCCGTTTAGATAGTTTGTGTAGATGGTCGCCTTACACTAGCTTGAGGGAGTAGTCAATTGAAGGCTTGATTATCCTGTCCGTACCACAAAAAAGTTTGGACTTCATGTTCACAAATGATGGCTTGATTGGAGACATCCTAGAACGTTAAGACTAGGATGAAGGCGGACTTGTCAAATAGACTATTTTAGTACCACTACTTTGTAATTAACTGGACTTAGTTGGCCTTTGCCAAAAAGAGTTGTTAGATTTTTAGATTGGCTAATTCTGAGCAAAAGTACTTTGCATGTAATTTCAAAATTTAGATAGATATGTCAAAGTGTATAAATGAATCAAGGTGTTACAACAAAAGCAAAACAGAGAGAACAAGTAATTTGCCATACATTCGAACGGTCTGTCCAGGCGTTCGAATGCCTAGACAGACCGTTCGAATGCTAGACATAATCGAGGACTTCTAGATTTAAATCCTAGTCGAGTTTGAAAACTTTTTTACTTCGACTTACACGATGTCCAAGATTCTAAAAACACTTCAGACTTTATATAAAGGCTTTAAACCCTAGAGAAAAAGGTAATACATTTGAAGAGAGATCATCTACCAGATAATTGGAGTGTTTCTTCTGGTCAACAACAAACTTCACATATATTGTCTTTGGCAAATTTCGATGGCTGACGTCGATAGCATATGAGAACGGTGAATCGTGAGTGTTTAGCTAGTAAGTTTGATACTTTTATCATAGTTGTGGATTAACGCAGAGTTGCGGATCACAGGATTGGGTTGTAAGTTTATTATTGTAAATGTTCAAAGTTATAATGCTGAGTACGTCAGAGACTGTGTGTGGCCTCGTGATTTTTTTCCTGGTTGATAGGGTTTCCACTCTAAAATCATGTGGCTTGTCTCTTTACTTTATTGCTTTAAAGTTTCATATAGGATTGACTTACTTAGATAATTGACATATTCTTATAGTTGGATCTTTAGGTTAATTAATCAACTATAAGCAAGTCCACACCCCAAGCGGTTTTTCAATTGGTATCGAAGCAGATTTACTCTTATTTTTCAAAATAATTTTTTAAAAACCCTACGAGTGAGATCTTTTAACCTGGGAACATGTATATGCTTAGAGAAGGACTTTCTACTGTTAGACCACTGTACTTTGATGGTACTAATTATTCATATTAGAAGGTACGCAAGAGAGCTTTCTTTAAAGCAATCAATGAACGCGTATAAATTTCAGTTATTGATGGTTGGACTCATCCTACAACTATTGTTGGAGAAGTTATATCTAAGAAACTTTCGAATCAATGGACTCCACTTGAAACTGAACCTACTGCATGGAATAGTAAGGCCATGAATATCTTCTATAATAGTCTCTCACCTGAAGAGTTCAGATGAATTTCAATTTGTGAGATTGCTAAAGAGGCATGAGACATCCTTGAAATCACTCATGAAGGTACTATTGTTGTTAAAATTACAAAACTTCAAAGGTTGACTCGAAATTTCAAAAATATTTTTATGAATGAAACTGATACATTTGATAAATTTTATGCAAAATTGAGTGACATTGTAAATTCTAGTTTCAATTTTAGTGAAAATTTTTTTTGATTCTCGTGTTGTTCGAAAGATTCTTAGATCATTGCCTGAAATATTTCGACCCAAAGTGACTGCTATTGAAGAAAGTAAAGATATTGATTCAATTCGGGTTGATGAACTTGTTGGATATCTTGAGACTTATGAGATGCATTTTCGTCAAACCAATAACTTAAAATTTTTTGCTTTAAGTACTTCCATGGTTAACGAAAACAAATCTGATGAGGAGGAAGAAGGAGAAAAATCTAAAGTTGTCGTGTATTTTGTAAATCGATTTCGTAAAACTCTTTTGAAATCTAGCAACTTAAAAAACAAGTTCAATTAGATGAATAGTAACAAAAACAACAGTAGTCCCAACGATGATGGCAAGGAAAATAAAAAGGGAAATATAGTACGATGTTTTAAATGTCAAGGAATTGGACACTTTGCTCAAGAATGCCCTAATTGTCTGAAGAAAAAAGGTAAGGCTATGATTGTGACTTATGATGATTCTGATAATGAAGAACAATCAGATCATGAAAAATATTTAGGTAATTTTATGGCTTTTGCTTTATCTATTTATTCGGAGCCCAAATCCCCAAGATCTGAGTCAAACTCTACAAATTGTATTGAGTCAACTTGTCTTGAACTAGATAGTCTTGTGGAAAATCTGATTACACCTTTGATGGTTGTCTATCAAGAAATGAAAAACTAAAGTTGAATGTCAAGGAATTGGACACTTTATTCAAGAATGCCCTAATTGTCTAAAGAAAAAAAGCTAAGGCTATGACTGTGACTTGGGATGATTCTGATAATGAAGAACAATTAGATCATGAAGAAGATTTAGGTAATTTTATGGCTTTTGTTTCATCTATTTGTTATGAGCCCAAATCCCCGAGGTTTGAGTCAAACCCTAAAAATTGTATTGAGTCAACTTGTCTTGAATTAGATAGCCTTGTGAAAAATATGATTACACCTTTGATGGTTGTCTGTGAAGAAAATAAAAAAGTAAAGTTGAAAGATTAATCAAGATGTGACCATCAATCTCAAGAATTGTCAAAAAGAACATGAAAATCTTTTATAGAGATATGATGAAAGCCAAACCCTGATTACTCAACTTGAGACTGACAAGACTACCCTTTCAAAAAAATTGATTATAACTGAAAAAGGGTTTGTTTGCAGCACTTGAGAAGAACCAGAATCTTGAGAAAGAACTTAAAACTGTTAGATCTAATTTGTCTCGTACTAAAGATTCTCTCAAGGGTTTCAGTATAGGTTCCAAGAATATTGATCACATTTAGAGCAATCAAAAAACATTTGGAGATAAAGATGGGATTGCATTGACTCGCCCCCAAATGCGGTATCCCTACAAATGGAGTTAGCACCCCGCAAGAGTACGGGGGTCGCGATGAAGTATAAACCGGTAATAATCCGGCATCGTTCTCTCTCAAGGGACCTAGCCCAATATACACTCTAGCACTCACCTCACACTAACCTAACTAGGGTCGAATTGCAATAAAAAGCGGAATTGGATCTAAAATAAAAAGGAAAAATAAAAAGACCGAAAATCTTTTGAGTTTTTTTATGGTTGTTTTGAATTACTAACCTATTGCAATGAAATGAAAGCAATTAACACTAGACAATTAAAGTAAAGCAAAATAAAATTAAACTTAAAGCAATTAAAAGGGAATTGGGTTCAAATGATCCAATTACTCAATTTCATCTAAGGTTTCCGATGGAGTTTATAACTCAAATCAAACACAACATTTAAGTGTGTTTGATTCGAAAGATTTAACTTTGAAAACTGATAATTCTTAAGCAATTGAAATTAGATACATGTTCAACGGGGAATCAAAGGTTAATATCATCGATTCAACTTAGTCAATACCAAATTTGTGGTTTGTGCATTGATTAGTCAAACATAGTCAATAACCTAGGTTTTCTAAGGCATCTTCAATCAATTGTTGGGAATGAATTTCTAGCAATTGTGAAGTTTTTGTCTAGTCAAGGGTCCTAAATTAATACCATCGATTTGGGTGATGAAAATTCCCAAACTTAATTAATAATTTAAGTTTTCTAAAATTCCACACCTAATTATTAGAAATTCGAATTCTAAGAAAATATGGCAATTAATCCATGAGATATCTCCAATTGAATTCCTTGAATTATTTGGGTGATTTTCACATTTGAATCCAATCTAAATTCTAGCTACTTGAATACATCATAAAAGCATATAAAAATAAAAAGAAAGCATAAAGCGATTTAAATCTAAATTTTACTTAAATAATAAAGCTGTTTGGTTACAAAGAAAATGAGAGAAAGTGCAAGAAAGTGAAAGAAAATACAATACAATGAAAAGAAATTACAAGTTCTACTCCTATATTACCATTACAAAGATAAATCTAAGCTAAAAATGAAGAAAAATAAAAAAAACCAACCTTGGAGGAGCTCTCCCACCGCCCCCTTGCTCAAAACTAACCCTCACTACTCAAAAACTCTACAAAAAACTCTAAAAACGCAACTTCGGACTCAAAAAATGCATTCTGAATGAACAGTAACCGTCCGAACGGTCATCAGACGGTGCATTTGACGACCGTTCGAAGTGTGTTTGAACGGGTACTGTTCACCGTCCGGACGCACTATTCACCATCCAAACACACTGTTCGGACGGTTACTGTTCACCGTCCTATGAACAGTAACCATCCGAACGGTGAATAACACCGTTCGAATGCACAGTTCGGACGGATACTATTCATCACTGTTCAACACAGCAACTTTTCAACTCAATTTTGACCACCTTGGAGCTCGATTCAGCTAATGCACATTAGAGGAAAAGTTGTAGCTTTTGAAATCTTCTTTCTAATGATGCAAAAATCAGCTCAATCAGACATTGGAGTGAGAAGTTATGCCCAAAATACTGAGACAGGTTGGACTTCTCTTCACTGATTTGCTCGTTTTGAACCCGCTTTAATCATTCTTTGCGTCTATTTGCCTTTATTAGCTCCTATAACCTACAAAACACACAAGAAACATAATAAATCAAATATGAAACTAAATTAAGACAATTAACTACAATCTAAGTCTAATAAGGTGCGAATTAAGGGCTTTTGATTACACTTTTAGGGTGTAATCATGCATTTGATGAAAAATCATCGAGCAAAACAAAAAAATTCATTCCTCAAGTGGATCCATCAAAGTCAGAGATATTCCAGGACATGTCGGAACCCTAAAGAAATCAAAAACAGGAAAAGCATCCCAGGTATATTCCTGATTTCATGAATTTCAATTCTGGACAGTGTTCGAACGGGAAAAGTATGCGTTCGAATGCCTGACATTTGAACGACCAGCAATGGCATTCGAACGATAAGGGTAGGAGTTCGGACGGCTGGCAGTTTCTTGAATAGCAAACCATTCGATCAAAATTTATTCATATTTGCCATCATTGCATTATTGTTGGACATATCAGGCCTAGGTGCAATATGTTACAAAAATCTTTTCATCAAAAATAACCTAGAATGCTTGATAATGCTCTACTCTGTCAGATTAAAGATCTTAACACCCAAGTAACTCAACTCAGACAAGAAATTTCAAAATAAAAAAATTACTAAATTTGTTTGGGTTATAAAATCTGATTTACATGCCTTTAATACCCCTAAAAATTCTGTAGGGGTTAACCTTTCTTATTAGAGTCTTGATTTTGACATAGCATAGGAATTTATTTAATTCTTATTCTTTTATCCTATGTGCTATGATCATAATTGTAGATTTTAGGAATTACTATTATTTTTTTTTTTAAAAAATTTAAAAGTACCAAAATATTTTCTGATTATATGTCATTAGCATTTTTGTAATTTGTTGAGTAATTATTCATTACAGTGATATTATACATTGTTAGGCACTAAATGCATGATCTAGATTTAAATTTTTTCATCTTTACCTACATTGTGAGTAGATTTGGAAACATAAGTTGTGTGCACATGAGCACACTTGGTGTGACTGATTTGCATAAACCATGTATGTGAATTTTGTTAGTTTGATTTATTCTCATGTTCTCTACGAGAGTTGCACATTAAATGAGCAAGTTCATATATCATACTTCTATCATTAACTTCCTACCTTGACATGTATGAAAGCCACTATGAATGTATATCAAAATATGCATTCTCTGGGTAAAATAGTAGAAAGGGTTACCATGTTTTAAGCATTGAAATTTCTCACAAAAGAAAAACAAACTTGAGCTATTCAAAAGAATAAAATTAAGCTCTTCAAAATAATAAAATTCAGCTCTTCAAAAGTTGCAAACTTGAGCTTATTAAGGGGTAGTTTTCATATTAAATTGCATAAGCATGATTGATCATTGTTCTAGATGTGTAGCTCTTTTAAAAATTTGAATAGACTTATTAACTTTAATCTCTGCTAAATGTTCATGTAAGTCTATAGCTTTTGAGTTCACCGAGAATACCCATATGGCTATGTCTACAAATTACACATTTGTGCCTACGATGTTGAAATTTTTAGATCATTGAGTGTATTTGTGTTTACTTCAATGCTTGATTTTTGAAATTACTCTTTACATGTCATACAATGTTATTTGACCTATTTTTAAAATTTTTAGAGGTAATTTTTCTTAGGTCTATGTCAAAGGCACTAGCTTGCATATAGTGTGAAATCTCTACTTTCTAGTATTCCTTCCTCTTTCTCATGAGCTTAATGTGTCAATTTGTAACAGAAAGGGGGAGTGGTAGGAAAGGACATTGTTGTTGCTTGCTGTATTGATTGGAGTTATATTAAGTTATATTTTTTCCTCCCACACTTGCTTTCACGAGGTTTGTTAGTTGTGGATGTGCAGGTAGCATATGAATACTTGAAAACTCTTTGGAAATGTTGAGCTCTCGACTTTATCTTACACTTGTCGTTTCGAGTCATTTCTATGTATATTACTATTTATTGTGTTTTGTCACAAAAATGCTAAAGGGGGAGATTGTTAGGATTTTAGATTGGCTAATTCTGGGCAAAAACACTTTGTATGTAATTCTAGCATTTAGATAGACATGTCAAAGTGTAGGAATGAATCAAAGTGCTACAGCAAAGACAAAATGGAGAGAGCAAGTAATCTGCCTTGCGTTCGAATGGCATGTTTAGGCGTTCGAACGATAGAGGCGTTCGAATGGTGGGCCAAACCGTTTGAACACTAGACAAAATTGAAGACTTCTAGATTTAAATTCTAGTCGGGTTTGGAAACTTCCTACTTTGACTTACACGATGTTTAAGGATCGAAAAACACTTCAGATTTTATATAAAGGCTTTAAACTCTAAAGAGAAAGGTAACACACTTGAAAAGAGATCATCTAGCTACTTTGAGTGCTTTATCGTGCTTTATCGTGCCTCCTAGATAATCGGCGTGTTTGTCCTGGTCAATAACAAACTTCACACATTGTCTTTGGCGAATTTCAAAAGTTAATGTCGATAGCACGGGAGAACGGTGAATCGTGGGTGTTTAATGAGCAAGTCTGAAACTTCTACCATAGTTGTGAATCAATGTGGAGTTGTGGATCAATGGGTTGGGTTGTAATTTTATTCTTATACCTGTTCAAAGTTATAGTGCTGAGTACGTTAGTGGCTGTGAGTGGCCTTGTGATTTTTTTTCTAGTTGATAGGGTTTCCACGCTAAAATCCTATGTGCCTTGTTTCTTTACTTTACTTGTTGGGCAACTTCTATTTGAAAGTAGCATCAGTGATCTTACCATCTCCAGGCAAATTGGTATTCCATACTGGAGAAAAAGAATGTTGTGGAGATTAAATTGTTAAAACGATAGTTGACATGTGATTTGATTGAGGATTTAGTTCTTACGTAAAATTTTGATGTAAAAGCATATGATAAGTACCGATATGACTGTGCCGATCAGGAAAACCTCGCAGATCTAGTCGTTTTAGCCGTCGGTATGATAGACCATGAGGAATGTGGTAGGTTTGGTCTGGGAAGTCTAACAATAACTGGAGATTCAAAATCCCATCTGTGATCCTCTCAATGAATTGTTATCTGTAAACTGTCTGGCACGATTCAAGGAATCAGAATCAATTTAACTTACCCCCCTTCCCTGCGATTAGGGGTAATCAAACTAAGGTCATTGAACAAAGCCTACTATAAATGAGAGACATGACTCAATGGAAAGGTATGCCATTTCTCCACCACTCCATATTTCATTCCAAATCTCTCAACTGTGATAACTTAGGCATCGGAGAGTACTGGGCTGGCACCCCACCGGTGCTTAGTACTACTTGTTGGCCTCTAGCTGTCTTGCAGGTGTCGCGTCCTGATTTTTGGCTCGAGTCTAGGTCTTGACTCGAACGAAACTCGATGCTCATTATTGGAACTTGCCCTCCTAGAAGGACGAGTACGACAGGGTTTGAACTTGAAATTGATTTGGTTAAGGGTTTTTTGAAAATATTTTGGAGTCGCCACCTAAATTTGGTAGAGGTGTGTTAGGTCACCTAAAACTAAGTAAAGCCCAAAAATTAAACTTAGGGTTTTTGAAAAGGGTTTTGGAAAACTCCCTCAAGAGAGGGTTTTGGGAAAACAGGTTGGTTAGCAACCTTTGGAGAATGTTTAAGCCTTTTTAGAAAATGACTCTGTTTTGGTCTTTGAAAACACTGATTTTAGGTTTGGAGGTTGGTTACGTGTAGGGAAGATGACCGAAGACTATCACCCTACCCCGCCCTTACTGTCTATTCACCCTAGGTTCACTTACTTGAATCTCCGGTTTCTAATTGTCCATTTGTGTCCACCTTGAAAAGATTTTGAAAAGGGGTTTGTCATTACTTTTGGAAAGAATGATGCATGGCAATTTGAAAGAGAGTTTGGAAGAAAGTTGAGATTGGATTTGTAAAAGTCCTCTGAGCTTGTCTTGAAAAGGTTTTTAAAAATTGCTTTTTATGTATCTTAATGAAAGGTATGTTGATGTTTCATTGCCTTTGAGTGGTTAGTTATGTAAGAACCTACTCCTTCAAGACCATGAGTTTTAGAAAGCATTTTTGAAAAAAGGGGCTGCAAACATCCCTTATTTGAATATCTCACTTGATCTTGGACGACCCTAACAATAGAAGGCCTAGTGTGACACCCTAATCTCGTAATTCCATAATTCATTATATTACACATCTAAATACAATGTGTGCATGTGTGCGTGATGTGTGGCTTGTGAGGAGTTGAGTGGTGAGTCGATTGGTAAGTTAGTTAATGAGTCAAGTGGTGATGGGAGGGGTGTAGATACACCCTTGCTAGTCATGGGGGCTGGTTTCATCAACCGAATAGAGAGAAAGAAAGAGAAAGGAAAGAAAGAAAATGTCAAGTCAAGGAGGGAGTGTGGTGCAGTTAGGGAATTCTATGTGGGAGGAACGGTTTGTCAAGCTATAATTGGTTCAAGCAAGGCAATAGGAATATGAATAAGTGAGATGACCTATTACGACGCATATATGTGTGTATTTGGTGTCATCATCACAAGACTTCTCAAGGACTATACATGGACACTACCAAGCTATCTGATTGCACAATGATATATTAGGAGGTAGATATCTATAGTAGTCTTGTTCGTGAGAAGAAAAAAAAAAGAAGAAAGGGTGGAAGACCATTTAGCCAAAGTGCACACTTCTACTTTGGTAATTTGGCCAAGGTGCCTTACACTTCACGTAGCATATAGAGAGGAAAAGAGAGATATAGTGCAAGAGGAAGGAAAAAAGAAAAGAAAAGGGAGAGCTTTTGAGGAAAAGAGAGGGAGACGAAGAAATCTGAGAGAGGGAGAAAGCTAGGTTCGGTCAACAGAAAAGCAAATAGAAGATTAAGAGTTGACACTAAGCTTAAGAAGGTATACGCCCTCTCTCTCCGCCTCTTTTTAGCTTAAATTAGGGAGAAATTAAATTAATTCTGAGACCATATGTGGAAATATCTCAAAACATTATTCGATTTCGATACAAAATTCATCTGATTTGATTAAGAATTGAGAGAGAAAACTCTATCCAAAGTTGGAGGAGTTTTTGTTGTGAAAATCTGCAGAAATAGCCATTTTCGAAAGCTGTTTGGCCTATCTAAACATCTTATTCCGAGCTGCATTTTTGTACACTTAAACTTTGAGAGCTTAAGAAATTTGAGCTTTGGTTTTAGTAAAAAATGTTTAATATTCGAATTATGGTGATTTTTCAAAATTAAGTTGCCACTGCAGTATTCTGATGCCCATATCTGCAGCTTCTGGTTTGATAGAGCATTCGACCAAGTTAGATTAGCTAAAAAATTATTAAATTTTTATGGTATCTAGGAGAAAGGTTGATGATAATCTGTACCAAATTTCAGATCAAGTAAATACCATTTACTTAGGTTTCAGACTTCTCAAATGAGAACCATCTGCTGTAGAAACTTAAATTCAGCTGCCCTGCCCTGTTTTCGAAAATACCAAATAAATACTTAGGCATGTTCAAAAAATGTAAAATTTGGTCTGAATACTCTCTGAGATGTTTATTTTGTCTTCCTAAAGTTTTAGAATTTTTGGGTATAAGCTCACGAAATTATGTTCAGATTATGAGGTCTGTGTTAGTTTTGGTAGATTAGAGAACTTAGTGTATTTTGGTACTTGTCAGCTATTGCATTATATTGGGAGTGTAATTGAGGTTATGTATACATTATATTGATTGTTGTAAGTACTCCATTTTTGCCCGCTCGATAGTCTCTGGCCTGACCAAACTCCTTTTCAAAACTACATAAGCACATTCAAGCCTAAATCAACTTTCAAACCCCTATCCAATCAGTCAACCACTGCTCAGGCTCGTTGGGCCTAATAGAAGCCTAATAACCAAACCTGCCCCTTTGGGCCTACAGGCGCGTTTTGAGAAAGTTCAAAACCCCTCAAAACGATAAGTCCACCCTTCCAAAGCGTTATTAAACTGTTAGGCGTACTCTACACGTCATCCAGTCTAATTTCGGTCCCATTCCGGCTAACTTCGGTTAAAATGACCGTTTTACCCCTGAACACCCCAGCTCTGCACAAAGCCCACCGAACGGTAAAAGACTTTCCCGAAACCATCCTTGAACGACTCGGCACACTTAACATAGCACTCCGATCCATTCTTGACCATTTTCAACTAAAACCAGCCATAATGACCATTTTACCACTAACAACCCAAACGTGCCGCGAAACAACACTGGTCTTAGGATATTGAGTAACGGGTCTTGTCACACACCCCTATTTAACTTAAGAAGGACCTTACAATGCTAAACACCCGTGACTCGATAAAAGTTCCTTGGAGCGTCTTGCAGACACTCCGCCAAAATTGACTTTTTTCCCAATTTCCTAGTTATAACGCACCGTCAAATGACTCGAGAAATGATTAAACCAAGGAATTCCCGAAAGCTCATCCATAGATCTTTCCATCAATATGGCTCGATCGAATAGATCGCTTCCCAAAACTCCTCATCGTATGGCTCGAAGACTGTAACTTTCAGCAACTCCTGGAGCGTCTCGCAGATGCTTCGCGCAAGTTGACTTTTTCTCCAATTCCCTGATTAAAACACACCGTCAAACAACTTGAGAGATGCATAAATTAAGGAATTCCTGAAAGTATTTCCAGAGTACTTTCCATCGGTACGGTCCGATCGGAAAGATCGCTTCCCGAAAGCCTTGATCATGCGGTACAAAAAACAGCTACTTTTAAACTCCAGCGGAGCGTATCACATACGCTTCTTAAAGATGCCATTTTATGCATATTTCCCAAGACGATATCCCATGCTTCCAAACATCATTCCAACTTTTCGAAAACATGAAAGTTCGCGAGAAACCCTAGGTGCAACCAAATCCTTCGAAACCTTCCCGGTTAGCTCAATTATCAAGGCAAAGTTTAAACGAACACTCCCGGTGACGGAGCGAATGCTACATGCACCTAGATTTTGATCAGATCGACCAAATTTCAATCAACAGTTGAGATTAAGTCAGTACAATGGGTGCCACGTGGCGTTCTGCAAGTGGAATAGTATCGGCGCATGTAACACATGTGCTTGTGTAAATTTTACACAGGCGCATGTCCTACATGCGCCAGTGTCCGAAAGTTTTGCCTATAAATAGAGGCCTCCCCCTTTGCATATTACATCTTCGAAATTGATGTGAAGCTCTACTGAAATCGCTCTAGAACCTCGAATCCTTACATATATTCCACCCCTCCAACACTTAGGCTAGATTCTATCTCCCTTAAGCCTATACACTTCACCTACAAGGCCTTATACACCATTACACACTCCATTCCAGCCCCTCAAGCCTTCTTGAAGTCATTCAAGCTCCAATTAAGACATGCATTGAAGACTACAAGTGTGTTGAAGGCAAAAGGTGGTATTCCTTTTACATTTTTGTCTTCCCCCACTCTTCTCTTCTCCCTCAAAGCCTACTTAGACTATTTTCTATTTTGATCCCTATCTTCAACCCCCCATTCTTGCATGCTTAAGCCAAGAGGGCTCTTAGATCATGCCTAGAGGAAAGCAAGTGAGATCCACCGTGTAGGGGGATCTCTCACTAGCCTACTTTAAGATAGTATGACCTAGGAGCCCCTTGTTTATGTGGTGTAGCCTAAAAGCCTTGTATGTGATCATGACCCCTTGCATATTACTATTTTGATCATATCTTGTGTGCTTGGCTTCATTTTCATGTTTATCAATGCTCACATTACTCTTATTCCATGCCATTTTGAAGCTCTATATTTCTTTCAAAAATGGTTCCAAGAGTTGGCTCCTTGAAGTTTAGGATGATACCTTAGAAGTCATGCCTTAGAAATTCCCCACTAACCCCCCTAACACACACTTTTCACATCATTGAATTCCAATTTGCACAAAAATGGTTTTCAAACTCTCTAATTCCTAAGGTTTCTATTATCTCAAGTTTAGTGGTTGGAATGGCCCCATGGAACCCTCTCTTGAGTGGTCTTCCTTTTATATTGGCCATAGGAGCCCTAAATTGTTAGAATGGTTCCCTTTTCCTTTATTCCTTGCACACAAATAGTTTTCAAACTCCTTGATTTCTAAGGTTTCTATTATCTCAAGATTAGTGGTTGGAATGGCCCCATGACACCCTCTCTTGAGTGGTCTCCCTTTTACTTGGCCATAGGAACCCTACCTTGTTGGAATGATTTCTTTTAAAAATGGTTTTCAAAATCCTCTTCTCAAGGTTGGTTTTCAAAAATTCATTCTCTCCATTTTCTATTAAAAATGGTATTTCAAAAAGTTGTCATCATCGTTTTGATTCTTAGACTCTATACTCTTGTCAAGATAATGGCTATAATGGTCATAAGGAAACTTTATTTGGAATAGTCTTAAACATCAACCATATAAACCATATTCTTGACTAGAGTCAAATTTTCATGGCAATGATTTTCAAAAAGGTTGTCTACCAAAGTCATTTACATGACGTGATTTGTTTTTCAAAACTCTTTTAAAAAATGCATCAAACCACCTTTCGAAATCATCTTCTAATTTAACCCTAGGTTAGCTTGACCCTAGTTGACCAACCTTAGGTTAACTTGACCCTAGTTGACCAATCCTGGGTTAACTTAACCCTAGTTACCTAATCCTAGGTTAACTTAACCCTAGTTACCTAACCCTAGGTTAACTTGACCCTTGTTCACTCACCTGAGGTTAACTTAAACCTAGTTAGTTAACCCTAAGTCATCCTAACCTTAGGTCACCCCTAACCATAGGCTAACACAACATAGGTTAGTATGCTTTAAGGTTTCAACTCATGAACCCTTTCTAAATGATCTTTCAATTTTAAACTATACCCATTACCCATTTTTCTGAAACCTCCTACTCTCCATTGAGATTTCAAAAGGCCAACTCCATAACCCCTTTAAATCCCTACACTCCCATTTCAAGGCATTTCCAAAAATATTTTCAAAGGGTCACAAACCTAAGGTGTCCCTTGCCTTCTTATGGTTAAGGACCCCGAAGGAAGGTGTGATATATCAAGAGCAACCTCCAAGGTTGTCTATGTTAGGACTCCAAACCCTTAGCCATTTTCAAAATCCACTTTCAAAAACTAATTTATCAAAACATTCCAAGGTCATACCTCCAAGATTTTCAAAACAAGACTTCAAAAACACTTTCAAACTCTCTTGAGTTACTCCAAAGCATTTACCAAAAACCTCTTGATTTGATCTGAAAACATTTTCAAAACACTCCGCTATCCCATTCCAAGTCAAAGCTTTCGAGACCACAAAGCGTCTTCAACTTTTTCAAAGATCTCAAAGTGTCTTAAACCTTTCCAAAGACCTCAAAGTGTCTTAAAATTTTTCAAAGACCTCAAAGTGTCTTAAACTTTTTCAAAGACCTCAAAGCGTCTTCAAACTTTCCAAAGGCCCTAACACGCCTATTTTCCATCGGGGTCTTGCCCGAACTACGATTGACCTGATTCTCGCCAAATGAGATACGTAGGCAACTAAAATGGTGCGGTCATAACTTCTATTTCAATTCCAATCCCCTTTTTAAAAGTTTCTATTAATTCAAAGTCTCTATCTCAAACCCCTTTAAACTCCCATGTTTTCAAACTTCTTCCCAAAAACTTGCATCATGCATCACTCATCCGAAAAGTGATGACTAAACCCCTTTTTCAAAACTCTAAAGTGGATATTAAGTGGACAATGGTAACTGGTTATTCTAGTGAGTGAATAAAGGGTAATTAGACATGAAGGTACCGAAAGGGCGGGGTAGGGTGATGATCTTAGGATATCTTCCCTACACGTAACTAACCTCCGGACCATAGATTACTGTTTTCGAAGGACCAAAATGGAGTTATTTTTTAAAAGGGCTTAAATCTTTCCAAAGATTGCCAAACAACTCATTTTATTAAAAACCTTCTCTTGGGTGAGATTTTAAAATCTTTTTCAAAAACCCTAAGTTTGATCTTCGGATTAACACTTAGTTTTAGGTGACCTAACTCACCTTAATCAAGTTAGGTGGCGACTCCTATTTTTCTACGAAGCCCTTAATTAAACCGATCTTCAATTCAAACCTAGTCGCACTTATCCTTCTAGGAGGATGAGTTCTAGTGGCAGAGTTCCGTGCTTTTGGTGTCCGAGCCGAAAGGACCTTGGACATCTCAAAAACTGGGGCGCAACAATTGTTATTGCTAGAATTCCTACACTAACAAGGTTGAGATGATAAGGGCTCACGGAGAACAATAGCTATCAACATCAACCAAGGACTAATCATACAGTGGTGTGAGTACGGTGACAGGTGGGGTTTAAGATAGTCTCATTCATATTGAATGAATATATTTATTGTAATATTATGAATATTGGTATTGATTGTGGGATAAGGATAGTCATATTTATATTGAATGAAGATATTGTTTGTAATATTATCTATATTGGTGTTAATTGTGAGATTGTGGGATTTATGATAATCTTATTCATATTGACTTGGATGCTTTACTATCTATATTGGTGTATTGTTTGTCTTATTATGAACGTTGGTGTTGATTGTGACAGTCTTGTTCATATAGAGTTGCTTGATGATTATATATATAACATACTATTGATGAGGTTATATATACGATGATATTGATGAGGTTATATAAAAGGTGAAGATGGCATTGCATACCATCCATATTGTATGCCTTGCATTGCACTAGAGAGGGTTAACTGATGTGGGGTTAACTAAGGCTTAGTCACGATGGACTAGCCTAGGGGTGCCCCGGTGGGCATTCCTTGATAACGTCATGGATATATTGGATCAACGTTATCTAAATTGCCCGCACATGTGAGTGTTTTATGCATTGCATCACAAGAGACATTGCATTTCATAAAGTATATTATATTGTTGGTGGTAATGAGAGGATGATTACATATTATCGATGTTGGTGTTTATAGATGACTATATATCATTGGGTGATGGATTATTCATTGATGGCTGATTCTATGATTATATTTATCATTCTTTATGAGTTTGATTATCTATTGTGAGCATATTGACTTTTAGCTCACACCCACACAAACTTTTTGACAGGTGAGCAAAGGAGGGAGTTTGATTCACTATAGTCTTGGTTTTTGCCGTGGTGGTATTCATGTTGGTGTCAGTATGTCGAGTCTCGGGGCTTGAGAGAGCTCCATTGTCTTACATTCGGTTTCTTAATTATGTTTTAAATGGGAAATTGAGTCTTGGTGTAATGTTTTGTATTAACATGGTATGATGGTAGAGCATTTAGAGGATTGTTGATTATTTTTCAGTTGGTAATGTACTGATAATTTGTGGTTTCCTTTGATGCATGTTGGGGAGTTTATTATATTTCTTTCTCATTGTTATTATATTTCGTTGCGTTCTCTTTTTCAATTAGGTGTTAAGGTGTCGTTTGTAAGTACGGTAATCTGTGCGATCACGCCTCGCTTAATGTGACATAATTAATGTCTAATTGGGTTGGGGGTGTGACACCTAGGGTCGTTTCAAGAATGTGATGTTTGAAAATAGTTTTTGGAAAAGGGTTTTATAAAACATTTAGGGTTTGAAACCCTAATGTGAACCTTATAGGTTTCATTCGATGTATTACTTTTCTTAGGAAACCTATCCTAACTAAGAAATGTTTAGAATCATCTAATGGTTGTGAGTTTTTGAAGTTATTTTAAAAATATTTTTTGAAAAATAGTAACTGTCTAGTCATTTTGGATTGAGATAAGTTTGAGAGAGCTTTTGAAAATATTTTTGGGTTGGAGTAAAGGAGTATTTTGAAAAAGGGTTCTAGAGTTACAATCTTGAAGCCTCCTAACCTAGGCTGGGCAAATTAGGGTTAAGATAACTTAGAGTTAGATTGACCTAGGGTTAGACCAACTAGGGTTAGGTTGACCTAAGGTTGAACCAACTAGGGTTTGGCTGACCTAGGGTTAGACAACCTAGTGTTGAAAGTGACTTGGGATGCAAGTAACCTAAGGTTTAGGAAAGATGCCTTGAAGTAGAAAAGATTTGATTTGATGCAATGTGGAAAGATATAATTTTTAGTTAAAAAAGGAAAGTTTTAGTTTAAGCAAGTTTTGAAAAAGAAAAGTTTCATTTGGTTCCCAAAAATAAAGGATTGGAATTGTTTTCAAAAATAGAATATTGGATTTGTTTCCAAGAAAAGAATATTTGATTTGGTTTCCCAAAATGGAAAGTTTGGATTTGAAAATAAAAAAGGAAATAGTTGAATTGAAAAAGAAAATGTTTGGATTGAAAGAGGAAATATTTGAATTAGAAAAAGAAATATTTGGTTTGAAAATCTTATGATTTTATGTGTGACTTTTTGAAAACAACTCAAGAGAATTATGCAATTTTGTAAAGCATGATGCAACAAGGGTTTTGAAAGCCATTTTGATACAATAGATGCAAAGATGCAAAATGAGGTTTAGGGGACAAGATGGGACTTCCTAAGACATGGATTCCTAGGACTTCAAGAAAACAACTTTTGGACCAATTTTGGAAAAAAACTTTTGAGCATGGAATTTAAAAAGGTTTGAAAATTAGATTTTGAAAGAGATATTTTAGGGCTTAAAACCCTAATGCAACCTTTGAAGGCCTCTTTGAGTATGCCACTTTCCTAAAGCCACCCTAACCATAAAGAGGCTAGAATCATTTTAGGATTGTGATTTTGAGAACAAATAATGGATTGAAACCCCAATATGGACCTTGGTGATCACTTTGAATATGTCACTTTCCTAGAGAAACCCTAACCATGAGGAGGTTAGAATTACCCTAGGGTTGTGAGCTTGAAAATAAGAATAATGTATGAACATGACCAATATAATGCATAGAAATAGTGAACATACAAGTTTGAAGGTTTCACCATATTGCAAGGGGCTTTAAGATCATACCGTGATTGATTAGGCTAAAGGAAGACTCCCGACACGATAATCTCCCCAAAGCTTCCCCTAGGCATGAACCTAAGGTGCTCTTGTTTCAAGAATGCAAGAAGAGAGGGTTTGGAGATGGGGATTGAAATAGAAGAATAGTCCAAGTGGACTAGGAGGAGAAGAGAGAGGGGGGGATTGCAAAAAAGTAAATAGAACCCTACCTTGTCTTCTTGTTAGCATGAATGATTTAATAGAGGACTTGCTTGAACCTTGCAATGGCTTTCAAGAGCTTCTAAGGGTTGGACTTGATCTTCAATGGAGTGAGAAGGCTAGGGTTTCAGTGTTTAGGGCTAGAGGGGGTAGAGCTTTTGAGAGAATTAGGGTTTTGAGGGAATTCGGAGGCTATAGAGAGTTTGGCAAAGTTTCTTTATGATTTTTTGAGGAGATGGCGCCACCTTGATATGGCAATGATCCTGAAGATTTGATTCGGCTTGGGTCGCAAGGCAAAGATCTAGGCGACACTCCTAGTGGCTCCAAGCCAACTTTTGTCCTGGCTCCATTATGAGTGGCTCCAGTTTGATATGGAAAGCTGCTGGGCTATGGGGCTCAATTGAAAAAGAGATAAAGGCACCTGAGAGTGCCCTGGGGGTTGCTGGTTTGATACCCAGAGGCAGATTAGTTGAAAAAGATGACCTGTTCACTAGGGGTAAAACGGCCATTTGGATTAGAAAATACCAAAATGGGCCAGGAATGGACCGGGATGGCACTTGGAAATTGAGGATACTCGTGGGAATGTCCTGGGGGTTTACTAGTTTGATACCTAGAGTCGGTGTGGTTGAAAAAAATGACCGGCCCACTAGGGGCAAAACGGTTATTTGAACCGAAAAAGACTGAAATTGGTCCGGAGTCGATCGAAATGGGATTTGAAGGTCGGGAACACTATTAAGAGTGTCACAGGGGATTACAGGTTTGATATCCGGGGCCGGGGTAGTTTAAAGGGATGATCGGCCCATTAGGGGCAAAATGGTCATTTTAACCGAAAAATATCAAAACAGGTCCAGAATTGATTGGAAGGGGGTTTGGAGGTTGCGGTTACTCGTGGGAGTGCCCTGGAGGTTTACCGGTTTGGTACCCAGAGCCAGTATGGTTGGTGAGGGCGATCAAGGCATCTAATGGTAAAATGATCATTTTGACTAAGAACTATCGGAATGGGTTTAGAATTGGTTCAAATGGAATTCTGAGCATGCTGGATTGTTTGGGACAATCTTGGAAGGGGTGGACTTATCGCTCAAGGGACTTAGATACCTTCTCAAAGGGTTTGCCGAATTGAATTGGACTAGGTGATAAGTATCGATATGACTATGCTGATCAAGAAAACCTCGCAGACCTGGGCGCTCCTGCTGTTAGTATGACAGACGAAGAGGAATGCGACAGGTTTGGTTGGGGAACCCTAACAACAACTAGAGATCCGAGATCCCCACCATGATCCTCTTAACGAATCGTTATCTGCAAATGGTTTGGCATGATTGAAGGAATCATAATCAATACAAATAACCCCCCCCCCCACCCGCTAGGGGCAATCAATTAAGCTGAGGTCATTGAACAAAGCCTACAATAAAGGAGAGACACAACCCCATGGAAAGGTGCATCATTCTTCCACTAGTCCATATTCTATTACAAATATCTCAACTGTGCTACCTTAGTCATCGGAGAGTACTGGGCTAGCATCCCACCGGTGCTTAGTACTACTTGTCGGCCTTTAACTGTCTTGCAGGCTCTAAGCATGATCAGAGGAAGACCACCAAGTTTACTGTATATCAACATATGCCATTTATGTATGTATGTATTGTCGCACCCCGATTTTTGGGTGTCCAAAGTCCTTTGAGCTCGGACACCAAAAACACGGAACTCTGTCACTAGAACCCATCCTCCCAGAAGGATGAGTACGACTAGGTTTGAATTGAAAATTGATTTGACTAAGGGCTTCATTGAAAAATAGAAGTCGTCACCTAACTTGATTAAGGTGAGTTAGGTCACCTAAAACTAAGTGTTAATCCAAATATCAAACTTAGGGTTTTTGAAAAAGATTTTGAAAACTCACCCAAGAGAGGGTTTTTAATAGAATGGGTTGTTTGGCAACCTTTGAAAAGATTTAAGCCCTTTTAAAAAATAATTCCATTTTGGTCCTTCGAAAACATAAATCCATAGTCCGAGGGTTGGTTACGTGTAGGGAAAATATCCTAAAATCATCACCCTAACCCGTCCTTTCGGTACCTACATGTCTAATCACCCTTTGTTCACTCCCTAGAAGAACCGGTTATCATTGTCCACTTAATATCCACTTTAGAATTTTGAAAACGGGGTTTAGTCATCACCTTTTGGATAAATGATGCATGATGCAAGTTTGGGAAGAAGTTGAAAAATGTGGGAGTTTTGAAGGAGTTTGAAATGAAAACTTTGGATTGATTGAAAGTTTTTGAAAAGGCGATTGGAGTTGAAATAGAAGTTATAATCGCACCATTTTAGGTTGCCTACGTATCTCATTTGGCGAGAATCAGGTCATTCGTAGTTCGGGCAAGAGCCCGATGGAAGATAGGCGCGTGAGGGCTTTTGGAAAGTTTGATGGCACTTTGAGGTCCTTGGAATGGTTTAAGACACTTTGGGGTCTTTGGAAAGGTTTAAGACACTTTGGGGTCTTTAGAAAGGTTTAAGACACTTTGAGGTCTTTAGAAAGGTTTAAGACACTTTGGAGTTTTTGGAAACTTTGACTCGAAATTGGATGGTAGAGTGCTTTGAAAATGTTTTTAGACCAACTTAAGAGGGTTTTGCAAACATGCTTTGGAATGACTCAAGAGAACTTGAAAGTGATTTAGAAGTCTTGTTTTGAAAACCTTATAGGTATGATTTTGGAACGTTTGATGAATTAGTTTTGAAAGTGGTTTTTTTTTTTTAAATGGATAAAGGTTTGGAATCCTAACATAGACAAACTTGGAGGTTTGTTCTTGATTTATCACTTTTCCTTGGAATCTCTAACCATGAGAGGGTTAGGCACACCTTAGGTTTGTGACTTTTTCAAAATATTTTTGGAAATGCCTTGACGATGGAGTGTAAGAACATTTGAAGAGTTTATGGAGTTGATTTTTTGGAAATCAAGAGAGTAGGAGGTTTTGGAAAAATGGGTTGTGAGAATGGTTTAAAATTGAGTGATCATTTAGAAAAGGGTTCAAGAGTTGGAACCTTGAAGTATACTAACCTAGGTTGGGTTGGCCTAGGGTTAGGGGTGACCTAAAGTTAACTAACTTGGGTTAGGTTAACCTAGGGTTAAAATGACTTAGGGTTAACTAACTAGGATTAAGTTAACCTAAGGTGAGTGAACTAGGGTCAAGTTAATCTAGGGTTGGATAACTAGGGTCAAGTTAACCTAGGGCTGGTCGACTAGGATCAAGTTAACCTAGGGTTAAGTAACTCGGGTCAAGTTAACCTAGGGTTGGTTAACTAGGGTCAAGTTAACCTAAGGTTAGGTAACTAGGTTCAAGTTAACTTAGGGTTAGGTAACTAGGGTCAAGTTAACCTAGGGTTAGACAACTAGGGTCAAGTTAACCTAGGGTTAGGTAACTAGGGTCAAGTTAGCCTAGGGTTGAATTGAAAGATAATTATTGAAACAAAACGTGCCATACAATGGACTTGGGTTGGCAATATTTTTTAAGACCATTTCCATGAAAATTTTGACTCTACCCAAGAACATGGTATACATGGTTGGTGTTTGGAGACCATTTCAAGGAGGGTTTCCTCATGGCCATTATAACCATTATTTTGACAAGAGTATAAGGGGTCAAAAATCAATATGATGACAACTTTTTGAAACACCATTTTTAATGCAAAAAGGGAGAGAATGCATTTTTGAAAATCATCTTTGGAGAAGGATTTTGAAAACCATTTTTCAAGGGAACCATTCTATCAAGAGAGGGTTCATATGGCCAAACAAAAGGGAGACCACTCAAGAGAGAGTTCCATGGGGCCATTCCAACCACTACACTTAAAAGAATGGAAATCTTAGAAATTAGAGAATTAAAAAGCCACCCTTATGCAAGTTAAAATGTTATGATGCCAAAGTGAGAGTTAGGGGGTTAGTAAGGGATCTTCTAAGTCATAATTTTTAAAGTCCCATCCTAAGCTTCAAGGAGCCAACTCTTGAAACCATTTTTGAAAGAAATGTAGAGCTTGGAAATGACATGGAGCTTAAAAGTAATGTAAGCATTATAGAACAAGGCAATAAGCATAAAAATGAAGCCAAGCACACAAGACATGATCAAAATAGCAATATGCAAGGGGTCATGATCACATATAAGGCTTTTAGGCTATATCACATAAACAAGGGGCTCTTAGGCCATACCATCTCAAAGTAGGCTAGTGAGAGGTCCCCCTACACGGTGGCTCTCACTTGCTTTCCTCTAGGCATGATCTAAGAGCCCTCTTGGCTCAAGCATGCAAGAATGGGAGGTTGTAGATAGGGATTAAAATAGAGAATAACCTAAGTAGGATAAGGGGGAGAAGAGAAGAGTAGGGGAAGACACAAATGTAAAAGGAATATCACCTTTTGCCTTCAACACACTTGTAGTCTTCAATGGATGTATTGATTGGAGCTTTAATGACTTCAAGAAGGCTTGAGGGGCTGAAATGGAGTGTGTAATGGTGTACAAGGCCTTATAGGTGAAGTGTATAGGCTTGAGGGAGGTAGAACCTAGCCTAAGTGTTGGAAGGGTGGAATATATGTGAGGATTCGAGGTTCTACAGCTGTTTCAGCAGAGCTTCGTATCAATTTCAGAGATGGAATATGCAAAGGGGGGATCTGGTATTTATAGGCAATCTGGAACAAGCCTGGCGCATGTGCTACATGCACCTAGCCAAAATTTGACCTAGCGCATGTAGGTGTAAGCACCCCATTTTTGACTGCTCAGCAGTCTACACTCCGTCCAGAATTGAGTTCAAGTCATTGTGGGCATATTCCTATTAAAACCAATTCTCTAGGTCCAAATCCCGTCTGTCCATCGCTTCACGGGCCTATCAAGCCCAAATAGAGGCAAAATGACCAAAATGCCCTTCAGGGCATTGTCCTTTCCTTTCTAATTCCAATCCCACTCTCGAGACAGTTTATTTCTCGAGACGGTTCCAACCTAGGCACATCTTTTCAAAGACGGTAAGACCCTTTCCAACCCCACTCTCAAGATAGTTTATTCCTCGAGACGGTTCCAATCCAGGCACGTCTTTTCGAAGACGGTAAGACCCCTTTCTAACGCCACTCTTGAGACAGTTTATTCCTCGAGACGGTTCCAACCCAGGCACGTCTTTTCGAAGACAGTAAGACCCCTTTTCAATCCCTCTCTCGAGACAGTTTATTCCTCGAGACGGTTCCAACTCAGGCACGTCTCTTCGGAGATGATAAGTCCCCTTTCCAATCCATCTCTCGAGACAGTTTATTCCTCGAGACGGTTCGAGTAGCGAAACTACTCACAAAACCGTTAGAGTAGCAGAAATACTCACAAATAGGTCGATATAGGGAATTGGCAACAAACCCCTGTGTCACGATGACCGTCGTTAGAGTGGCGGAAACACTCAAAACCCAGGTCAACACCAGTGTCTGTTAGCCCACTTCGGTGAAAAATGACCAAACTACCCTTTGGACCTTTTTCCAAGACTTTCCGATCAAGATGACCATTTTGCCCCTAGGCATCCGAATGCCTCGGAAACCACATCGGCTCTGGGTATCAAACCGGTAACCCTCTGAGATTGCTTTTTATAGTACTCTCAACCTTCCTTTATCTTTCCGGATCATTTCGAGTTAGTTCCGGCCAACCCGGTACAAAATTATCGTTTTGCCCCTGGTGGGCCGGTCTCCTTTTTCGACCACACCGGCTCTGGGTATCAAATCGATAACCTCCTGAGATTACTTTTTATAGTGTTCTCTACCTCCCTTTACCTTTTCGGATCATTCCGAGTCAGTTCCGGCAAACCCGGTACAAAATGACCGTTTTGCCCTTAGTAGGCCGGTCTCCTTTTCCAACCACGCCGGCTCTGGGAATCAAAATAGCAACCTTTAGGAACATTCTGAATAATGTTTTCAGATCCCAAGTCTTCTTTCAGGACAGTTCGAGTCTGTCCCGACAGTTTCCCGGTCCGATTGACCATTTTGCCCCTAAAGGCCCGGTCAACCTTTCCGACCCATCTTATCCTCATTTCTCAAGTCAAATACCTCCAGGACACTATTTTAAGTGTTCCTGCTCCTTTCCGGCCTCCCGGGTCATTCCCGGCTCCTTCAAATCATTCCCGGACTTTCCAGAGCCACTCCTAGTGAAGCCAGGCTAAAAAATGCATGGTAGTCACTAGTACAGGCGCCCAAATCTAGTCAAAGATACGTTACTTGCCGACCTTAAATATTTCCTAAATGGCTGGTGCCACTCCTAATGGCACCAGTGTAAATTTTGGCCTGGCGCCACTGCAACAGGCACTAGTGTTGTCCAACTTCTATAAATACAGAGCCTCATTCAACGTGAAAAGGATCCGCAAATTCAACCTAAAAATCATATAATTCGATATACAGTGCTCGAGCACCTCCAAAACCCTAGCTTCCTTAGGTTTCCCAAACCCTAGCCACTCTACACTAAACCCTAGCCTCATATACACTCCTGTACATCCCCATACACTCATACACTAGCCTTCAAACATCCTTCGAAGACTTAAAGAGCTGCAATCTAAAGCTTGAAGAAAACTCTTGAAGATTGAAGACGAAGATTGAGACAAAGACCGAAGACCGAAGAAAGCAAGGCGCGCAAAATAACAAGACATACGGTAGGCTTTCTCTTTAAATTTTCGCACTTCCCCCCTCTCTCTTCTCTCTCCAACCCACTTAGGTTTTCTCTATTTTAATCCCCCATCTCTTTCCCCCCCTTTCTTTGCATGCTTGAAACAAGGGGATTCCTGGTCCATGTGTAGGATTAGGCTACTGGAGAGTCACCGTGTCGGGGGCTTTCTTCTAGTCTAACCAGAGACCACGTGGGTTCGGCCGCCTTGATTAAATGGTGAAGCCTTAACCTTGTATGTTCACGACCCCAAATTGCATTGTGCATATCATGATCTTGCATCTTTCAAAAACAGTTTTCAAAGTTGTTTTTCAAATCGTTTTCAAACTTATTTTCAAAATTGCATCAAAATATCTTTTTCAAAATATGTTTTCAAAATCACAATCCTAGGGTGATTCTAGCTTTTCCATGGCTAGGATTGCTTTAGGAAAGTGTTACATTTAAAGTGACCAACATGGTCCATATTTTCAAATCTTGTTGTTTTCAAAACCACTTTCCTAAAATGGTTCTAGCATTCTTATGGTTAGAATCGCTTTAGGAAAGTGAGATCTTTTACACCTTCCAAGAAACTCTCCTTTCAAATCCCTCTTCCTCAAAATCTATTTTTCAACATACTTTCCTAAAACTCTCCTTTCCGAAATTGTTTTCTAAAAACTCTTTACAAAAATCTATTTTTCAAAACCTCCTTTTTCAACTCCTGTCCAAAATGCTCTCCCCAAAATCCACTTTCCAAAAACGCTCTCTAAAATCTTTCTAAAAACTCTCTTCCCAAAATCTTCCTTCTAGGAATTTCCCTTTAGAATTTTCCTTCTAAAATCTTCGTTCCAAAAACACACTTTCCAAAAACTCCTTCTCTTTAAAAATCTCTTTCCAAAAACTCTATTTTCAAATTCACTTTCCAAAAACTCCTCCCTAGGATTCCCTTCTAGAAAACCTTCGTTTCCAAAAACGTACTTTCCAAAAATCTTCTTTCCTTAGAGCCCAAGTCGAGCCCTAGAACTCATAATTAGGAAACCCTAATTTTCTTTCCAAAAACATAATTTTCAAACTTTGCCCCAAACCTAAGTTTCCAAAACCTCTTGTTTTCCCATTCAAACTATACATATTTCCAAAACCTCTTTTCTACGTTAAAATTCTACACTTCCAAACCTAGGGTTTCTAGAAGTTTTCTTTTCCAAATCCTTGTCAAATCAAATCTTCCCTTTAAAAAATCAAATCCCATCTCCCCGTTTAGAAAACTAGATCCTATCCTCCGTTTTTGGAAACAAAATCAAACCCTTGCTTTTAGAAACCAAATCCAATCCTTCCTAATCCAAACCTTTCTTAATTCAGCTCCTTCCTCATTTCCTACTTTCTTAAACCATAAGTTTCCTAGACCTAAACTTTAAATCTTTCCTTAAATTTTAAAATCCAACTCTTTTCTAATTTAAATCTTTCTTAAATTTTCACTTTTCTAAATCTTAAGTTTCCAAAACTTGAACATAAACATCTTTCCTAAATTTTAAAACTCAATTTCCTCATCCTTCCTAACTTCACTCTTTCCTAATTTTACCTCTTTCCAAATTTAACTTTTCAAATCTAAGCTTTCAAACTTTTCCTAAACTCAAACCTTTCCTAATTTCAAGATTTTCTAAAACTCTAAAACTTTCTAAATCTAAAACTTTCTAAATTTCAAATCTTTCCAAATTCAAAACTTTCTAAATTCTAAACTTTCTTAAAACTTCAAATCTTTTCAAATGTAAAACTTTCTAAACTCAAAACTTTCTTATATTCAAAACCTTTCCTCTTTCAAAACCTTTCTTAAAATGAAACTTTCTTAATTCAAAACTTTCCTAAGTTGAAACTTTCCTAAAGTCAAAACTTTTCTAAGTTGAAATTTTCCTAATTCTAAAACTTTTCTATTTCGAAAACTTTCCTAAAGCGGAACTTTTCAAATCGAAACTTTCCTAAGATGACACTTTCCTATTTTGAAATTTTCTTAATTCGAACCTTTCCTAAATCCAATCTTTCCAAATCTTCCAAATTCCACATTCGAGTCAATTCTTTTCTAAATTCTTTCCAAGTCAAATCCAATCTTTCTTTTCTAAGCTCCTAAGTCTAGGTTTCCTAAAACCAAGTTCTTTTCAAATCTCAATCTTTCAATCTTCTAATCTAATTTCTAATTCAATCTCTTTCTTCCAATCAACTCTTCTATTTTCAATCGGACTCTTGTCCGAACTACGACTGACCTGATTCCTCCAAAAAGATACGTAGGCAACCCTCATGGGTGCGGTCACTACATTTTTCAAGTCTCTATCTCCACTTTTTTCAAATCTCTAATCTATTTTCAAACTTCCAATTTCAAATTTTTATTTCCAAATCTCTACTTCTAATTTTTCAAACTTTCTAATTTCAAATCTATCCTTTCAAATCTTTCTTCTAAAATCAAATCAATTTCTTTTCAAATTTATTTCCAAATCTATTTTTCAATTCTCCTAACTTGCACTTGCATATCATGCATCATGTTAGTTTTCAAACATTATTTTTCAAAGTGGATAGGATTGGACATGGGTTAATTAAAGACTCTCATAGGTAAATCTAGGGTAGATTGACATGTAAGTACCGAAAGGGCGGGGTAGGGTGATGGCTTAGTGCGTCTTCCCTACACGTAACCAACCTCCGAACCTAGGATCACTGATTTCAAAGATCAAAAAGGAGTTATTTTTCTAAAAGGGGCTAAATATTTTCCAAAGGTTGCCAAACAACCTGTTTTCTTAAAAACCCTCTGTTGAGGTGGTATTTTCAAAAAACTTTTTTCAAAAACCCTAAGTGTAGTCTTCGGATTATTCTTAGTTTTTAGGTGACCTAACTCACCTTAATCAAGTTAGGTGGTGACTCTGAATCTTTTTCAAAAGCCCTTTATTCAAACCAATTTTTCAATTCAAACCTAGTCACACTCATTCTTCTAGGAGGGTGAGTTCTAACGAGAGAGTACAATATTTTTCCCGCTTGTGTGAGTATTCCTTGAGTGCAAAAAATCTGGGCGCGACAATAGGACATGTGCAAGTACTGTTCCATTTCCAGAATGACACGTGGCAACTTGTGTACTAGTTAAATCTCGACTGTTGATTGAAATTTGGTCGATATAATCAAAATTTGAGTGCATGTAGCATACGCTCCATCACCGGGAAGGTTCGTCCAAACTTTGTCTCGATAATTAAGCCAATCGGGAAGGTTTCGGGGGAATCGGTTGCACCCACGGTGTTCTTCTAGGGTTTCTCGTAAACTTTCATGTTTTTGAAAAGTTTAAATTGTATTCGAAAGCGTGGGATATCGTCTCGGGAAGCGTGCATAAGGGACATCTTGGTGGAGTGTCTGTGATACGCTCCGAGGGTGTTTGAAAGTAGCTATTTTCGTGTCGTGTGATTGAGGCCTTCGGGAAGCGATCTTTTCAATTAGATTGTACCGATGGAAAGTACTCTGGAAATACTTTCGAAAATTCCCAGATTTATGCATTTCTTAAGTCATTTGACGGTGCGTTTTAATAAGGGAATTGGGAAAAAAGTCAACCTTAGCGGAGCGTTTGCGAGACGCTCCAAGGGTTGTCGAAAGTAGCAGTGTTTGAGCCATATGATGAAGGGCATCGGGAGGCAATCTATCCGATCGAGCCGTATTGATGGAAAGATCTAGGAACAAGCTTTCAGGAATTCCTTGATGTATGCATTTCTCAAGTCATTTGACGGTGCGTTATGACTAGATAATCAGGGAGAAGGGGCAATTTAGGCGGAGCGTCTGCGAGACGCTCCAGGAAACTTTTATCGAGTTGTGAGTATTTAGCATCGTAAGGTCCTTCTCAGGCTAAACAAGGGTGTGCGGCGAGGCCCTTTGTCCGAAACCCTAGGACTGGTGTTGTTTCGGGGTGCGTTTGGATTGTTAGGGGCAAAAATGGTCATTTTGGCCAGTTTGGGCTCAGAATGGTCAGGAATGGATTGAAAATGTCATGTTAAGTGTACCGAATCATTCAGAGATATTTTCAGGAGAGTCATTTATTGTTTGGTGGGGTTTGTGCAGTCCTGAGGTGTTCAGGGGCAAAACGGTCATTTTGATCGAAGTTAGCCGGAATTGGACTAGAATTGGACCAAATGGCATGTGGGGGATGCCTAACAGTTTAGTAACATTTTGGAAAGGTGGACTTATTGTTTTGAGGGATTTTAAACTTTCCCAAAATGTGCCTAGAGGCCCAAGGGGCGGGTTTGGTCATTTTTCACCGAGTCGGGCTAGCAAGCGTCGGTGTTGACCTAGGTGTTGGTTCCCGAGACCGCCCGGTCTCAGAAAACTACCTATGCGGTGTTGGTCCCTAAGAACATCTGGTCTTAGACAGCTACCTGTAGGGTGGTGTTGGTTCTTGAGAACGCCTGGTCTCAGAAAGATACCTGTAAGGGTGGTGTTTGTCTCTAAGAATGCCGGGTCTCGGAGAGCTACCAAATGACGGACATTCTACATTGGCAGGCTAGCAGGCGCCAGAAGTGAACCGTCTAAAACTTGATGAGGTGTTGGTCCCTGAGATTACTCGATCCCGGGGAGCTACCAGGATGGCGTTGGTTTCCGGTACCGCACGGTCCGGAAAGCTACTTGAAATAATGGTGCTTATGGCTCCAACGGGTCCTTGTGGGCCCGAGAAGCGACCAATCGGTTGGATTAGAGTATGAAGGGCTCGTCTTGAGCTTACATGTGCTGTGGTGTTTGAAAACTGGACCCGGTCGAGCCGAAAGTACCGAGCGGGCAAAAATGAGGTGCTTACAACTGCCTCTCTTTTTCTGTCTTTGCTTGTCGAAGGTAGAAAAATAACAAAGTAAGAATCCCTTTTTGGTCATGAGGCGATCGGAGGGATGATGTGTCGGTGAGTTTGGAATGTGTTAGGACCCCTTGAAAGGTCGCCGGTTCGAAAGGTTTTAGAATCCAGAAGGCTTTTGCATTTTGGTCAGGAATCGAGTTGCCTGTTTGACACAGTTTAGTTCAGGGCATTTGATTCTTGCAAGTGAATGTTGAAAGCCTGGTTTTCGACTTTTGAAAAAGCCTTGGAAACAAATTTGGACTCTTGGAAGTTTGAAACTGGCAGGAAGCTGAAGGGTTGGGCGTATGTATTACATGCGCTTGGTGTGTTCTAACCCTGGCGCATGTAGTACATGCACCTGTTTAGATTTTGTGCTGGCGCATCTGCTACATGTGCCGGCCCGTGGCCATTTAAACAGAGCAGTTCACATTTTGCTCACTGCATCATTAAGTTTATTGTTGGGTTCGAGATTTTCTCTAAAGAATTTCGAAGGGGCTTTGCTTGGGAATCGTTAGTGGAGTGTTGGGGGGACGTCGGGCACGTGCCGGAGACTGACATTATCACCGGATACTCACCGGAAACTTTGTTGTTTGCCGGAGAATTTCAAAGGTTAGTTTTCTGAAAATTTGTGGATTTTGATGCATTTATTTCCATTTTTTTGCAAATGATAAGTGTACTCCTATGTTTTAAGACATTTAGAACACAATGATCGGATTGTTTTTGTGATTTGGTGGAGTTCTGAGTGTGTTTTGGATGTTTGTGAAAGTGGGTTTCCTGTGGGACTCAAAAAATTAACCTTACGGGCTTGGGTATTAACTATTTGTGTGTGATTTTTACACCGAGAACCTTAGAAAAATGTGTAGAACAACCGTATGAAATTTCATAATTTTCTAAAAAAATCGTGAATTTTTGAATTTTTAGAAATTACAAAAAATAGAAAAAATTGAAGAAAATTAGAAAATGGGTTCCGTTGGGGGCCGAAAAATTGTAGAATATTCTTGGAGAATTGTGATGGCAATCTTGAATGTTTTAGAGATTTCCATGAAATTTTGGAAATAAAAATGTGACTGAAAAATTTAGAAAAATCAAAGGAATTGATCTAAAAATTGTGTTTGAGGAAGGGGCACGTGTTGTGGAAGACGGGGTTGTTCTGATTGATGTGGTTGGGTGTTTGAAATGTTTCAGATCGTGTTTGTGACTTGTTGAATTTTTTGGGATAGTGACCTTTTAAGGCGAAACTCTGCCAAAATTTTCAAAAATTTAAACACTTAGCTTTAAAAAACCTTCGGCAAAACAATTCTCCCTCTTTTCTTTAGAATGCAACTTTTAAAGGGAAAAACCCGGAGAAACCGAAATCTTCGAAAATCTTTAGGGGTAGGGTTTGTGGAGGAGAAACCTCGAAAAATTGATTGTGGAAAACTTTGGGACAAGGCTTTTGTAGGTGAAAGCCCGAGAAACTGATAAAAAGTTTGGAATTAGGCTTTTTGAGGAAAAACCTGAAAAACCATTGAAAGCCTTTGAACCAGGGCTTTTGAAGGAGAAAGCCCGAGAAACCGTTGAGACCTTGAAACAAGGCTTTTGAGGGGAAAGCCCGGGAAACTGGTTGGAAATTTTGAAGTCAAACTTTTTGAGGAAAAAGTTTGAAAAATTGTTAGAAAACATTGAGAAATAGGGCTTTTGAAGGAGAAAGCCCAAGAAATCGGTCTGGAATTTTGAAACCAAACTTTTTGAGGGAAAAGCTTGAACAGCGCTAGAAAATTTTTGAACTAGGGCTTTTGAAGGAGAAAGCCCGAGAAACCGTTAAAATTTTTGAAATGAGACTTTTTGAGGAAAAAGTTTCAAAAACCGTTAGAAAATTTTTGAACTAGGGCTTTTGAAGGAGAAAGCCCGAGAAATCGTTGAAATTTTTTTGAAATCAGACTAGACAGGACCTTAGCCCTCTTTTTCTTCCCTCCTTTCTTTTCTTTCCCTCTTTTTTTCTCTTTTTTTTTCTCTTTTTTTCTTATCTGCTTGTTTTTTCCTTTTTCTCTTTTTTTTTTTCTTCTTCTTTTTTTTTGTTGTTGTTTTTTTTTTTCCTTCATATATATATATTGATATATTTATCCTTGTGCTTTTCATATACGGTGACTGACTGATTTTTGCATGTTGTCATTTTTTTAGGATGTCGGAGACTAGGGGTGATGGTTCGGACTGGAGGCGCCACGGAAAGGCGCCGCGGATAGAGCCCGAAGAGGGCAGCAGCAGCCGGGGCAGCTCGGCCAGGGTTAGTGGCAGGAGTAGCCCTCCTACTTTGGGAGTGAGAGTGGAGGAGGGCAATGTGGTCATGTCTCGACTCCGAGCTTGGTATGCCAGCTATACTGAGGAGGAGCAGCAGATCTTTTGTAGAGCTTTCGGGTACCTGGGATCACTTCTTTCCGTGCGACTGGTACCGGGTTTGGTTGAGGCCTCGGCCGCCTTCTGGTGCCTGGAGCTATGTTTATTCCGCTTTAGCGATTTTGAGATGACGCCAACCCCTCATGAGTATGGGCGTTTGCTGGGTTTGAGGAGCATTCAGGAGGGTATTATAGGCCCTAATTTTTCCCAGGGTTTTATGTCCGTCATTTTCGATCAATTGGGGCTTAGGCGCTAGGCTCTAGATTCGGCCTATCATCCTGCTTTTTTGGCGTTGGAGGTGGGCTTTTTGCTAGATCACTTTAAGTTTTGCACTGGTCAGACCACTCATCCTGGTGTTTGGCATACTTCTACGAAGTGGCCTATCGCCCGGATGAACGTGTTTACCCTGATTTTATTGAGTCTTCTAGTGTTCCCTCGAGGAGATGGTCGGGTGGATGACAGACTCTGTTCCTTATTGTTGTCGATCCGTCGGGGGTATTCTTATGCCCCGCTAGCTGTGGGCGAGACATATGTGAGCTTTTCCCCGTTTCAGAGTGGGGAGGACACATTCTTTAGGGGGTCTCGGCCTCTTTTTCAGCTGTGCGCCCTCAAGCATTTATTCATTCATCGCATTACCTGTCACATATGGTATTCAGAGGCTGATCCCATCTGTGCTTTGGTGAGGTCTCAACAGGAGATCATTGATAGTGCTGCCTGCCCCGATTCCCATATGGCATGGACGGCATTCCTTCAGACGAGGAGATTTGATTTGATTCAAGGGTATGTGGGTCTATGTAATGTTGATTCGCTGTAGGTACGGACTTCGGGTCAGGTTTTTATCCCCTTGGTTGGCTTGAGAGGTGTTGCACCCTTTTCTGTGTCGCGCCCCAGTGTTTGGGTGTCCAAGGTCCTTTCGGCTCGGAGACCCTAAAGCATGGAACTTTGTCACTAGAACTCGTCCTCCTAGAAGGACAAGTGCGACTAGGTTTGAAAATTGATTTGACTAAGGGCTTTTTGGAAAAATAGGAGTCGCCACCTAACTTCATTAAGGTGAGTTAGGACACCTAAAATTAAGTGTTAATCCGAAGATTAAACTTAGGGTTTTTGAAAAAGGTTTTTGAAAACTCCCTCGTGAGAGGGTTTTTAAGAAAATAGGTTGTTTGGCAACCTGTGGAAAGATTTAAGCCCTTTTGGAAAAATAACTCCATTTTAGTCTTTCAAAAACAGAAATCTATGGTCCGGGGGTTGGTTACGTGTAGGAAAGATATCCTAAGATCATCACCCTACCCCACCCTTTCGGTACCTATATGTCTAATCACCCTTTGTTCACTCACTAGAATAACCGGTTACCATTGTCCACTTAATATCCACTTTAGAATTTTTGAAAACGGGATTTAGTCATCACTTTTCGAATGGATGATGGATGATGCAAGTTTTTGGAAAAATTTTGAAAATAACGGAGGTTTTGAAAGAGTTTGGAATAGAAATTTTGAATTGATTGGAATTTTAGAAAAAGGATTGGAATTGAAACAAAAGTTATGACCGCACCATTCTAGGCTGCTTACGTATCTCATTTGGCGAGAATCAGGTCATTCGTAGTTCGAGCAAGAACCCGATGGATAATAGGCGCATTAGGGCATTTGGAAGGTTTGAAGACACTTTGGGTCTTTGAAAAAGTTTAAGACACTTTGAGGCCTTTGGAAAAGTTTAAAACACTTTGAGGTCTTTGGAAAAGTTTGAGACATTTTGAGGTCTTGGAAGTTTTGACTTGAAATTGGAAGTGAAGTGTTTTGAAAATGCTTTTGGATTGACTCTCGGGGAGTTTTGGAAAAATGCTTTGGCATGACTCAAGGGAACTTGAAAGTATTTTTGAAGTCTTGTTTTGAAATCCTAGGAGGCATGACTTTAGAATGTCTTGATGAATTAGTTTTTGAAAGTGGTTTTTGAAAATGGCTAAGTGTTTGGAATCCTAATATGGACAACCATAGAAGTTGTTCTTAATTTATCATTTGTCCTTGGAATCCCTAACCATGAGAGGGCTAGGGACACCTTAGGTTTGTAACCCTTTGAAAATGTTTTTGGAAATGCCTTAAAAATGGAGTGTAGGAACATTAGAAGAGTCTACGGAGTTGGGTTTTTGAAGTCATGGGGGTAGGAGGTTTTGGAGGAATAGGTTATGAGGATAATTTGAAAGTTTGAATGATCATTTGAAAAAAGGGTTCAAGAGTTGGGACCTTGAAGTTCACTAACCTAGGTTGGGTTGGCCTAGGGTTAACGGTGACCTAATGGCTAACTAACTTAAGTTAGGTTAACCTAGGGTTAAGATGACCTATGGTTAACTAACTAAGGTTGGGTCAACCTAAGGTTAGGGTGACCTAGGGTTAACTAACTAGGGTTAGGTTAACCTAAGGTTAGGGTGACCTAGGGTTAACTAACTTGGGTAGGGTTAACCTAAGGTTAGGATGACTTAGGGTTAGGTTAACCTAAGGCTTGGACAACTAGGGCCAAGTTAACCTAGGGTTGGATAACTAGGGTCAAGTTAACCTAGGGTTAGGTAACTAGGGTCAAGTTAACCTAGGATTGGATTGAAAGATGATTTTCAAGTGTGGTTTGGTGCATTTTTGGAAAGAGTTTTGAAAACCAAAACATGATATGCAATGAACTTTGGTTGGCAATCTTTTTGAAGATCATTTCCATGAAAGTTTTGACTCTAACCAAGAGTATGGTTTGTATGGTTAGTTATTGGAGACCATTCTAAGGAAGGTTTCCTCATGGCCATTATAACCTTTATCTTGACAAGAGTGGGGGTGTCAAAAATCAACATAATGATGGCAATTTTAGGAATATCATTTTTGATGCCAAGATGGAGAGAATGCACTTTTGAAAATTATCTTTTGAGAAGGATTTTGAAAATCATTTTTTAAGGGGAACATTCCATCAAGAGAGGGTTCATATGGCCAACAAAAGGGAGACCACTCAAGAGAGAGTTCCATGGGGCAATTTCAACCACTAAACTTGAGAGAATAGAAACCATAGAATTCAAAAAGTTTGAACATCGTTCTCAGGCAAGCATAAAGGGAAAAGGAAACCATTCTAACAATTTAGGGCTCCTATGGCCAATATGAAGGGAGATCACTCAAGAGAGGGTTCCATAGGGCCATTTTAACCATTAACTTTGAGAGAATGGAAACCTTGAAAATTAGAGAGTTTGAAAGCAACTTTTATGCAAGTTGAAATGCAATGATGCAAAAGTATGAATTAGGGGGTTGTGAGGGATTTTCTAAGGCATGACTCCTAAGGTCTCATCCTAAACTTCAAAGGGCCAACTCTTGGGACAATTTTTGAAGGACATGTAGAACTTGGAAATGTCATAAAATTTAGGAGTAATGCAAGCATTGTGGAGCATGACAATAAGCATAAAATGAAGCCAAGCACACAAAACATGATCAAAATAGCAATGTGCAAGGGGTCATGATTTACATACAAGGCTTTTAGGCTACACCACATAAACAAGGGGCTCTTAAGCCATACCATCTTAAAGTAAGCTAGTGGGAGGTCCCCCTACACGGTGGCTCTCACTTGCTTTCCTCTAGGCATGATCTAAGAGCCCTCTTGGCTCAAGCATGCAAGAAAGGGGGGTTGAAGATGGGAATTAAAACAAAGAATAGCCTAGGTAGTCTAGGAGGGAGAAGAGAAGAGTGGGGGAGAGCATAAATGTAAAAGGGATACCACCTTTTGCCTTCAACACATTTGTAGTCTTCAATGGATGTCTTGATTGGAGCTTGAGTGACTTCAAGAAGGCTTGAGAGGCTAGAGTAGAGTGTATAAGTGTGTATGGGGCCTTGTACATGGAGTGTATAGGCTTAGGAAGGGTAGAATCTAGCCTAAGTGTTGGCGGGAAAGATTATATGTAGAGATTCGAGTTTCTGGAGAGATTTCAGCAAAGTTTCGTATTAATTTCGGACCTGGAACATGCAAGGGGGGAGGCCTCTATTTATAGGCAATCTAGAACAGGCCTTGTGCATGTGCTACATGCGCATGGCCAAATTTTGGCCTTGCACATGTAGGACATGCACAGGTACTGTTCCATTGCTAGAATAACACGTGGCACCCTGTGTACTGGTTAAATCTCGATCGTTGATCGAAAGTCGATCGATCTGATCAAAATTTGAGCGCCTGTAGCATACGCTCAATCATCGGGAAAGTTCATCCAAACTTTGCCTCGATAATTGAGTCAATCAAAAAGGTTTCGGGGGAATCGGTCGCACTCGGGATGTTCTGCTAGTACTTCCGATGAACTTTCATGTTTTCGAAAAGTTTGAATTGTGTTTGGAGGTGAGTGATATCATCTTGGGAAGTGTGCCAAAAAGGACACTTTTACGGAGCGTCTGTGATACACTCCACGGGTGTTCGAAGGTGGCTATCTTCGTTTCGTGTGATCGAAGCCTTCGAGAAGCGATCTATTCAATCGGACCGCACCGATGGAAAGTACTCTGGAAATACTTTCTGGAATTCCCAAATTTATGCATTTCTCAAGTCGTTTGACGGTACGTTTTGATTAGGGAATCGGGGAAAAAGTCAACCTTGGCGGAGTGTTTGTGAGACGCTCCAGGGGTTACTGAAAGTTATAGTTTTCGTACCGTATGATGGAGGGCTTCGGGAGGTGATCTACTTGATCGAGCCGTATTGATGGAAAGATCTATGGACGAGCTTCCGAGAATTTCCTTATTTACACATTTCTCAAGTCAGTTGACGGTGTGTTATAATCAGGGAATCGGGGGAAAAGACAATTTAGGCGGAGCGTCTGTGAGACGCTCTAGGGAACTTTTATCGAGTTGTGTGAGCTTAGTGTCGTAGGGTGTTCCTTGGGTTAAATAGGGGTGTGGTGTGAAACCCTCCGCTCGACATCCCAAGGCCGGTGCTGTTTCGGGGCATTGTTGGGCTTCCAGGGGCAAAACGGTCATTTTGACCAGAGTTGGCTGGAAATGGTCAGGAATGGTTTGGTAGGTTGTGTTAAGTGTGCAGGGTTGTTCAGGGATGGTTTTGAGAGAGTCTTTTACCGTTCAGCGGGGTTTGTGCCGTGCCAAGGCGCTCGGGGGTAAAACAGTCATTTTGACCTGAGTGGGCTGGAATAGGACCGGATTTGGACGAAATGGCGTGTGGGGTACGCCTAATGGTTTAGTAACATTTTGGAAGGATGGCATTATCGTTTTAAGAGATTTTAAACTTTCCCAAACGTGCCTGGAAGCCCAAGGGGCAGGTTTGGTCATTTTTCACCGAGTCGGGCTAGCAGGCGCCGGTGTTGACCTAGGTGTTGGTTCCCGAGACCGCCGGTCTCAGAAAGCTACTTGTGCGATGTTGGTCTCTAAGAACGCCCAGTCTTAGAGAACTACCTGTAAGGGTGTTGTTGGTTCCTAGGAACGCCTGGTCCTAGAAAGCTACCTGGAAGGGTGATGTTGGTCTCCGAGAGCGCCTAGTCTCGGAGAACTACCAAATGACGGACATTCTACATTGGCGGGCTAGCAGGCGCCAGAAGTGAACCGTCTGGAATTTTGATGAGGTGTTGGTCCCCGAGATCGCCCGATCCCGGGAAGCTACCTGGATGGCGCTGGTTTCCAGGACCGCCTGGTCCGGAAAACTGCCTGGAATAATGGTGCTTAAGGCTCCAGCGGATCCTTATGAACCCAAGAACCGACCAGTTGTTTGGATTAGAGATCGAAAGGCTCATCTTGAGCTTGCATGTGTTGTGATGTTGGAAGCTGAATTCGGTCGGGCCGGAGATTGCTGAGTGGGCAAAAATGGGGTGCTTACAACTGCCCCTCTTTTTCTGGCTTTGCTTGTCGAAGACCAAAAAACAATAAGGAAGGATCCCATGTTAACCGCGAGGCGATCGAAGGGATGATGTGTCGGTGAATTTGGGAATGCTTCGAAACCTCTTGTGGGTTACTGGTTTGGAAGATTTTGAAAAGTCTTAGGCCTAGGTCGGGAACTGGGTTGCCAGCCTGACACATTTTGGTCTAGGGCAACTGATTCCTGCCGGTGAAAATTGAAGGCTCGACTTTCGGCTTTTAACAAGGCCATTACGAGCGAATTCAGATTTTTGGGAAGCTTAAAATTGGTTTTGGCAAGAAACTGAAGGGCCGGGCGCATGTATTACATGCGCATTTGGTGATATAAGCCGTGCGCATCTAATACATACGCCAGTTGAGTTTTTGTTTTGGCGCATCTACTACATGTGCCAGCCCGTGGCCATTAAAACAGAGCAGGTTCGCATTTTGCTCACTGCGCCTTTGAGTTTTGGTTGATTTCGGGATTTTCTTTGAAGTGTTTCGCGGAGTTTCGGTCGGGAATTGTTAGAGGAGCGTTAGGTGACGTCGGGCACGTGCCGGAGATCACCATCGTCACCGGATTGTCGCCGGAAAGCTTGGTTTTCGCCGGTGAATTCAAAAGGTTAGTTTTTTTAAAATTTGTCTGTTTTGATGCATATGTCTCCGTTTTTTGCAAGTGATCAGTGTATTCCTATGCTTTAAGATGTTTAGAACACAATGATCGGATCGCTTTTGTGGTTTGGTGGATATTTGAATGTGTTTTGAATGTTTTTGGGCGTTTGGGGAAGTGGGTTTCCTGCAGAACTCAAAAAATTGCCTCTACAGGCTTGGATATTGACCGTTTGTGAGGGATTTTCACATCGAGAACCTTAGAAAAATGTGCAAAACAGCCGTATGAAGTTTCGTAATTTTTTGAAAAATTTTGAATTTTTGAATTTTAGAAATCACGAAAAATAGGAAAAATCGAAGGAAATTATAAAATGGATCTCGTCGATGGTTGAATAATCATAAAAAAAAATTTTGAAAACTGAAGTGATATTCTTGCATGTTCCAGGAAATTTTGTGAAATTTTTGGAAATGTAAATGAAATAGGAAAATTTGAAAAGATCGAAAAATTGGCCTAAAAATTGCGTTTGAGAATGAGATGCGTGTTTTGGAGGATGGGGTTGTTTTAGTTGATGGTTTGAGATGTTTCAGGCTGTGTTTGTGATTTGTGAAATTTCAGGGTAGCAACTTTTTAAGGCGAAATTCTGCCGTAATTTTCAAAAATTTTAGCACTTAGCTTTAAAACCTTTTGATTAAAGCAAATCCTTTTGAGAAAGGGGCTTTCAAGGGAGAAAGCCCGGAGGAACCGCAGTTGTAGAAAATTTTCAGGAGTGGGATTTTCGAAGGAGAAAATTCGGGAAACTGGTTTCGAATTTCAGAACCGAACCTTTTGGGGAAAAGCTTGAAAACCCGTTAGAAAATTTTGGACCAGGTTTTTTTGAAGGAGAAAACCCGAAAAATCGATTTTGACATTTAGAAGCCAAACTTTTTAAGGAAAAAGCTCAAAAACCTGTAGAGAATTTTTGAACCAGGGTTTTTGAAGGCGAAAATCCGAAAAACCTGTTTTGAATTTTGAAACCAAACTTTTTGAGGAAAAAGCTTGAAAACCATAGAGAATTCTTTTTGAAACAGGGTTTATGAAGGAGAAAACCCGAAAAACCGGTTTTGAAATTTAGAAACCAAACTTTTTAAGGGAAAAGCTTGAAAACCTGTAGAGAAAATTTTGAACCAGGGTTTTTGAAGGAGAAAACTCGAAAAACCGGTTTTGAATTTTGAAACCAAACTTTTTAAGGGAAAAGCTTGAAAACAGTAGAAAATTTTTCAACCAGGGTTTTTGAAGGCGAAAACCCAAAAAACCTATTTTGAATTTTGAAACCAAACTTTTTAAGGAAAAAGCTCGAAAACCGTTGAAAATTCTTTTTGAAACGGGGTTTTTGAAAGAGAAAACCCGGAAAACCGGTTTTGAAATTTAGAAACCAAATTTTTTTAGGGAAAAGCTTGAAAACCTATTAGAAAATTTTGAACCAAGGTTTTTGAAGGAGAAAACCCGAAAAACTGGTTTTGAATTTTGAAACCAAACGTTTTGAGGAAAAAGCTTGAAAACCATAGAAAATTTTTGAACAAGGTTTTTGAAGGAGAAAACCCGAAAAACCGGTTTTGAAATTTAGAAACCAAACTTTTTGAGGAAAAAGCTTGAAAACCTGTCGAGAATTTCAAACCAGGGTTTCTGAAGGAGAAAACCCGAAAAACCAGTTTGAATTTAGAATCAAAACTTTTTGAGGAAAAAGCTTGAAAACCATAAAGAGTTTTTGAACCGGGGTTTTTGAAGAAGAAAACCCGAAAAGTCGGTTTGAATTTTAGAAGCCAAACGTTTTTGAGAGAAAAGCTTGAAAACCCTGTAGAAATTTTTGAACCGGGGTTTTTGAAGGAGAAAACCCGAAAAACCGGTTTGAATTTTAGAAACCAAACTTTTTGAGGTAAAAGCTTGAAAACCGTTGAAAATTTTTGAAACCGTGATAGGTGGGGCCCTTGCCCTTCCACTTTTCCCTTCTTTTTTCTTTTTCTTCTTTTTTTTCTTTTCTTTTCTCTCTTTTTTTCTCTCTTTTTTTTTTTTTTTTTCTCTTTTTTTTTTTTTCTTCTTCTTCTTTTTTTTCATTCTTTTTTTTTTTTTTTTTATGTGTATACATTGATACACTTATCTTTGCACTTTTCACATATAGTGATTGATTGATCCTCTTGAACGTTGTCATTTTTCAGGATGTCGGAGGCCAAGAGCGATGGTCCGGACAGGAGGCGTCACAGGAAGGCGCCACGGATTGAGCTCGAGGAGGGCGGCAGTAGTTGGGGTAGCTTGGCTAGAGGTAGCAGTCGGAGCGGCACAACTCGGATTAGCGGTCAGGGTGGCACGGCGCGTGGAGGCAGTAGGGATGTTTCTATGCGGGGCAGTGGTAAGACCGATTCCCCGTGGGGTGGCCGTAGTGGGTCACCGAGATCTTCGTGCAAGACAGCTTTTAGTGGGAGCTCTGTGAGGGGACAGCCCTCGGCGGCTCCTGATGTGAGATTTGAGGATGAGGCCGACTCGCCCGTAGACCCCCGGACAGGATACGGTATGGCCTCTGTTCGGAATAGGTGGAGAGATGCTTCATTTACCGTTGATCAGCTAGCCATCCTTGATATTCCTCCGTTACGGGATTTGGCATTCCATCTGAGCCTATACTCGCGCTATGGCCTGATGTCATCAGCTGCTCATAGTTCCTTCAGAAGGGCCAGTATCTCGACCTTGAGAGCTATGCAGGCGTCTCCTCCATCCTATCAGGACTTTTTGCATTGGATCGGTTTCAGCGCTTTTATGACACTATAGACGGATAGGCTTGATCATGGGATTGTTAAAGCGGTGGTTTGGGGAGACAGGGACCGTACATTTGGTGGGTTTCGAGTTGGGGCCTACCCCCGTTGACTGGGCTATGATTACTGGGCTATCTTTTGGAGGGGTGCCGATCTCTCTGCGGGACGTGTCTCTGGAGGAGGCTCGTCTTCTCTTGGGGTTGCCAGGGCTTGGGGGCTCGAGTTTCCCAACTTCACTTTTATGCTCTATCGAGACAGCCTTTGCTTTTGAGCCTTCACCAGATGACCAGGTTATTATGAGGCGTCGGTAAGTGCTGTACGTCGTCTTTAGTTGCTTTTGCAACAATAATAGGTCGACGGTCCCTTTGTCTCTGGTGAGCCTAGTAGCAGATCTGGACGCGCTAGATTATGTTGACTGGGGCACTTTCACCTTTGCTTGCTTCTTACGAGGGATGAGAGTGAGGACATCCGGGGCTTGGGGGACCTTGACGAGCTTTTGGCTATTTTTGGTGTGGTGGAGCTATGAGTATTTGCTAGTTCGCCGACTGAGGGTGTAATCCGGTGATGCCTTTCCACGGGCCACGAGGTGGGCTCGGCAGCAGGTAGTCCAACGATCCTTGCTTACAGATTTTGTAGCCCTCCGGGCTAACTTGGAGTTGCTGAGGCCTCGAGAGGTGACCTGGGCACCCTACCATCGGTCCACTCAGTACACCGGCATGAGAGACGTCATCCTCTTGTCCAGGTCGCGGATCACCTTTCGGGGCCCTGTGTCGTGGGAGATGTACCTCGGAGAGCGTCACTGGCGGTAGTTCCATATTACCTTCCGTGTGGCCATGGATCCTCCCCAGTATATGTTTGGACTTTATCAAGCCAGGGTAGAGATCCCTTACGTAGTTGGGGTCCCGGGTGAGCGGTTCTTGCTTCCGCCCAATGTGGATTATGAGGCTCACTTCCGGGCGAGATCTATTGGTGCTTTCACCCAGCTAGATCTGGTGGTCGGAGGACAGGTGGCTGGCCATGAGGTGGTGGAGCTTTGGCGCCGGGCCCAGGGTTTTGTTTTTGAGGGGGAGTACCTAGCAGCTTGCCAGGCACGAGATCAGTACCGAGCTGAGGTGGAGGTTCTGACTGCCTGCATATCTCTGATGGAGGCCCGCTGGGTATGTTATTTATGGTTTATTATTTTCATATTTCTTATGCATCTCTTGTGTTTTGACGCTAGCTTTCCTTCCTCTTTTGCTTTTTCCTTAGTCAGGGTCCTTTTGATGCGAGAGCCTCCTCCAGCCAGCCCTCTCCGTATATGTCAGATATAGGCGACTTTGACTTGGATGATGACCTTGTTCCTTGAGGCGCCCCCTTTTTATTTGTCGACACAGTTGTAGTTTAGTTAGTTTGGCTGTATCGTTTTACGTTTTTGAGGCCGTGTGTTTGCCCTCATGGATGATGACTGTATGATGCTTTTATGTACATTATTTTTGTTTCTTGCATGCGATGATGATTATTTCTTCCTTCTTATCTCGTCATATATGTTATATGGGTATATGATGGGTATGAATGCAAACACCAGGGTACAAAAATCATGGTATGCATAAGAAATGGCGGATATGTGCGAACTTTAAGTAGATGTGAAAAAGGTGGGTGCATTATTGCACATGTCAAGCAGAGTGTACAGGCGTTCATATGACTTTATGAAGACAGGTCTGGAGGTAGATCAGGTGTTTCCCGGGAAATTGTCATTTCGGCACTTTGCTCTTTCTTTAGAGATTCCCCTTTTTGTTGCACCTTTTTCCTATCATGGTGAGATGGCAGTTGTCCCATCCTTAGGGTTTTCATTTTCAGGTCCGGCCTCCCCTCTCTCTTATATGAGAAACTGTTACTCAACTGATTTTCTCTCAGGGGGCTTATGTTTGATCTGGTAGACTTTCCAGGTGACAATCGAAGTAGCCTTTAGCAAAGGAACGAGCAGTTTCCATCCCCAATCCAAGAAGACTTTACTTTGGACCGTAATATGGGCCAGGAAATGGGTGATGAACGAAAGGGTATTCGGGCTCAAACGATTTTTTTTTTTTTTTTGGGTGATAGTAACCCGAACCACCTTAAGTAAGCTTTCGCTGCTTTGTCTCTTTTTCTTTTTTGGGTATCGCCATTCCCTCTGGAGCTTGTTTAGACTAAGTAATCTTCCCTGATCTGAGGGGACTTTCTAGGGGTTGTAACGTGTCCGGGTTGCGGTTTTTTGAAAGAAAGGGTATCGATGGCTCAAAGCATGATGTGGTTTCTGGGGTTTGCTGGTGATCACCTTTTCAGGTCTCTTCCTTTCGTCTGCCGGCTTCTTTCTCTATCTCCCTTCTTTTTTCTCTTGTCTTTTCTTCTTTATACGAACTTGTGCTCATATAGGGCTCATCATTTCTTTTAGTCTTCGCCCTAGTATTATCGCTTGCACAATCTATTAACTCTCAAGAGACATCAATCGTTATTTCACTTTTTTTTTTTTGCCGTATTGCCTTGTTTCCCTCCTTTTTGATATGGGAGGGGCCATTCTTTCTCTCCATGTTCCCCTTTCGTCACTCGCTTTCGCCCATTGCAGGGAGTGATCACCAGAGGGGATTTTTTTTCGAAGGAATGTAATCTAGCTCAAAAGGGGTTTTTCAAAGAGTGTTCTTTTAACTGTATGGTAGCAAAATAGATGGCCCCTCTTCCTTCCAGGCAAGATTACTTAGTCTATGAAGTTTAGCTTTAGAGTTTTTGGCGCCATTCTTTGAAACAAACAGGTGTTAGCTTGACTGTTTTATTACTCGTGCTTGCCCCAGCGTGGGGGAGTGGTTCTTGGTCAAGGTGTTTGAATGAAAGTTACTTGTGGCTCGAGTGGGTTGACCAAAGGAATTACTTTTGCTGTTCCAGGGATTTTGAAATGAGGGCTTCTCCTCCTTTCGAGGGTCTAACTGCTGACTGCTTTGCCAAGGCGTCCTTCGAAAGCCACCTTTTTTGTGACCTACTCTCTTTTCTTCCTTTTGTCGTCTTTCCTCTAGATCGGAAATGGTCTCCACAGGCAAGGATGTACATACTATCCCTCTTTTCAAGTTAGGGCATATCAACAAGAAAGGAAAATTCTGAGAAAGAGCAAGTACCAAAGATGATAAGTGCAAATTTTAACTTCTTTCATTTCAAAATTTTTGTTTACATGATGAGCTCTTGATTAGCAAAAGATGAAAGTAGAGTTAACGAACAAAGATTAACAAGAAAGTAAAGACAAAGTTTGGTAGAGGAACATCCCTTTGGTAATCACTTCTTCAGGTGGGTTTTGGGACCACGCCTGCCTCCTCCATGCTCCATTGACCGACTTCCTCACTTGGTTGTGTTAGGCGAATTGATGCGTCAACTACGGGGTGGCAGAGATCAACAGCCATAGTATGACTGGGGCTTCCTCCTTTTCCTTCTTCTTCTTTAGTGTGGTCAGTGGGGTTGTGTGTCCCTTCTCGGGACTTCTGCTGACTTTCCTTTAGTTGAGCAGTTTTCTCTTGTTTGTCTTCTTGGGATTTCATGACCAGATCTTCATCAGAGGCCTGCGATGACTTTTCCTTGGCTTCCTCTTTTTTGGCTTCCTCTCTGTCGATTTCTTCAAACAGGCTATCCAGGTTGCCTTTGTTGAAGTCGAAGGGTGGGTTCGGCAGTTTTGGCTCATAGATGCCCCAACCCATATCCTCGTAATCAAAAAGCTCCTCCTTCAAGCGAGCCTCGGCTTCAGCATATTTAGGGTGTAGGAATTCCTCTCCCCAGCCGTCAACAGGTGCAGTATCATTGAGAATGTTTGCAACAGGTTCATCCAGGGGCCAGTCGAAAGGTTCTTGCTCTCCACATGCATTGTAAAGATAGATGGGGCATGGTGGCAGTTCTTCCACCCAATCGCTTTCAGTGTTTGACTCATCCTCGAAGTATTCTGCGGATATAATGCTATCAGGATCCGCCTCACCCTCAGTGATGATGTTGACAGCATGGTCTGGTAGGGGATTCGCCGTGACATTGGGTGCGGGGACCGCCTTTATTTCTTGGGTGTTAATGACCTTATTGTCAATGAGGTCTTAAATCTTATGTTTCAATGAGAAACAGGATTCTATGTCATGCCCTTATCCCCTAGAATGGTACTCGCAGGTAAGGGCAGGGTTGAAAGTTGGCGGCAGTGGGCTTGGCAATGGCCGCGGGGGAATGGGGTTTATGTGCTTGGCCTTGAGGAGCTCATGATAGGCCTCTGTCTGGGTGCATGCCAAATGTGTGAACTCTCGGTTCCATCGGTTGTTGTTCTTGTTGGGGTTGAAGTATGGTCGAGTTACAGCAGGTCCAATTGGGGGTGCTTGGGTAGCAGCAACGGGGATAATGATGATGGGAGCAGGTGGTGAAGGTCGAGCTTGGTATTGGGGGTAATATGGTTGTTGCTGTGTAGGTAGGATAGCAGATACTTCTCCCTCTTTCTTGCCCATGCCCCGAGTGGTTGCCACCTTCTTGGCCGCATTTGCAAATCCTTCACTTGTCTTGGCATAGGGGTCAGTGATTCTGCCGGTTTTCAGCCCACTCTCAATCATTTCCCCTTGCATTATCAGCTCAGAAAAGCTTTTTCCGATACTTAAGCATAGGCGCTCATAGTACAACCCTTAGAAGGTATTTACAAACAGTTGTACGTATTCTTTCTGTAGCAGTGGGGGGTTAACTTGTGCAGCCGCCTCCCACCATCTCAAAGCATAGCTTTTGAAGCTTTCCTTTTCGCCTCGAGTCATTATCATCAAGGCGCATCTGTCTACGGTCAGGTCACTGTTATGCCGATATTGAGATCGGAAAACTATGACTAACTCATTCTAGGTTGTTATTTTCCTCAAGTCCAAGCAAGCAAACCATTGCAAAGCACGCCTAGTTAGGCTGTGTTGAAACAACTGCATCAGAAGTTTGGGGTCGTTCCCATGTCCACTTAACGCCCCAGCGTACAACCTCAAGTGTGCTACGGGGTCTCCGCTCCTGTCATACTTCTGAAAGTCGGGCATTTTGAACTTGGGCGGCCTTGGGTGGTCAGGGAAGAAGCAGAGTTCGTCATAAGCCATTCCGCCGAAGGTGTCATGACCTTGGAGGCTGCGCAGGGACTCCTCCAAGCCTTGTATTTTGAGATCGAGAGGGTCTGGGCCTTCTTTCTTTGAAGTGGTAGTCAGCAAGATGGTTTCAGGGTTATCCTCCTCTCCTTCCTCGATTTGTACTACTTTAGGGATCTCCTTGCTCTTTGTTGTACCGTCAGTTCGCAGGACGACCCTTGGTGGAATTGCTTCAGTTTCCTTAGGATAGGATGTGGATGCCGAAGGGTTCGTGACGGGCCCTTTGAAGGCCATTAGTTGTATGAGTTTGAACATTTCGTCTATCTTTGCCTTCATTTCATTCACTTCTTCACGTGTCACTGAACTGTTTTGTTGATCGGGAGTGTTGCCTTCGCTCGACATCTGTGCAGTTCTTCGTCGGGTATGGACTGGCGTTCGAAGGACGGGGGTCACTCGCGTTCCTCTTTTTCCTTTCTTCGGAGCAATGGTGACCTACAATGCAAGCAGTCTCACCAAAGCTATGGCTAGTCTTTTGATGAGATGGGGGAGGAAAAGAAATTAAAGAAAAACAAAGCAAACAGATTGCAAGTTAGGCTTTTGATTTGGAAAGGTTTTATGCGATGCGTGTCCTAAGGATGCCCCTGCCTTTTGAGGGGAACTAAGCATGATGCTTTGGCTCATGTATGGAGATAAGGAATTGCCCCTGCATGCAAATACTATACCTGCCCCTGTTCATTCATCCATTCGAAGATTCATTCATTCATTTGATAATAAGAAATATTTTATTAAGATGAATTCCCTTTGGTACATAGAATTTTTTCAAAAAATACATAGAAATGGGGAGGGGGAACACTTTTATTAGGACTTCCCACCTATTTCTACATTTACATCATGGGATCCTAAACTAACTCTTGAGCCTCCAGATCTGCTTTTTTGGTATGAGCCTTGGCTTGAATTACTCCCTCGACTTCATGGCAACCTTATCTCCATGAGCAAAGAAGGATTAGGGCCCCTCTTTATAAGATGACTTTGATGCATGCCATGAATCCTTAGGGTCTCGTGGTACCCTTAGGAGTTTTGGGTTGGCTTGAATGGAGCGAGAAGGTCATTAAGCCTTTCTCTAAGGGTTGACTGAATGCATGAAGATGCAATGACTTGAGTTACTTTGAGAACTCTTCTCTTTGAAGTGAATTCCAATGCATGAGTAGTTATGATGCATGTACATGGAAGCAGCAAGAATTAGATAGCATAATAGCGAGTATTTAAGCAAAATTTGTAAGGAAAAATAAAGCGGTCGCCCTTTCCTTCGTGATTTTGAAATTAACGCGTGTGTCCTAAATCCGGTAGAGGTTCGGCTATGCATGGGGTGCTACATGAGCATGAGGTTGGGGGTTTGCTAATGCTTCCTAAAAAGCTCGGTCCCCAAACCTTCAAACCTTCGGCGTCCACCCCCGAAAGGGCGAACTTCATCTTTGGTTGGTGGTTTGAGCGGGGGAACTATCAAGAGACCGTAGGCTAAGAAATTAACACAGCATCCGCCCACAGTCAATATACTGTTCCCCCTTCTATCTAGAAGGGTAGTAACCAGGTAATACATGAAAGATGCAAATGCAAGTGAGCGCACCAAGTGTGTGTGGAACTATTGAAAAATGGAGGAAAGGACCCAACAACACACATCACATCCTGTCCATTCATTCACATACATGACAATAAATAAGATATGAAATAAAAATGTGAACTAAGGTTCACCTACAAAAGAAAAATGCAAAGAGTTAGTAACATTTCAACGAACTCGATGCAAGATAAAATATATGGTAAATGCAAAAGCATGATTGTAGGCGATGAATGCAAGCAGTGATACTTATTTAAAAATCATTTTGAATAATAAGGATTTGTTTTTGGAAACTTGAAAAATTTGAAGGGTGGATAAAACTGGACAAGGTAACCAGAAATTCTAGGTGAGTGAAGGGTAAAGAGACATGTTAATGGCCTAACCCTCTAAGTGTCTCCAGTGGAGTCGCCAGCGGTCGCGCCCCGATTTTTGGGTGTCCAAGGTCCTTTCGGCTCGGAGACCCTAAAGCACGGAACTCTGTCACTAAAACTTGTCCCCCTAGAAGGACAAGTGCGACTAGGTTTGAAAATTGATTTGATTAAAGGCTTTTTGGAAAAATAGGAGTCGCCACCTAACTTCATTAAGGTGAGTTAGGACACCTAAAACTAAGTGTTAATCTGAATATTAAACTTAGGGTTTTTGAAAAAGGTTTTTGAAAACTTCCACATGAGAGGGTTTTTAAGAAAATAGGTTGTTTGGCACCTTTGGAAAGATTTAAGCCCTTTTGGAAAGATAACTCCATTTTAGTCTTTCAAAAACAGAAATCTATGGTCCGGGGGTTGGTTACGTGTAGGAAAGATATCCTAAGATCATCACGCTACCCCGCCCTTTCGGTACCTACATGTCTAATTACCCTTTGTTCACTCACTAGAATAACCGGTTACCATTGTCCACTTAATATCCACTTTAGAATTTTTGACAACGGGGTTTAGTCATCACTTTTCGGATGGATGATGGATGATGCAAGTTTTTGGAAAAATTTTGAAAATAACGGAGGTTTTGAAAGAGTTTGGAATAGAAATTTTGAATTGATTGGAATTTTGGAAAAAAGATTGGAATTGAAACAAAAGTTATGACCGCACCATTCTAGGCTGCTTACGTATCTCATTCGGCGAGAATCAGGTCATTCGTAGTTCGGGCAAGAGCCCGATGGATAATAGGCGCATTAGGGCCTTTGGAAGGTTTGAAGACACTTTGGGTCTTTGAAAGAGTTTAAGACACTTTGAGGCCTTTGGAAAAGTTTAAGACATTTTGAGGTCTTGGAAGTTTTGACTGGAAATTGGAAGTGAAGTGTTTTCAAAATGCTTTCGGATTGACTCTCGGGGAGTTTTGGAAAAATGCTTTGGCATAACTCAAGAGAACTTGAAAGTATTTTTGAAGTCTTGTTTTGAAATCCTAGGAGGCATGACTTTAGAATGTTTTGATGAATTAGTTTTTGAAAGTGGTTTTTGAAAATGGCTAAGTGTTTGGAATCCTAATATGGACAACTTTAGAAGTTGTTCTTAATTTATCACTTATCCTTGGAATCCCTAACCATGAGAGGGCTAGGGACACCTTAGGTTTGTGACCTTTTGAAAATGTTTTTGGAAACGCCTTAAAGATGGAGTGTAGGAACATTAGAAGAGTGTATGGAGTTGGGTTTTTAAAGTCATGGGGGTAGGAGGTTTTGGAGGAATAGGTTATGAGGATAATTTGAAAGTTTGAATGATCATTTGAAAAAAGGGTTCAAGAGTTGGGACCTTGAAGTTCACTAACCTAGGTTGGGTTGGCCTAGGGTTAGGGGTGACCTAATGGCTAACTAACTTAAGTTAGGTTAACCTAGGGTTAAGATGACCTATGGTTAACTAAGGTTGGGTCAACCTAAGGTTAGGGTGACCTAGGGTTAACTAACTAGGGTTAGGTTAACCTAAGGTTGAGGTGACCTAGGGTTAACTAACTAGGGTTAGGTTAACCTATGGTTAAGGTGACCTAGGGTTAACTAACTTGGGTAGGGTTAACCTAAGGTTAGGATGACTTAGGGTTAGGTTAACCTAAGGCTTGGACAACTAGGGCGAAGTTAACCTAGGGTGGGATAACTAGGGTCAAGTTAACCTAGGGTTAGGTAACTAGAGTCAAGTTAACCTAGGGTTAGGTAACTAGGGTCAAGTTAATCTGGGGTTGGATTGAAAGATGATTTTGAAGTGTGGTTTAGTGCATTTTTTGAAAGAGTTTTGGAAAACAAAACATGATATGCAAGGAACTTTGGTTGGAAATCTTTTTGAAGATCATTTCCATGAAAGTTTTAACTCTAACCAAGAGTATGGTTTGTATGGTTAGTTATTGGAGACCATTCCAAGGAAGGTTTCCTCATGGCCATTATAACCTTTATCTTGACAAGAGTGGGGGTTTCAAAAATCAACATAATGATGGCAATTTTTGGAATATCATTTTTGATGCGAAGATGGAGAGAATGCGTTTTTGAAAATTATCTTTTGAGAAGGATTTTGAAAATCATTTTTTAAGGGGAACATTCCATCAAGAGAGGGTTCATATGGCCAACGAAAGAGAGACTACTCAAGAGAGGATTTCATGGGGCTATTCCAACTACTAAACTTGAGAGAATAAAAACCATAGAATTCAAAAAGTTTGAACATCATTCTTAGGCAAGCATAAAGGGAAAAGGAAACCATTCTAACAATTTAGGACTTCTATGGCCAATATGAAGGGAGACCACTCAAGAGAGGGTTCCATGGGGCCATTTTAACCATTAACTTTAAGAGAATGAAAACCTTGAAAATTAGAGAGTTTGAAAGCAACTTTTATGCAAGTTAAAATGCAATGATGCAAAAGTATGAATTAAGGGGTTGTGAGGGATTTTCTAAGGCATGACTCCTAAGGTCTCATCCTAAACTTCAAAGGGCCAACTCTTGGGACAATTTTTGAAGGACATGTAGAACTTGGAAATGTCATAAAATTTAGGAGTAATGCAAGCATTGTGCAGCATGATAGTAAGCATAAAATGAAGCCAAGCACACAAGACATGATCAAAATAGCAATGTGCAAGGGGTCATGATTTACATACAAGGCTTTTAGGCTACACCACATAAACAAGGGGCTCTTAAGCCATACCATCTTAAAGTAGGCTAGTGGGAGGTCCCCCTACACGGTGGCTCTCACTTGCTTTCCTCTAGGCATGATCTAAGAGCCCTCTTGACTCAAGTATGTAAGAAAGTGGGGTTGAAGATGGGGATTAAAATATAGAATAGCCTAGGTAGGCTAGGAGGGAGAAGAGAAGAGTGGGGGAGAGCATAAATGTAAAAGGGATACCACCTTTTGCCATCAACACATTTGTAGTCTTCAATGGATGTCTTGATTGGAGCTTGAGTGACTTCAAGAAGGCTTCAGAGGTTAGAATAGAGTGTATAAGTGTGTATGAGGCCTTGTATATAGAGTGTATAGGATTAGGAGGGGTAGAATCTAGCCTAAGTGTTGGTGGGGAAGAATATATGTAGAGATTCGAGTTTCTGGAGAGATTTCAGCAGAGTTTCATATCAATTTCGGACCTGGAATACGCAAGGGGGGAGGCCTCTATTTATAGGCAATCTGGAATAGGCCTTGCGCATGTGCTACATGCGCATGGCCAAATTTTGGTCTTGTACATGTCGGACATGCGTAGGTACTGTTCCATTGCCAGAATAACACGTGGCACCCTGTGTACTGGTTAAATCTTGACCGTTGATTGAAAGTCGGTCGATTTGATCAAAATTTGAGCGCATGTAGCATACGCTCCATCACCGGGATAGTTCGTCCAAACTTTACCTCGATAATTGAGTTAATCGGGAAGGTTCCGGGGGAATCGGTTGCACTCGAGATGTTCTGCTAGTACTTCGGATGAACTTTCATGTTTTCGAAAAGTTTGAATTGTATTTGGAGGTGAGTGATATCGTCTTGGGAAGTGTGCCAAAAAGGACACTTTCGCGGAGTGTCTATGATACGCTCCACGGGTGTTCGAAGGTGGCTATCTTCATTTCGTGTGATCGAGGCTTTCAAGAAGCGATCTATTTGATCGGACCGTACCGATGGAAAGTACTCTGGAAATACTTTCTGGAATTCCCAAATTTACGCATTTCTCAAGTCGTTTGACGGTGCGTTTTGATTAGGGAATCGGGGAAAAAGTCAACCTTGGCGAAGTGTTTGCGAGATGCTCCAGGGGTTGTTGAAAGTTATAGTTTTCATACCGTACGATGGAGGGCTTCGGGAGATGATCTACTCGATCGAGCCATATTGATGGAAAGATCTATGGACGAGCTTCCGAGAATTCCCTGATTTACACATTTCTCAAGTCAATTGACGATGCGTTATAATCAAGGAATCGGGAGAAAAGACAATTTAGGCGGAGCATCTGTGAGACCCTCCAGGGAACTTTTATCGTGTCGTGTGAGCTTAGTGTCGTAGGGTGTTCCTTGGGTTAAATAAGGGTGTGTGGTGAAACTCTCCGCTCGAAATCCCAAGGCCGGTGCTGTTTCGAGGCTTTTTTGGGCTTCTAGGGCCAAAACGGTCATTTTGACCGGAGTTGGCTGGAAATGGTCAGGAATGGTTTGGTAGCTTGTGTTAAGTGTGCAGGGCTGTTCAGGGATAGTTTTGAGAGAGTCTTTTACCGTTCAGGCGCTCGGGGGCAAAACGGTCATTTTGACCAGAGTGGGCTGGAATAGGACCAGATTTGGACCAAATGGCGTGCGGGGTACGCCTAATGGTTTAGTAACATTTTGGAATGATGGATTTATCATTTTAAGGGATTTTGAACTTTCCCAAAACGTGCCTGGAAGCCCAAGGGGCAGGTTTGGTCATTTTTCACCGAGTCGGGCTAGCAGGCGCTGGTGTTGACCTAGGTGTTGGTTCATGTCGCGCCCAGATTTTTCGCGCTCGAGGAATACTCACAAAAGCGGGAAAAATGTTGTACTCTCTCGTTAGAACTCACCCTCCTAGAAGAATGAGTGCGACTAGGTTTGAATTGAAAAATTGATTTGAATAAAGGGCTTTTGAAAAAGATTTGGAGTCGCCACCTAACTTGATTAAGGTGAGTTAGGTCACCTAAAAACTAAGAATAATCTGAAGACTACACTTAGGGTTTTTAGAAAAGGTTTTTGAAAATACCACCTCAAGAGAAGGTTTTAAAGAAAACAGGTTGTTTGGCAACCTTTGGAAAATATTTAGCCCTTTTTTTAGAAAAATAACTCCTTTTGATCTTTGAAATCAGTGATCTAGGTTCGAAGGTTGGTTACATGTAGGGAAGATGCACTAAGCTATCACCCTACCCCGCCCTTTCGGTACCTACATGTCAATCTACCCTAGATTCACCTATGAGAGTCCTCGACTAACTATAGTTTAATCCTATCTATTTTGAAAAACAATGCTTGAAAACTAACATGATGCATGGTATGAAAGTGTAAGGAAAGAGAATTGAAAAATAGATTTAGAAAGAGATTGATTTGAAAATAGATTTGAAAAAATGGAATTGAAATTGGAAAGTTTGAAAATTTGGAAATAGAAATTTGAAAATAGAAATTTTGAAATTGAAATTTTGAAAATAGATTGGAATTTGAGATTTGAAAATATGGAGACCACACCCATGAGGGTGGAATTGAAAGTTTGAAAAGTATTGTGACCGCACCTATGAAGGTTGCCTACGTATCCCTTTGGGGGAATCAGGTCAGTCGTAGTTCGGACCGGAGTCCGATTGAAAAGAGATTGATTTGAAGAGAGAGATTGGATTGGAAGAAAGAGATTGAATTGAAAATTAGATTTGATTTGAGATTAGAAATTGAAATTTTGGAAAAGATTAGACTTTGATTTGAAAAGATGGATTTGGTCTTGTTTTGAAAAAGAGAAGGTTTGAGAAAACCTAGACTTGGGAAAGAGAAGAGACTTAGGAAAGATTTGACTTGGCTTGGAAGATTTGGAAAGATTAGATTTTAGGAGATCTTCGAATTAGGAAAGGTCTGATTTAGGAAAGTTTCGAATTAGGAAAGTTTCATTTTTGAAAAGTTTTGAATTAGGAAAATTTTAGGTTTAAGAAAGTTTTCAACTTTAGGAAAGTTTTGAAATGGGAAAGTATTGAATTTAGAAATGTTTTGAATTAAGAAAAGTTTTGAAAATTGGAAAATCTTGAGTTTAGAAAGGTTTAAAATTTGGAAAGATTTGAAATTTGGAAAGTTTAAGATTTAGAAAGTTTTATTGTTTGAACTTTAGAAAGTCTTAAAATTAGGAAAGGCTTGAATTTTAGAATTTTAGGAAAGATTTTTATGTTCAAGTTTTGGAAACTTAAGGTTTAGGAGGTGGAGGCTTAGGAAGAATTTGAATTAGGAAAGAGTTGGATTTTGAAATTTAAAGGAAGATTTAGAGTTTAGGTTTAGGATACTTATGGTTTAGGAAGGTAGGAAATTAGGAAGAAGTTGAATTAGGAAAGGTTTGGGATTTGTTTCCAAAACGGAGGATTGGATTTAGTTTCCTAAACGGGGAGATTGGATTTGGTTTCTTAAAGGGAAGATTTGATTTGACAAGGATTTGAAAACGGAGATTCTAGAAATCCTAGTTTTGAAAGTGTGGAATTTTAACGTACAAAAGAGGTTTTGGAAATATATATAGTTTGGATGTAGAAAACGAGAGAGTTTGGAAGCCTAGGTTTGGGGCAAGGTTTGAAAACCATGTTTTTGGAAAGAAAATTAGGGTTTCCTAGTTGTGGGTTCTAGGGCTTGACTTGGGCTCTAAGGAAAGAGTTTTTGGAAAATGCGTTTTTGAAAACGAAGGTTTTCTAGAAGGGGAATCCTAGGGAAAAATTTTTGGGAAGTGAATTTGAAGATAGAGTTTTTGGAAAGAGATTTTAAAGAGAAGGAGTTTTGGAAAGTGTGTTTTTAGAAACGTAGATTTTAGAAGGAAAATCCTAGAGGGAAACTTCTAGAAGGAAGATTTTGGAAAGAGAGTTTTTTAGAAAGGTTTTTGGAGAGAGTTTTTAGGAAGGTGAATCTAGGGAGTGTTTTTAGAAAGTGAATTTTGAGGAAAAGATTTTGGAGAGGAGTTGAAAAAGAGAGTTTTGAAAAATAGATTTTGGAAGGGAGTTTTTGAAAACAATTTTGAAGAGGAGAGTTTTAGGAAAGTATGTTGAAAAAGAGATTTAGGAAGAGATTTTTGAAGAGAAAGAGTTTGGAAAGTATGAAAACATCTCACTTTCCTAAAGCGATTCTAACCATAAGAGGGCTAGAACTACTTTAAGAAAGTGGTTTTGGAAAACAATAAGATTTGAAAATATAGACCAAAAATGTCACTTTTAATGTAACACTCTTCTAAAGCAACCCTAGCCATGGAAAGGCTAGAATCACCCTAGAATTGTGGTTTTGAAAACAAGTTTTTGAAAAAGAAATTTTGATGGAATTTTGAAAACAACTTTGAAAACAGATTTTGGAAGATGCAAGATTATGATATGCACAATACAATTTGGGATCGTGAACATACAAGGCTAAGCCTTCACCACATAATCAAGGGGGCCGGACCCACGTGGTCTTTGGTTAGACTAGAAGAAAGCCCCCGACACGGTGACTCTCCAATAGCCCAATTCTACACATGGACCGGGAATCCCTTTGTTTCAAGCATGCAAAGAAAGGGGGGGAAAGAGATGGGGGATTAAAATAGAGAAAACCCATGTGGGTTAGGAGAGAGAGGAAAGAGGGGGAAAGTGCGGAAATTTAAATAGGGAGCCTACCGTATGTCTTCTTTATTTTGCGCGCCTTGCTTGTCTTCAATCTTCGGTCTTCGGTCTTTGTCTTTATCTTCACCTTCAGTCTTCAAGAGTTGTCTTCAAGCTTTGGATTGCAGCTCTTCAAGTCTTCAAAGGATGGTTGAAGGCTAGTGTATGAGTGTATGGGGGAGTGTATAAGTGTATAGGAGGCTAGGGTTTGTGTAGGGTGGCTAGGGTTTGGAGAACCTAAGGAGGCTAGGGTTTAGGGAGTGCTCGACCTCTATATATCGAAATATAGGATTTTTAGGTTGATTTTGCGGATCCCTTTCACGTTGAATGAGGCTCTGCATTTATAGAGGTTGGACAAACCCGGCGCCTGTTGTAGTGGCGCCAGGGCTAAATTGCTCTTAGCGCCACTAGGAGTGGCGCCAGGCCAATTCTTGGCTTAGCACCACTACTAATGGCGCCAGCCAGTTAGGAAACTTTATAAGTCGGCAAGCAACGTATCTTTGACTAGATTTGGGCGCCTGTACTAGTGATTACCATGCAATTTTTAGCTTGGCTTCACTAGGAATGACTCTGGAAAGTCCGGGAATGATTTGGAGGAGCCGGGAATTACCCGGAGGACTGGAAAGGAGCAGGAACACTTAAAATAGTGTCCTGGAGGTATTTGATTTGAAAAGCGAGGACAAAATGGGTCGGAAAGGTTGACCGGGCCCTTAGGGGCAAAATGGTCAATCGGACCGGAAAACTATCGGGACAGACTCGGACTGTCCCAGAAGAAGACTTGGGATATGGAAACATTATTTAGAATGTTCCCAGAGGTTGTCGGTTTGATTCCCAGAGCCAGCGTGGTCGGAAAAGGAGACCGACCCACTAGGGGCAAAACGGTCATTTTATACCGGGTTTGCCGGAACTGACTCGGAATGATCCGGAAAGGTAAAGGAAGGTTGAAATCACTATAAAAAGTAGTTTCAGGAGGTTACTGGTTTGATACCCAGAGCTGGTGTGGTCGGAAAAGGAGACCGGCCCACTAGGGGCAAAATGGTCATTTCGTACCGGGTTGGCCGGAACTGACACGGAATGATCTGAAAAGGTAGAGGAAGGTTGAGAATGCCATAAGAAGTAATCTCAAAAGGTTACTAATTTGATACCCAGAGCCGGTGTGGTTCCCGGGGCGTTCGAATGCCCAGGGACAATACGGTCATTTAGCTTCAAATGGGCCTTACAGGCCCAAGAAGCGACTGGTGGACTAAATTCAAGTTAAAAAGGCTGGCTTAGAGTCTAAATATGCATGTGATGTGTGAAAGTAAGCTTGTTCAGCTCGGAGATTGCCGAGCGGGCAAAAATGGGGTGCATACAGTTCCCGAGACCGCCCGGTCTCGGAAAGCTACCTGTGCGGTGTTGGTCTCCAAGAACGCCCGGTCTTAGAGAATCACCTGTAAGGGTGGTGTTGGTCTCCGAGAGCGCCTGGTCTCAGAGAACTACCGAATGACGGACATTCTACATTGGCGGGCTAGCAGGCGCCAGAAGTGAACCGTCTGGAATTTTGATGAGGTGTTGGTCCTCGAGATCACCCAATCTCGGGAAGTTACCTGGATGGTGTTGGTTTCCAAGACCGCCCGGTCCGGAAAACTGCCTGGAATAATGGTGCTTAAGGCTCCAGCGGATCCTTATGGACCCGAGAAGCGACCAGTTGGTTGGATTGGAGATCGAAAGGCTCATCTTAAGCTTGCATGTATTGTGATGTTGGAAGCTGAATCCGATCGGGCCGGAGATTGCCGAGTGGGCAAAAATGGGGTGCTTACATTTTGGCATCAGGTTCTCTACCAGCTGGGTCGGACATAGAACGTCCCGTACATTGCCATGGTGATAGGGTATCCAACTTATTTTGGTGATGAGGTGCCGAGAGGTATAATGACTGAGTTGATAGGGTTGTGGCAAACTTTGGGGGCGCATGACACCTCGGACGGTCCGTTCTCTTACATCCCGACAGCCACCGTTGATTATGACAGATGGTTTCAGGAGTATGTTTTAGGGGGCACTGTAGTCAGGGATCCTCTTCCAGAGTTGCCCTTGCTCCGGTAGGGTATGCTGATCTTTTGGCTCTTGCTATCATTAGGGCGAGGCCCCTACAGAGACTTTATCGTTCCCGCGTGAGCGATTTGGAGACTCAGCTAAAGACTAGCAAGGGCCGGGTGAGTGACTTAAAGAGGCAGCTACAGGTGGCTTCCAGGGCGAGAGACTGCCCTTTGGTTGATTTTTCCTAGGGACTCAGGCGCCCTCGGGGATCCCGAGATGCTCTTTCTTCAGTGGGGGGCGACCCACGGGACGCGTTCATAGTCCAGTTTAGGGATATGGTACACACCCTTTCACAGGAGAGGGATCGCCTCCTTGATCGATGTTAGTGCCATAGATTGAGCCAGTTGTCGACTTCTTTTTTCGGGGCCTCTACCAGCGTCGGTCCTTCCAGAGGTGGGTTGGTGATACCGCCATTTAGCGAGCTTGGTCCATCACCTGCTGGCTTTGGTCCTGTGAGTCTTGCTGCTAAGGGTTTGGATGAGGATTCATCGGATGGAGACGTGGATCACTACATCGTGGTCCCTCGTCCCTGACGCGATTATTTCCTTTTGCCTTTCTCTCCCCTTTGTGCTGTGATTCAGGATTTTTGTCTTTCTTCCTGCATTTGTAAACATGCTTATATTAGCTTAATTATCATGATTTTGGTTATAATGAATCCTATCTTTTCCTTGGGACATGTCATCATCTGCCCATTCCTGTACCAGTTTGTTAGTTTAACATGCATTATAGCAGAGATTGTATCTATTGTAAGATGAGAACTACTTCCCTAGAATGGGATTTTCCTTAGGGTGTCTTTGGCGGGAGCCCGCAAGGTTCCTTTTTCTTGGCCTATTGATTTCGAGAGATTGCCTTTTTGATGACCACAGTCTCTTCCTGTCTTTTCCTATCATGGCTTGGGGAATGATTTACTTAATTGTTGAGATAAACTTGAGAAGGATGTGAAAAGTTTTTTTATTTTTGGCCTTTTTTGCCATTGGCGCCTTTGTAGGTTTTCACCGATCCCAACTCTGTCATTTTTGCATCTCGATGCCCTTGTGGGTTTTCGCTGGACCGACAGATTGGTATCTTGCCATGCCTTCATCTTTTTACTCGCAGCACTCTTTCGAGTTTTTACAGCACCCTTGGGGTCATGCTTTTTTTTTTTTTTTGGCATAACAGGGAACTTTCTTGAAGTTGAGGGAGGACATGCTTGTCAAGGGTGAAAACTCAAGGATTTCGGATATTCATCCCCCTTTGAAAATCATCATCCTTCTTGCATCGAACTAGGTTTAGATTAGGCAGTTTTCATTTATTAGAGAGGACTTTTTAGGTTAGGTTGTAATGAGGCTAGGTTGCGGGGCTTTGAAAGGAAGGTCATGGAAGGTTCGAAGTGTTGTGCTTTTTTTGGGTTTGTCATGGACCGGTGATCACCCTTTTAGCATTCTTTCTTTGAGTCTTCCTTTTTCTTCACAAGTTCTTACTCATATAGGGTTCCTTATTTCTTTTGGTTTTTGTCCCAGCTCTATTATTTGCATAGCTTGTTGAGTTCCCAAGACACCCCTTTTCCATTTTTTATTTTTTATTAATTTTATTGTCTCCCCCTTTTTCAACGTATGAGGAAGCTTTCTTTGTTTTTCCATTCCATTTCTCTCACTTTGCTTTCCAATTTACTTTCACCCGTCGTGGACGGTGATCACCGCGTCCGGTTTGTTAAAGAAATATAATTGGCTCAAAATGGGGTTATAGCAAGGGGTATAGTGCATAGAAAAATGAATTGACAGTCTCTCATCATATCAATTTAACCTGTCTAATCTTTATGAGTCCTTTTGCAAGAGTTTTGATGATTCAGAAAGGGAACGCATTTATTTCCTTTAACAAGAGTTCACAGACCTCTTTTTATTGCAATTGGACTTCCCTGTTGCTTAGAAGAAAATGAGAGCGTCTGGCTTACACAAAGTAGCGTTTGACTGCGTCTGAATTTAATAGGTTGGGAAACTCTTTCCCATCCATCTCTGCTAATATGAGTGCTCCCCCTGTCAGGACCTTCTGGACTACGAAAGGTCCTTCGTAGTTTGGAGCGAACTTTCCCCGAGCTTCTTCTTGGTTGGAGATGATCTTTTTCAGCACCAGATCTCCGACCTGGAAATTTCAGGGTCTTACTTTCTTATGAAACACCTTAGCTAACCTCCTTTTATAGTACTGAGCATGATAAACGGTGGCCAGCCGTTTCTCATCCAGCAAGCATAGTTAGGCGTATCGATCTTTGATCCACTCTGCCTCTTCTAGCTGAGTCTCCATTAGTACCCTCATGGAAGGAACTTCTACCTCGACAGGGAGCACAACCTCGTTGCCGTAAACCAACTCATACGGGGTTGCACCAGTAGAGACCCTCATTGTGGTTCAGTAGGCCATGAGCGTGAAAGGGAGTTTCTTGTGCCAATCTTTGTAGTGGTCGATCATTTTTCGAAGGATCCTCTTGATGTTTCTGTTGGCGATTTCTACTGATCCATTCATTTGTGGCCGGTAGCTCACGAATTTTGGTGGGTGATTTTGAAGCTTTGGCACAATCGAGTCATCAAGTTATTATTTAAGTTGGTAGCATTATCATTGATGAGTGATTTCAGAATCCCATACCGGCAGATGATATGATTCTTGATGAATTTGTTCACTACCTTCTTGGTGACATGTGTATAGGACGTGGCCTCGACCCACTTTGTGAAATAATTGATAGCAACCAAGATGAACCGGTGTCCATTTGAGGCTTTCGGAGAGATCTGGCCAATCATATCCATTCCCCACATAGAAAAAGGCCACGAGGCTATCATTGGACGGAGCTTGACGGGTGGGGCTTTGATCATGTCCCCGTGTATCTGGCATTTGTGACACCGGAGGACATACCAAACACAATCCGTTTCCATGGTGGTCTAGTAGTATCCCATCCTGAGGATCTTTTTGGAGAGAGCATGGCCATTCATGTGGGGCCCACAGGTTCCTTCATGGACTTCTCTCATGATTTCCCCCGTTTCTGTTGTATCAACGCATTTTAGGGGCCCTAAGGGGATCTTTTGAAGAGCTCATTTCCAACTAGAAAATATTGGGCTGTCATTCTCCGGATCATCTTCTTATCGCTATGTATAGTTGGAGTAGGAAATTCTCCCGTCTGCATATATCTTTTAATGTCGTAGAACCAAGGTTGCCCATTCGGTTCGGTAGAGGTGTTAAGACAATGAGACGGGGTGTCTCGGACAAAGATTTGGAGGGCAGGGATTTTAGAATCATCGTTCACTTTGATAGCTACAGCCAAAGTAGCCAAGTCATCGGTAAAACTATTTTCGGTCTGGGGAATATGGTAGAAATCTATTTTCTGGAACCTTCGACAAAGATCTTTGATTGGCTGATGATAAGGAGAGAGCTTGTCATCCCTGGTTTGGTATACCTCTTTAGTCTGCTGGATCACCAGGTCGGAATCTCTGAAGACCCTCAATTTCTCAATCCTCATCTCTACTGCCAACCTCTATCCTAGAATGCATGCTTCGTACTCGGTAATATTGTTGGTGCAGAGATCAAACCTTAATTTTGATACAATGGGGTAGTGGCTACCCTTTTCCGAGACTATGACTACCCCAATTCGAGCCCCCTTTTTGTTTGCAGCACCGTCAAAATACATTTTCCACCTCGGGTCTTCTTGTTTTCTAGCCTCAAACTCGGTGTATAAGATATCCTGGTCGGGGAAGTCGGGATCCATGGGTTGATACTCTTCGATAGGGTTCTCTGCCAGGTAGTCTGCTATGACTTGCCCCTCAATTGCCTTGCGAGTTGTGAAGACTATGTCGAATTCAGGCAGAATCATATGCCATCTGGCCACCCTGCTGGAAAGAGTGGGTTTTCGAATAAGTACTCGATTGGATCTATCTGGGATATAAGGTAAGTGGTGTGATGCAGCATGTAGTGTCTGAGTCGATGACATGCACATGCCAAGGCGCAATAAGTTTTTTCCAGCATAGTGCACTTGACCTCATAGGGTAAAAACTTTTTGCTGAGGTAATAGAAGGCCTGTTCCTATTTCCCAGTTTCGTCGTGTTGTCCCAGAACACACCCCATTGAGGTCTCGAGAACTATCAAATACATTAAGAGAGACCTCCCCCAATTTGGTGGTACCAGTACTGGGGGCTTCAGGAGGTACTTTTTGATTGTCTCAAAAACTTGTTGGCATTTTTCATTCCATTCCTTAGGGGTGTCCTTTTTGAGCAATTTGAAAATTGGCTTGCAGAGGTGAGTCATTTGCGAAATGAACCTGCTAATGAAATTCAACTTGCCCAAAAAGGATCTAATTTCAGTCGCTCCCCTCAGGGGCGGCATTTCAATGATCGACTTTATCTTGGCAGGATCCGCTTCTATCCCTCTCTTGTTGACAATAAACCCCAACAGCTTTCTAAACGAAATGCCGAAAGTACACTTGGCATGGTTGAGCTTGAGTTGATACCTACAGAGCCGATCAAATACTTTTCATAAATTGATCAAATGGTCCTCTTGAGCTCCTAATTTGACTATCATGTCATCGACGTAAATCTCCACTTCCTTGTGCATCATGTCATGAAAGAAAGTGACCATGGCTTTTTGATAAGTTGCCCAGCATTCTTCAACCCAAAGGGCATTACCTTATAACAGTACACCCCCCATGGGGTGATGAAAGATGTCTTTTCCCGATCCTCCTTGGCTATTTTGATCTGGTTGTATCCCGAAAATCCATCCATTAAAGAGAACATCTCATGGCCTGCCGTGTTTTCTACCAAGATATCTATGTGAGGCAATGGGAAGTCGTCCTTTGGGCTGGCTTTGTTGAGATCTCGAAAATCGATACTCATTCAGACCTTCCCATCCTTTTTCAGAACCGGGACAATGTTGGCCAACCACTGGGGATATTCAACCACTTGCAGGAACCCAGTATGGAACTGCTTAACCACTTCTTCCTTGACTTTCAAACTCCATTCAGGTTTGAGCCTCCGGAGCTTTTGTTTTATAGGCTTGATTTGCGGATCCAAGGGCCGCTGGTGCTGGACGATAGATTCATCCAACCCTGGCATGTCATGGTAGGACAATGCAAAGACATTAATATAGGCGGCCAGTAATTCTAGCATTTCTCGGCGTTGCCAATGATCTAATCCCGTCCCCAGCTTGACTTCTCTTAGGGATTCCTTGCTTCCTAAATTAACTATCTCTGTCTCCTCAATATTAAGAGTCTTGCGGTTGTCATGTTTTTCTAACTACTCCAAAATCTCTTCTAGGATCTCATCAGTATTATTGATATCAAGTTCAATTCTCAAGCGTTGATAGTCGAATTCAGTTTCGAAATCGTGATTAGTCAAAACAGACATTCTTTCGATTTATTGGCCAAGACGTTGGATGAGCGGGTTCCTGATTAAAACAATAAGGAAGGTCATTTAAGACAGGAAAGTAATCCTTCACTTTTTCATATATAGATATTTCCTACTACAGCTCTTGATTTGAAAATGGAAACAACAATAGAAAGATAAATAGATGACAAAGTTTTAAGGAGTTAGAAACGCATGGAGTGCCCTGGCAAGCTTATACCGAAACTTATGTGCTCGAAGGAGATTCTCACTGTCCTAGTTATCAAGATTCTCTCCCATAAGGGCGGGCCCGATTGTGCTGTGTTCTGGTACTTCCATGTCTGAGAGTGAAGGTACATCGATCACCAAGGCTTCTTGAAATTGATTGGCTCGGCTGCTAGCCTCCTTCTTTCCTCTCTTAAGGCTTTCGTCATCTTTTGTCAAGCAAAGCTCTATGAGTTGGAGGGTCATCTTTTCCTCTTCTCCCCTTCCTGGTGTGATCCTCTGTCGTTTTCTCTTCTGGGCTTGCTCCTTGATTTCCTTCTTTGTGGGCTTATACCCCAGGCCGAAAGTATGTTTTTGGGATGGAATGTCAGGAATTTCGGGAATCCCTTGCAACCTCCTCTCTAGTCCTTTGCCTGGCTGGTACCCATTCTTCTGGAAGTAGTGAGCGATCATCTGTGCATTGCCTAAATAATTTGGCTCGACCATATCTTCCTCGTGCATTGCGGTAACATATTCCAGGGACTGGAAATAGGATAGGGCGGCCAACTCGGTGTAAGGAATGGCATCGGCTTTGTAAATCGCAAACTCCTTCTCAGTATAGATGGAAATCAGCTTAGCCTTGATGATGTATTTGATCTTTTGATGGAGACTGGATGGCACCGCCCCTGCTGAATGATTCCAGGGTCGTCCAAGCAACATGTTATAGGTCGAAGGTATCTGCAGAAATTGGAACTTGATGGCAAAAGTAACAGGCCCTATCTCGACAAGTATCTCAACTTCCCCCATTGTCTCTCTCCTGGATCCATCAAAGGCTCGTATGATAATGCTGTTGTGGTTCAAGTGAGATTGGTCCATCCCAAGTCTCTCCAAGGTCGAATATGGGCAAACATTCAGAGCTGATCCATTATCCACCACTACCCTTGATACGATCATCCCTCTGGTTTTGACAGTTACATGTAGGGCCTATGTATGTCCCGTCCCTTCTGCGGGGATCTCATCGTCAATAAAGGTGATGACATTTGGTGCCATGATGAGTCCCACCATGTTTTACAGATTTTTAGGGGTAAAGCTATCTGGTACATGGGCTTCTTTAAGAACCTTAAGCAAGACAATATGATGAGTTTCCGAAGTGAGAAGCAGACCCAACATAGAGATGTGGGAAGGGGTTTTCTTAAGTTGCTCCATCACATCATAGTCATTCTTCTTTTAGGCTTCGGCAAACTCAGAGATTTCGTGTTCCGTCAGGGGATTGGAACATTCTCCCTCCTTATCTTTTCCTTTTCTTCTTCTCTCTATCTCCTCTAAAGTATAGCATCGGTTTAACCTAGTCATTCCCCCGATTTCTGCAATAGATTTTTCTGTGGTTTGGGTAGGAGTTGGGGGGTAATTCCAGGGCACCTCGTGCAGGTCGTAACTGGCGATTGAGACAGCAGAGGTAAAGTTATTTTTTTCGGTATTGGTAGGAAAACGGGTGTTGGTTTTTCCATTTTGGGGAGGACGGGCAAGGTGACGGGGGACAGAGGGATGCTTGGAGGCGTAGGAGTATATACAAGAGGCAGGGGTCTCATGGCTCGTCGAGGGTCCGTGTGGGGGATGAACCCAACCATTGCAACCATGGGCTCTGGAACTTCTGGCTCTTGGTAGGGGATTAGAATGATACGGGAAGTACAGAGGGTAAGGTAAGGCTTCAGTAGTTAGGATTAGACTAGTCTGCATAGGCTGGATGATTAGAAAAGGTTCTAGCGCAGTGGCCTTAGGGAGGTTAATTGCTTGAACTTTGACTGGGAGAGCGATCCCTTTTGGGATGAGGATTTCCTGAAAGCCCTTAGGTGGCTGTTCCGAGGTTGGCCGAGCTTTATCTGGGTTCCATTCTTTTCTGTCATCCTAAACAATTTCCATTAATTTATCAGCCATGGCCTTTAATGTAGTGAAAATGTCGCCCAATTTTCCCTCTATCTGCCTTGGATTGAAAGCTCGATCATTGGTGGGATGGCCATTTTTCCCATGGGGTCCATGTCCTCTTGCATTGGTTGTTTTCCTCGTTTTATGGCGAGGATTCGTGCAGCATTTTCCGCACTGCTTTGTTGAACGGGAGTGTTGCTTTCTCTTGACATTTGTGTTGCTTGCTGTTTGGGTAAGGATTAGTGTTCGGGGTGTCACTCGTGTTCCTCTCTTTCCTTTTCTTGGAGCAATGGTGACCTAAGCAGTCTCACCAAAAACTATTGCTAGTCTTTTGATGAGATGAAAGAGGGAGTAGAAAATAAAGAAAAACAAAACAAAACAAAAGGATTATATGTTAGGTTCTTGATTTGGAAAGGTTTTATGCAATGCATGGCCTAACAGTGCCCCTGCTTTTCTAAGGGAACTAAGCATGATGTTTCGGCTCATGTCTGGAGATAGGGGATTGCCCCTGCATGCAACACTATACCTGCCCCTGTTCATTCATCCATTCATACATTCATTCATTTGACAATAAGAACAATTTTGTTAAGATGAATTCTCTTTGGTACATAGAATTTCTCAAAAATACATAGAAATGGGGAAGGGGAACATTTTCTTTAGGACTTCTGCCTATTCTATATTTATATCATAGAACCCTAAACTACTCTTGAGTCTTCGGATTCACCTTTTTGAACGGGAATTGGTAAGAGACCTTGATTTGAATTACCCTTTCGTCTCTTGGCAGCCTTATCTCCATGAGCGAAAAGGGATTAGGGCCCCTCTTTTTATGAGACGACTTTTATGCATGCCATGAATCCTTAGGGTCTCGTCGTACCTTTAGGATTTTTGGGTTGGCTTGATTTAGACGAGAAGGCATTTAAGCCTTTCTCTAGGGGTTGATTGGATGCATGAAGATGCAATGACTTGAGTTACTTAGAGAACTCTTGTCTTGAAATGGATTTCGATGCATGAGCAGTTGTGATGTGAAAGGATGCATACATGATATAACGATGAAGATTTGAGCACGACATTATAGACAAAAAGTAAAAGAAAAGTAAAGCAGTCGCCCTTTCCTCCTTATTTTTGAAATTGACGCGTATGTCCTAAATTCAGCATAGGTTCGACTATGCATGGGGTGCTACATAAGCATGAGGTTGGGGGTTTACTAATGCTTCCTAAAGAGCTCGGTTCCCAAACCTTCAAACCTCCGGTGTCCACCCCCGAAAGGGTGAACTCCATCTTTGGTTGGTGGTTCGAGCGGGGGAACTATCAAGAGACCGTTGTCATGCTCAGATTTTTTGCACTCGAGGAATACTCACCCAAGTGGGAAAAATGTTGTACTCTCTCGTTAGAACTCACCCTCCTAGAACAATGAGTGCGACTAGGTTTGAATTGATAAATTGATTTGAATAAAGGGCTTTTGAAAAAGATTTAGAGTCGCCACCTAACTTGATTAAGGTGAGTTAGGTCACTTAAAAACTAAGAATAATCCGAAGACTACACTTATGGTTTTGGAAAACGATTTTGAAAATATCTCCTCAATAGATGGTTTTTAAGGAAAACGGGTTGTTTGGCAACCTTTGAAAAACATTTAGCCCTTTTTAAAAAAAAAACTCCTTTTTGGTCTTTGAAATCAGTGATCTAGGTTCAGAGGTTGGTTACATGTAGGGAAGATGCACTAAGCTATCACCCTACCCCGCCCTTTCGGTACCTACATGTCAATCTACCCTAGATTTACCTATGAGAGTCTTTAACTAACTATAGTTCAACCCTATTCACTTTGAAAAACAATGTTTGAAAACTAATTTAGCATGATGCATGATATGCAAGTGCAAGATGAGAGAATTGGAAAATAGAAATTGATTTGAAAAGAAATTGATTTGATTTGAAAATAGATTTGAAGAGATGTAATTGAAATTGGAAAGTTTGAGAATTGAAAGTAGAAATTTGAAAATAGAAATTTTGAAATTGGAATTTGAAAATTGATTGGAATTTGAAATTTGGAAAGATTTTGGAAACCGCACCCATGAGGGTGGAATTGAAAGTTTGAAAAGTATTGTGACCGCACCTATGAAAGTTGCCTACGTATCCCTTTGGGGGAATCAGGTCAATCGTAGTTCGGACCGGAGTCTGATTAAAAAGAGATTGATTTGAAGAGAGAAATTGGATTAGAAGAAAGAGGTTGAATTGAAAACTGAATTTGATTTGGGATTAGAAGAGGAGATTGAATTTGAAAAGATTTGAATTGCTTTGGAAAGATTGATTTGGAAAGACTTGGTTTTGGAAAGATGGAGGTTTAGGAAATCTAGACTTAAGAAAGATAGGAGACCTAGGAAAGACTTGGGATTAAAAAAGATTAGATTGAAATGTTGAATTTGGAAAGATCTTGAAAGATTTAGAAACTTGAAATTTAGGAAAAATTTAGAATAGGAAAGTTTCGAATTAGGAAAGTGTCATTTTTGGAAAGTTTGAAATTAGGAAAGTTTTGAATTTAGGAAAGTTTTAGGTTTAGAAAAGTTTTGAATTTAAGAAAGTTTTGAAATAGGAAAGTTTTGAAAATTGGAAAGTTTTGAATTTAGAAAGTTTTGAAATAGGAAAGTTTTGAAAGTAGGAAAGTTTCGTTTTAGGAAAGGTTTGAAAAAGGAAAGTTTTCAATTTAGGAAATGTTTGAATTAAGAAAGTTTCAACTTAAGAAAGTTTTGAGTTTAGAAAAGTCATAGATTTGGAAAGATTTGAAGTTTAAGAGAGTTTAGAATTTAGAAAGTTTTTAGGTTTAGAAAGATTTAACTTAAGAAAGTTTCAAATTTAGAAAGTTTTGAATTTGGAAAGAATTGAAATTTAGAAAGTTTAAGATTTAGAAAGTTTTAGAGTTTTAGAAAATCTTGAGATTAGGAAAGATTTGGGTTTAAGAAAGATTTGAAAGCTTGGATTTGAAAAAGATTTTGAAAAGGGGTAGAATTAGGAAAGGGTTGAATTAGGAAAGATTTGAAAGTTGAGTTTTAAAGCTTAGGAAAGATTTTTATATTCAAGTTTTTGGAAACTTAAGATTTAGGAAAGTGAAGGATTAGGAATGATTTGAATTAGGAAAGAGTTGGATTTTAAAATTTAAGGAAAGATTTAAAGTTTAAATTTAGGAAACTCATGGTTTAGGAAGGAATTGAATTAAGAAAGGGTTGGATTAGGAAGGGATTGGATTTGGTTTCTAAATGGGAAGGTTTGATTTTGTTTCCAAAAACGGAGGATTGAATTTGGTTTCCTAAAGGGAAGATAGGATTTGGCAAGGATTTGGAAAGGGAGATTCTAGAAACCCTAGTTTTGAAAGTATGGAATTTTAACGTAGAAAAGAGGTTTTGGAAACATGTATAGTTTGGATATGAAAACAAGAGATTTTGGAAACTTAGGTTTGGGGCAAAGTTTGAAAATCATGTTTTTGGAAAGAAAATTAAGGTTTCCTAATTGTGGGTTCTAGGGCTTGACTTGGGCCCTAAGGAAAAAGTTTTTTGGAAAGTGCGTTTTTGGAAACGAAGGTTTTCTAGAAGGGAATCCTAGGGAGGAGTTTTTGGAAAGTGAATTTGAAGATAGAGTTTTTGGAAAAATATTTTAAAGAGAAGGAGTTTTGGACAGTGTGTATTTAGAAACGTGTTTTTTGGAAGGAAAATCTTAAAGGGGAATTTCTAGAAAGGAGATTTTGAAAAAGAGAGTTTTTGGAAAGATTTTTAGGGAGCATTTTTAGAAAGTGAATTTTTAGGAGAGAGAGTTTTGGAAAGGAGTTAAAAAAGGGGGTTTTGAAAAATAGATTTTCGAGGGGAGTTTTTGAAAACAATTTTGGAGAGGAGAGTTTTAGGAAAGTATGTTGAAAAAGAGATTTTTAGGAAGGGATTTTTGAAGAGAGAATTTTTTGGAAAGCATGAAAACGTTTCACTTTCCTAAAGTAATTCTAACCATAAGGGGGCTAGAACCACTTTAAGAAAGCGGTTTTGAAAATCAACAAGCTTTTGAAAATATGGACCATATTGGTCACTTTAAATGTAACACTTCCCTAAAGCAACCCTAGCCATGGAAAGACTACAATCACCCTAGGATTGTAATTTTGAAAACAAGTTTTTAAAAAAGAGATTTTGATGCAATTTTGAAAACAAGTTTGAAAACGTTTTGAAAAACAACTTTGAAAACGGTTTTTTGGAAGATGCAAGATCATGATATGCACAATGCAATTTGGGGTCGTGAACATACAAGGTTAAGGCTTCACCACATAATCAAGGGGGCCGAACCCACGTGGCCTCTGGTTAGACTAAAATGGATGATTAATGTAAGAATGTGAATGTAAACAATGAATACAGGTGATGACACCTATTTGGAAATCGTTTTGGAGAATAGATTTGGAAACTTGAAAAATTTGAACAATGGATAAAACTGGACAAAGTAACCGAAGATTCTGGGTGAGTGAAGGGTGAAGAGACATGTCAATGGCCTAACCCTCTAAATGTCCCCAGTGGAGTCGCCAGCTGTTGTGCCCCGTTTTTTGGGTGTTCAAGGTCCTTTTGGATTGGACACCAAAAGCACGAAACTTTGTCACTAGAACCTATCCTCCTAGAAAGATGAGTGCGACTAGGTTTGAATTGAAAATTGGTTTGACTAAGGGCTTCATTGAAAAATAAGAGTCGCCACCTAACTTGATTAAAGTGAGTTAGGGTCACCTAAAACTAAGTGTTAATCAGAAGATCAAACTTAGGGTTTTTGAAAAAGATTTTGAAAACTCACCCAAGAGAGAGTTTTTAATAAAATGGGTTGTTTGGCAACCTTTGGAAAGACTTAAGCCCTTTTAGAAATTAACTCCATTTTGGTCCTTCGAAAACAGAAATCCATAGTCTGGGAGTTGGTTACGTGTAGGGAAGATATCCTAAGATCATCACCCTACCCTGCCCTTTCGGTACCTACAAGTCTAATCACCCTTTGTTCACTCCCTAGAAGAACCAGTTACCATTGTCCACTTAATATCCACTTTAGAATTTTGAAAACGGGGTTTAGTCATCACCTTTTGGATAAATGATGTATGATGCAAGTTTGGGAAGAAGTTGAAAAATGTGGGAGTTTTGAAGGAGTTTGAAATGAGAACTTTGGATTGATTGAAAGTTTTTGAAAAGGAGATTGGAGTTGAAATAGAAGTTATGACCGCACCATTTTAGGTTGCCTACGTATCTCATTTGGCGAGAATCAGGTCATTCGTAGTTCGGGCAAGAGCCCGATGGAAGATAAGCGCGTTAGGGCCTTTGGAAAGTTTGAAGACACTTTGAGGTCCTTGGAATGGTTTAAGACACTTTGAGATCTTTAGAAAAGTTTAAGACACTTTGGGGTCTTTAGAAAGGTTTAAGACACTTTGAGATCTTTGGAAAGGTTTAAGACACTATGGAGTTTTTGGAAACTTTGACTCAAAATTCGATGGTAGAGTGCTTTGAAAATGTTTTTAGATCAACTTAAGGGAGTTTTGCAAAAATGCTTTGGAATGACTCAAGAGAACTTGAAAGTGTTTTAGAAGTCTTGTTTTGAAAACCTTAGATGTATGATTTTGGAACGTTTAATGAATTAGTTTTGAAAGTGGTTTTTTTTTTTAAATGGATAAAGGTTTGGAATCCTAACATGGACAAACTTGGAGGTTTGTTCTTGATTTATCACTTTTCCTTGCAATCCCTAACCATGAGAGGGCTAGGGACACCTTAGGTTTGTGACCTTTTGAAAACATTTTTAGAAATGCCTTGAAGATAGAGTGTAAGAACATTTGGAGAGTTTATGAGTTGATTTTTTTGAAATCAAGAGAGTAGGAGGTTTTGGAAAAATGGGTTGTGAGAATAGTTTAAAATTGAGTGATCATTTAGAAAAGGGTTCAAGAGTTGGAACCTTGAAGTATACTAACCTAGGTTGGGTTGGCCTAGGGTCAGGGGTGACCTAAGGTTAACTAACTTGGGTTAGGTTAACCTAGGGTTAAGATGACTTAGAGTTACTGACTCGGGTTAAGTTAACCTAAAGTGAGTGAACTAGGGTCAAGTTAACCTAAGGTTGTTGTAAGCACCCCATTTTTGACTGCTTGGCAGTCTACACTCCGTCCAGACTTGTTTTTAAGTCATTGTGGGCATATTCCTATCGAATCCAATTCTCTAGGTCCAAATTCCGTCTTTCCATCGCTTCGCGGGCCTGTCAGGCCCAAATAGAGGCAAAATGACTAAAATGCCCTTAGGGGCATTGTCCTTTCCTTTCCAATTCCAATCCCTCTCTCGAGACAGTTTATTCCTCGAGACGGCTTCCAATCCAGGCACGTCTCCTCGGAGACGGTAAGACCCCTTTCCAATCCCTCTCTCGAGACAGTTTATTCCTCAAGACGGCTTCCAATCCAAGCACGTCTCCTCGGAGACGGTAAGACCCCTTTCCAATCCCTCTCTCGAGACAGTTTATTCCTCGAGACGGTTCCAATCTAGGCACGTCTCTTTGGAGACGGTAAGACCCCTTTCCAATCCCTCTCTCGAGACAGTTTATTCCTCGAGACGGTTCCAATCTAGGCACGTCTCTTCGGAGACGGTAAGACCACTTTCCAATCCCACTTTCGAGACAGTTTATTCCTCGAGACAGTTCCAATCCAGGCACGTCTCTTCGGAGACGGTAAGACCCCTTTCCAACCCCTCTCTCGAGACAGTTTATTCCTCGAGACGATCCGAGTAGTAAAACTACTCACAAAACCGTTAGAGTAGCAGAAATACTCACAAATAGGTCGATATAGGGAATTGGCAACAAACTCCTGTGTCACAACGACCGCCGTTAGAGTGGCGAAAACACTTAAAACCCAGGTCAACACCATTGTCTGTTAACCCACTTTGGTAAAAAGTGGCCAAACTGTCCTTTGGACCTTTTCCGAGACTTTCCGATCAAGATGACCATTTTGCCCTTAGGCGTCCGAATGCCCCGAGAACCACACCGGCTCTGGGTATCAAACTGGTAATTTTCTGAGAATACTTTTTATAGTATTCTCAACCTTCTATTATCTTTCCGGATCATTCCGAGTCAGTTCCGGCCAACTAGGTACAAAATGACCGTTTTGCCCCTGGTGGGCCGATCTCCTTTTCCGACCACACCGGCTCTGGTATCAAACCAGTAATGTCCCGAGAATACTTTTTATAGTATTCTCAACCTTCCTTGACCTTTCCGGACCCTTTTGAGTCAGTTCCTGCAAACCCGGTATAAAATGACCGTTTTGCCCCTAGAAGGCCGGTCTCCTTTTTCGACCACACTGACTCTGGGTATCAAACCTGTAATGTCCCGAGAATACTTTTTATAGTGTTCTCAACCTTCCTTTACCTTTCCGCACCCATCCGAGTCAGTTCCGGTAAACCTGGTACAAAATGACCGTTTTGCTCTTGGTGGGCCGGTCTCCTTTTCCGACCACGCCGGCTCTGGGAATCAAACCAGCAACCTCCAGGAACATTCTAAATAATATTTCTAGATCCCAAGTCTTCTTCCAGGACAGTCCAAGTTCGCCTCGGTAGCTTCCCAATCCGATTGACCGTTTTGCCCCTAAAGGCCCGATCAACATTTCCGACACATTTTGTCCTCACTTTTAAGTCAAATATCTCCAGGACACTATTTTAAGTGTTCCTGCTCCTTTCCAGCCTTCCGGGTCATTCCCGACTCCTCCAAATCATTCCCAGACTTTCCGGAGTCTCTCCTAGTGAAGCCAGGCTACAAATTGCATGGTAGTCACTAGTACAGGCGCCCAAATCTAGTCAAAGATACGTTGCTTGCTGACTTATAAAGTTTTCTAAGTGGCTGGCGCCACTACTAGTGGCGCCAAGCCAAGAATTGGCCTGGCGGCACTCCTAGTGGCGCCAAGAGCAATTTTGCCCTAGCGCCACTGCAACAGGCACCAGGTTTGTCCAACTTCTATAAAAACAGAGCCTCATTCAACGTGAAGAGGGTTTGCAAACTTAGCCTAAAAATCCTATATTTCGATATACAGAGCTCAAGCACCTCCTAAACCCTAGTTTCCCTAGGTTTTCCAAACCCTAGCCACCTTACACAAACCCTAGCCCCCTATACACTTATACACTCCCCCATACACTTATACACTAGCCTTCAACCATCCTTTGAAGACTTGAAGAGCTACCATCTAAAGCTTGAAGACAACCCTTAAAGATTGAAGAAGAAGATCAAGACAAAGACCGAAGATTGAAGACAAACAAGGCGCGCAAAATAAAGAAGATATACGGTAGGTTTTCTATTTAGATTTTCGTACTTCCCCCCTCTCTCTTCTCTCTCCTAACCCACTTGGGTTTTCTCTATTTTAATCCCCCATCTCTTCCCCCCCCCCCCCCTTTCTTTGCATGCTTGAAACAAGGGGATTCTCGGTCCATGTGTAGGATTGGGCTATTGGAGAGTCACCGTGTCGGGGGCTTTCTTCTAGCCTAACCAAAGACCACGTAGGTCCGGCTCCCTTGATTATGTGGTGAAGCCTTAGCCTTGTATGTTCACGACCCCAAATTGCATTGTGCATATCATAGTCTTGCATCTTTCAAAATCTATTTTCAAAAGTTGTTTTCAAAATCGTTTTCAAACTTGTTTTCAAAATTGTATCAAAAGCTCTTTTTCAAAAACATGTTTTCAAAATCACAATCCTAGGGTGATTCTAACTTTTCCATGGCTAGGATTGCTTTAGGAAAGTGTTACATTAAAAGTGACCTTTTATGGTCTATATTTTCAAATCTTGTTGTTTTCAAAACTGCTTTCCTAAAGTGGTTCTAGCCCTCTTACGGTTAGAATTGATTAGGAAAATGAGATATTTTTACACCTTCTAAAAACTCTCTTTAAAAATCTCTTCCTGAAAATCTCTTTTTCAACATGTTTTCCTAAAACTTTCCTCTCCAAAAGTGTTTTCTAAAAACTCTTTCCAAAATCTATTTTTCAAAACCTTTCTTTTTCAACTCCTTTCCAAAATCCTCTCCCCAAAATCCACTTTCTAAAAACGTTCCCCAACAATCTTTCCAAAAACTCTCTTCAACAATCTTCAACCAAAAACTTTCCTAAAAACTCTCTTTCCAAAAATCTTCCTTCTAGAAATTCCTCTCTAGGATTTCCTTCCAAAACCTTCGTTTCCAAAAACACACTTTCCAAAAACTCCTCCCTAGGATTTCCCTTCTAGAAAACGCACTTTCCAAAAAACTCTTTCCTTAGAGCCCAAGTCAAGCCCTAGAACCCACAATTAAAAAATCCTAAATTTTTTTTTCCCAAAAACATGGTTTTCAAACTTTGCCCTAAACCTAGGTTTTCAAAATCTATCGTTTTTTTACATCAAAACTATACATGTTTCCAAAACCTATTTTCTACGTCAAAACTATAATTTTTCAAAACTAGGGTTTCTAGAATCTCCCTTTCTAAATCCTTGCCAAATCGAATCTTCCCTTTAGGAAACTAAATCTAATTTACCTGTTTATGAAATTAGATCCCGTCCTCCGTTTTCGGAAACAAAATCCAACCTTTCTCTTTTAGAAATAAAATCCAATCCCTTCCTAATTCAAATCCTTCCTAAACTTCCACTTTCCTCAATCTTAAGTTTCCAAAACTTGCACATAAAAATCTTTTCTAAACTTTAAAACTCAACTTTCAAATCTTTCCTAGTTCAACCCTTCCCTAATTCTACCTTCTTTTCAAATCTTAACTTTTCAAACCTAAGTTTTCAAACTCTTCCTAAACTCAAACCTTTCCTAATTTCAAGATTTTCTAAAATTCAAACTCTAAAACTTTCTAAATTTCAAATCTTTCTAAAATCAAAACTTTCTAAATTTGAAGCTTTCTCAAGTTAAATCTTTCTAAACTTCCAAACTTTCTAAATTTTAAACTTTCCAAAACTTCAAAATCTTTCTAAATCTAAAACTTTTCTAAACTCAAAACTTTCTTAATTTAAGACTTTCTTAAGTTAAAACTTTCTTAATTCAAACATTTCCTAAATCGAAAACTTTCCTTTTTTCAAAACCTTTCCCAAAACGAAACTTTCTTATTTTCAAAACTTCCTTGTTTTCAAAACTTTCCAAATTCAAAACTTCCCTTCTTCAAAACATTACAAAATTCAAAACTTTCTTAACTTGAAACTTTCCAAATTCTAAGCCTTTCTTAAACTAAACTTTTCTTAATTCAAAAATTTCCGATTTTCAAAACTTTCCTAATTTGGGAACTTTCCTAATCTTAAAACTTTTCCTTTTTCGAAAACTTTCTAAACTCAAAACTTTCCAATTTTCAAAACTTCCCTATTTCAAAAAATTTCCTAATTTAAAAACTTTCCTAATTCGAAACTTTCTTAATTCAAAACTTTCCTAATGTTGAAACATTCCAAATTCAAAGCTTTCCTAAGTTGAAACTTTCCTAATTCTAAAACTTTCCTAAATCAGGCCTTTCCTAATTCGAACCTTTCCTAAATCCAATCCTTTCCTAAATCTTCTAAGTCCAACATTCGAGTCAAATCTTTCTAAATCTTTCTAAATCTCAAGTCTTTCCTAAGTCTCTTCTCTTTCCAAAGTCTAGGCTTTCTTAAACCTTCTCTTTTCCAAAATAAGTCCAAATCTATCTTTTCAAATCAAAGTCCAAACTTTTCTAAAATTTCAATTTCCAATCTCCTTTTCTAATCTCAAATCAAATCCAATTTTCAATTCAATCTCTTTCTTCTAATCCAATTTCTCTCTTCAAATAAATCTCTTTTCAATCGGACTCCGGTCCGAACTACGACTGACCTGATTCCCCCAAAGGGATACGTAGGCAACCTTCATAGGTGCGGTCACAACACTTTCCAAACTTTCAATTCCACCCTCATGGGTGCGGTTTCCAAAATCTTTTCAAATCTCAAATTCTAATCTATTTTCAAAATTCCAACTTCAAAATTTCTGTTTTCAAATTTCTACTTTCAATTTCCAAAACTTTTTCAATTTCAAATCTTTCCAATTTCAAATCTATTTTCAAATCAAATTATTTTCAAATCAATCTCTTTCCAAATCTATTTTTCAATTATTTTCTATTGCACTTGCATATCATGCATCATGTTAGTTTCTTTTTAAACATTGTTTTTCTAAAGTGGATAGGATTGGCCAATAGTTAGTTGAAGACTCTCATAGGTGAATCTTGGGTAGATTGACATGTAGGTACCGAAAGGGCGGGGTAGGGTGATAGCTTAGTGCATCTTACCTACACGTAACCAACCTCCGATCCTAGAATCACTGTTTTCAAAGACCAAAAGGAGTTATTTTTCTATAAAGGGCTAAATGTTTTCCAAAGGTTGCCAAACAACCTGTTTTTTCTTAAAAACCCTCTCTTGAGGAGATATTTACAACATCGTTTTCCAAAAACCCTAAGTGTAGTCTTCGGATTATTCTTAGTTTTTAGGTGACCTAACTCACCTTAATCAAGTTAGGTGGCGACTCCAATTTTTTTTTTCAAAAGCCCTTTATTCAAATCAATTTTTCAATTCAAACCTAGTCGCACTCATTCTTCTAGGAGGGTGAGTTCTAACGAGAGAGTACAGCATTTTTCCCGCTTGGGTGAGTATTCCTCGAGTGCGAAAAATCTGGGTGCGACAGCTGGCGACTCCGCTGGGGATACTTAGAAGGTTAGGCCGTTAGTCATGTCTCTTTACCCCTCACCCATGTAGAGTCTTCAATTAACTTGGTTCAATCCTATTCACTTTAAATTTTCAAAACTAAACTTTCAAAATTGTTTTCAAAAAACAAACATGCATTCATTCATATTATCTTGTACTATGTTTGTCATCCACATACTAACACTTGCATATTTGTTTTGTAGGTACACGTTTTGTTTAAATTTTATTAACTGCTTTGCATGAATGTGATGTACAGGATGAATGGGAGTTGTTGGGCCATTTCCTCCACTTTTAAAAAATCACACACACACTGCATGTGCACTTGCATTCTGCATACTTGCATACCCTGATATGTCCTTTCTAGTTAGAAAGGGGGAACGGTATATTGGTTGTGGGCAAGATGTTGTGTCAGTTTCTTCGCCTACAGCCTCTTGATGGTTCCCCCGCTCGAATCACCAACCAATCATGGCACCACCTCGGGGAGTGGGCCTAGGTTTGAAGATCCGGGGACCGAGCCTTTTTAGGACGCATTAGTCAACCCTCAACCTCATACTCATATAGACACCATGCATAACCGAACCTCTGGGGGATTTAAGACACGAGCACTGTTTTCAAAATCACGGAGGAAAGGGTGACTGCTCTTACTTTCATTTATACCTGTTTATTCCTACTGTTATAATGCTTGTATTTATACTGTTATAATGCCTATCTAATTGTTCATACATGCATGTTTACTTCAATTTTACTTTCTCTCCTTATACTCTTTGCATATTCATGTTCATGCATTCAATATCCCATGTCAAGACAAGAGTTCTAAGTAACTCAAGTCACTGCATTCTCATGCATATGATCAACCCATTGAGAGTGATACCAACGTTACTCTCCCTTGCATTAAACCTACCCAAACCCTAAGGGTTCCCGCGTAACCCTAAGGACTCATTGCATGCATCTCGATTCATTCCATAAGAGGGGCCCTAATCTCTCTATGCTCACGGAGATAGGGTTGCCAAGAAGACAAGGGGCAATCAATCAAAAAGGTCTCTCAGCGGCCTCCTCGACATCAAATCCAAGGAAGGCGAATCCGAAGACTCAAGAGTAGTTTAGGGTTTCCCTTTGTAAAATTAGATAGGTGGAAGTCCAAAGGAAAATGTTCCCTCTCCCCCTATTAAAATATATTTCAATTCTTTTTTATCTTAAACCCAGAATTTAATGTACTTCTTTATTTTTATGAATGAATGCATGAATGGCTGAAGGTTCCCACCTGACGGTAAAGTGTCTGCATACAGGGGCAAACCCCCTATCTCCAAAAGTGAGCCAATACATCATGTTTAGTCTCCCTCCTAAAGAGGGGCACCCTAGGACATGCATTGCATAGATTTCTCCAGGAACCAAACCCTAATTTGTAACTGTTGTCGTCATTGTTATAGGTAATGAATGCTAGTCCAACTTCCTCTATAATAGTGAAGGTCATGGGTTACAAGCTTCAAGAAAACATACCATTGGGAAGCGGGAATGCTAGCGGGAACCCCCTGTGCAACACACTTACCGCAATCTCAGAAAGGACAATTCCTGCCTTAGAGGAGCCCGAATACCAAAATTCTTCCTTCCTAACCACGCAATCTTATCTACCTGACATGAACAAAACCATAGGAGCCTTACTAGACCCTTCCCATTATCCCCGTGTCCTTAATACGTTGTTCGAACCTGAACCCATGATCGCTATGGCTTGACCTGAACCTCAAACCAACAACCAAGGAAACACACTGTCGCGCCCAGATTTTTCGCACTCGAGGAATACTCACCCAAGCGGGAAAAATGCTGTACTCTCTCATTAGAACTCACCCTCCTAAAAAAATGAGTGCGACTAGGTTTGAATTGAAAAATTGGTTTGAATAAAGGGCTTTTGAAAAAGATTCGGAGTCGCCACCTAACTTGATTAAGGTGAGTTAGGTCACCTAAAAACTAAGCATAATCCGAAGATTACACTTAGGGTTTTTGGAAAACGATTTTGAAAACATCTCCTCAAGAGAGGGTTTTTTAAGAAAACAGGTTGTTTGGCAACCTTTGGAAAACATTTAGCCCTTTTTAGAAAAATAACTCCGTTTGGTCTTTGAAATCAGTGATCCTAGGTTCGGAGGTTGGTTACGTGTAGGGAAGATGCACTAAGCTATCACCCTACCCCGCCCTTTCGGTACCCACATGTCAATCTACCCTAGATTCACCTATGAGAGTCTTTAACTAACTAATGGCCAATCCTATCCACTTTGAAAAACAATGTTTAAAAAATAATATGATGCATGGTATGCAAGTGCAAGGAAAAAGAATTGAAAAATAGATTTGGGAAGAGATTGATTTGAAATTAATTTGATTTGAAAATAGATTTGAAGAGATGGAATTGAAATTGGAAAGTTTGAAAATTAAAAGTAGAAATTTGAAAATAGAAATTTTGAAATTGAAATTTTGAAAATAGATTAGAATTTGAGATTTGGAAAGATTTTGGAAACCGCACCCATGAGGGTGGAATTGAAAGTTTGAAAAGTATTGTGATCGCACCTATGAAGGTTGCCTACGTATCCCTTTGGGGGAATCAGGTCAGTCGTAGTTCGGACCGGAGTCCAATTGAAAAATGATTGATTTGAAGAGAGAAATTGGATTAGAAGAAAGAGATTGAATTGAAAATTGGGTTTGATTTGAGATTAGAAAAGGAGATTGGAAATTGAAATTTTAGAAAAGATTGGACTTTGATTTGAAAAGATAGATTTGGACTTGTTTTGGAAAAGAGAAGGTTTAAGAAAGCCTAGACTTTGGAAAGAGAAGAGACTTAGAAAAGACTTGAGATTTAGAAAGATTTAGAAAGATTTGACTCGAATGTTGGACTTGGAAGATTTAGGAAAGGATTGGATTTAGGAAAGGTTCGAATTAGGAAAGGCCTGATTTAGGAAAGTTTTAGAATTAGGAAAGTTTCAACTTAGGAAAGCTTTGAATTTGGAATGTTTCAACTTTAGGAAAGTTTTGAATTAAGAAAATTTCGAATTAGAAAAGTTTTCAAATTAGGAAATTTTTTGAAATAGGGAAGTCTTGAAAATTAGAAAGTTTCGAGTTTAGAAAGTTTTCGAAAATGAAAGGTTTTAAGATTAGGAAAGTTCCCAAATTAGGAAAGTTTTGAATTTAGAAATGTTTTGAATTAGGAAAAGTTTAGTTTAAGAAAGGCATAGAATTTGGAAAGTTTCAAGTTAAGAAATTTTTGAATTTTGTAATGTTTTGACGAAGGGAAGTTTTGAATTTGGAAAGTTTTGAAAATAAGAAAGTTTTGTTTTGGGAAGAGTTTTGAAAAAAGGAAAGTTTTCAATTTAGGAAATGTTTGAATTAAGAAAGTTTCGACTTAAGAAAGTCTTAAATTAAGAAAGTTTTGAGTTTAGAAAAGTTTTAGATTTAGAAAGATTTCGAATTTTTGAAAAGTTTAGAATTTAGAAATATTTGAAATTTAGAAAGTTTAGGATTTAGAAAGTTTTAGAGTTTGAATTTTAGAAAATCTTGAAATTAGGAAAGGTTTAAGTTTATGAAAAGTTTGAAAAGTTAAGATTTGAAAAGAAGGTAGAATTAGGAAAGTGTTGAATTAGGAAAGATTTTTATGTTGAGTTTTAAAATTTAGGAAAGATTCTTACGTTCAAGTTTTGGAAATTTAAGGTTTAGGAAAGTATTGAATTAAGAAAGTTTAGATTAGGAAGGGATTGGATTTGGTTTCTAAAAGAAAAAAATTTGATTTTTGTTTCCAAAAACGGAGGACGGGATCTAGTTTCCTAAACGGGGAGATTTGATTCGGTTTCCTAAAGGGAAAATAGAATTTCGCAAGGATTTGGAAAAGGAGATTCTAGAAACTCTAGATTTGGAAAATTATAGTTTTGATGTAGAAAATAGGTTTTGGAAACATGTATATTTTTGATGTGAAAACAATAGATTTTGGAAACCTAGGTTTGGGGCAAAGTTTGAAAATCATGTTTTTGAAAAGAAAATTAGGGTTTCCTAATTGTGGGTTCTAGGGCTTGACTTGGGCTCTAAGGAAAGAGTTTTTGGAAAGTGCGTTTTTAGAAATGAAGGTTTTCTAGAAGGGAATCCTAGGGAGGAATTTTTGGAAAGTAAATTTGAAGAGAGAGTTTTTGGAAAGAGATTTTAAAGAGAAGGAGTTTTGGAAAGTGTGTTTTTAGAAACGTGGATTTTAGAAAGAAAATCCTAGAGAGGAAATTTCTAGAAGGGAGATTTTGGAAAGAGAGTTTTCGGAAAGATTTTTGGAGAGAGTTTTTCTAAGAAAGAGACCTAAGGAACGTTTTTGGAAAGTGAATTTTGGGGAGAGGATTTTGGAAAGGAGTTGAAAAAAAGGAGTTTTGAAAAATAGATTTTCGAGGGAGTTTTTGAAAATCACTTTGAAGAGGAGAGTTTTAGGAAAGTATATTGAAAAAAAGATTTTTAGGAAGGGATTTTTGAAGAGAGAGAGTTTTGGAAAGTATGAAAATGTCTCACTTTCCTAAAGCAATTCTAACCATAAGGGGGCTAGAACCACTTTAGGAAAACGGTTTTGAAAATCAACAAGATTTCGAAAATATGGACCATATTGGTCACTTTAAATGTAACACTTTCCTAAAGCAACCCTAGCCATGAAAAGGCTAGAATCATCCTAGGATTGTGATTTTGAAAACAAGTTTTTGAAAAAGAGATTTTGATGCAATTTTGAAAACAAGTTTGGAAAGGATTTTGAAAACGAGTTTGAAAATGAATTTTGGAAGATGCAAGATTATGATATGCACAATGCAATTTGGGGTCGTGAACATACAAGGTTAAGGCTTCACCACCTAATCAAGGGGGCCGGACCTACGTGGTCTTTGGTTAGACTATAAGAAAGACCCCGACACGGTGACTCTCCAATAGCCCAATCCCACACATGGACCGGGAATCCCCTTGTTTCAAGCATGTAAAGAAAGGGCGGGAAAGAGATGGGGGATTAAAATAGAGAAAACCCAAGTGGGTTAGGAGAGAGAAGAGAGAGGGGGGAAGTGCGAAAATTTAAATAGGGAGCCTACCGTATGTCTTGTTTATTTTGCGCGCCGTGCAGTTTTCAATCTTCGGTCTTCGTCTTGATCTTCTTCTTCGACCTTCAAGGATTGTCTTCAAGCTTTAGATGGCAGCTCTTCAAGTCTTCAAAGGATAGTTGAAGGCTAGTGTATGAGTGTATGGGGAATGTATAGGGGGCTAGGGTTTGTGTAGAGTGGCTAGGATTTGGAAAACCTAGGGAGGCTAGGGTTTAGGAGGTGCTCGAGCTCTGTATATCGAAATATAGGATTTTTAGGTTCAGTTTGCAGACCCCTTTCACGCTGAATGAGGCTCTGTATTTATAGAGGTTGGACAAACCTGGCGCCTGTTGCAGTGGCACCTGTTGCAGTGGCACCTGTTGCAGTGGCGCCAGGGCAAAATTTCTCTTGGCGCCACTAGGAGTGACGCCAGGCCAATTCTTGGCTTGGTGCCACTACTAGTGGCGCCAGCCAGTTAGGAAACTTTATAAGTCGGCAAGCAACGTATCTTTGACTAGATTTGGGCGCCTGTACTAGTGACTACCGTGCAACTTTTAGCCTGGCTTCACTAGGAGTGACTCCGGAAAGTCCGGAAATGATTTGGAGGAGCCGGGAATGACCCGGAAGGCCAGAAAGGAGCAGGAACACTTAAAATAGTGTCCTGGAGGTATTTGACTTGAAAAGTGAGGATAAGATGTGTCAGAAAGGTTGAGCGGGCCCTTAGGGGCAAAACGGTCAATCGGACTAGGAAGTTACCGGGGCGAACTCGGATTGTCCCAGAAGAAGACTTGGGATCTGGAAACATTATTCAGAATGTTCCTGGAGGTTACCGGTTGATGATTTGTGAGTATTTCCGCTACTCGGACGGAGTTGATGATTTGTGAGTATTTCCGCTACTCTAACGGTTTTGTGAGTAGTTTTGCTACTCGGACCGTCTCGAGGAATAAACTGTCTCGAGAGTGGGACTGGAAGGGGTCTTACCGTCTCCGAAGAGACGTGCCTGGATTGGAACCGTCTCGAGGAATAAACTGTCTCGAGAGTGGGTGTGGAAAGGGGTCTTACCGTCTCCAAAGAGACGTGCCTGGATTGGAACCGTCTCGAGGAATAAACTGTCTCGAGAGTGGGTTTGGAAAGGGGTCTTACCGTCTCCAAAGAGACGTGCCTGGATTGGAACCGTCTCGAGGAATAAACTGTCTCGAGCGTGGGATTGGAAAGGAGTCTTACCGTCTCCGTGGAGACGTGCCTGGATTGGAACCGTCTCGAGGAATAAACTGTCTCGAGAGTGGGATTGGAATTGGAAAGGACAATGCCCCTAAGGGTATTTTGGTCATTTTGCCTCTATTTGGGCCTGACAGGCCCACGAAGCGATGGAAGGACGGAATTTGGACCTAGAGAATTGGATTCGATAGGAATATGCCCACAATGACTTGAAAACAAGTCTGGACGGAGTGTAGATTGCCGAGCGGTCAAAAATGGGGTGCTTACACACACGACCTAAACTACCTTTAGTCTTGCCAAAGAAGCCGAATGTGCCCACCATTCTACTCGTTCTCACCAACCCTTCACCTATAGCAATCCCTTTGCTCGTGAACCCAAGGATCACTCTTCCCACCATAACCCAAACACCAATACCTAGTCTTCATAACGTCCCATGGAATTACCCACCTGATAAGGGCATCGGAGAGCCCGTAACAGAAATAGGGGGAATGACTCGGTCAGGGCGCCTTTATACCTCTGTTGAAGTAGAAAGAAAAAGGAAGGGAAAGGATAAAGAAGGAGAGTGCTCCAACCAGCCAACAGATCAAGAGATGTCAGAATTCACCAATGCTTTAGGAAAGGTCAATTACGATATCATGGAACAGCTTAGGAAAGCCCCAGCCCATATTTCGATGTTGGGTTTGCTGCTCACTTCTGAGGTGCATCGGAATGCTTTAATAAAGATCCTCAAGGATGCTCATGTGCCCGAGAGTTTCACGCTAGACAATCTACATGACATGGTCAGTCTCATTATGGCCCCAAACATCATCACTTTCTCTGATGACGAGATTTTGGCTGATGGAACAGGTTATACTCGAGCTTTGCATATCGCCGTAAGAACAAGAGGAAGAATGGTAGCCAAAGTATTGATAGATAATGGGTCGGCATTGAACGTGTGCCCGTATTCTACTCTGGAAAGGCTGGGAATGGACCAAACTTACTTGAAAAATAGTGGTATGATCATCCGTGCCTTTGATGGATCTCGGAGGGAAGCCATGGGGGAAATTGAAATGCCTGTTGAGATAGGACCAGTAACCTTCACGATCAAATTTCAAGTTTTACACATTCCGTCTGTCTATAACTTGCTGTTAGGAAGGCCCTGGATCCATTCGGCTGGTGCAGTTCCTTCTAGTCTTCATCAGAAAGTCAAGTTCATCGTGGGCTCCAAGCTAATCGCTGTTTTTGCTAAAAAAAAAGCTCGCTGTATACAAAGCTAACATCATTGCATCTAACACTGAACTGCCCTCTTATTTTCAATCGTTCGAATATATCACTGTTGTGCAGAAAGAAGATCAGGTGAAGCCAAGTTATTCCAAGAACTCTCAGATGGTAGTACGGTACTTTAAAGAAAATGGTTTCCATCCGGGTAAAGGCTTAGAGAGATGTTTACAAGGAAGACCAGAAGTCGTAGAAATACCGTCAGCTGAACCCACCTTTGGGTTGGGATATGAACCCACAAAAAGAGAAAGAATAGAAGCAGCGCGGAAGAAAATGGCTGATAAGAAAGCTGTCATGGAACTCTCGGACCAATTCAAGCAGTTAGACATGGGGAAAGGAACACTTGTATTAAGTAATAAGAAGAGAAAAGTCCAAGGAGAAGCGCCCGTCATGACAACCAGCATTGGAGTAACCCAAGATGGATCCATTCGAGCAATGTTGCCAGGCTAAAAATTGCATAATTGGGCCAACAAAGACATCATCCGTGCTCGCAAGTTTCAGTACAAAGCCCGTTAGAACGAGGCCCTGGAGCAACTGATTCGCCATAAACTTTGTCCTTTTAAATTTATTTGTCTTGACTTTTTAAAATCAAGTTATCAATGAATAAAATAATATCCCTTTCTTGATTGATTCATTGTACACTATTTTCCATGCCAGGGACCCTTGCATCCGATATCCTACTCAGCTAATCCAGGGAATGCCAATCTTGATAAATGATGACTTGAACACCGAGTTTGATTACCAACAATTGGGGATTGAAGAAGATGTATATTTTACAGAGGAGGTGCCAGAGGAAATTCGAGAACAAATAGAAAGACATGAGAATCGTAATACCCCAAACATTGAGGAAACGGAAACCGTTAATTTGGGAAATGAAGGGGATCCGAAGGAGCTTAGAATCGGTATGGGCCTAGATCAATGGCAACGTAAAGAGTTATTGGAACTTTTGCATGCATACTAGGATGTTTTCGCATGGTCCTATCAAGACATTGTAAGCACCCCATTTTTGACCGCTCGGCAGTCTACACTCCGTCCAGACTTGTTTTCAAGTCATTTTGGGCATATTCCTATTGAATCCAATTCCCTAGGTCCAGATTTCATCTTTCCATCGCTTCGCGGGCCTATCAGGCCCAAATAGAGGCGAAATGACCAAAATGCCCTTAGGGGCATTGTCCTTTCTTATTTCAATTCCAGTCCCTCTCTCGAGACAGTTTATTCCTCGAGACGGTCCGAGTAGCAAAACTACTCATAAAACCGTCAGAGTGGCGGAAACACTCACAAAACCGTCAGGGTGGCGGAAACACTCACAAAACCGTCAGGGTAGCAGAAATACTCATAGAACCGTTAGAGTAGCAGAAATACTCACAGAACCGTTAGAGTAGCGAAAATACTCACAGAGCCGTTAGAGTAGCGGAAATACTCAACCGTTAGAGTAGCGGAAATACTCACAGAGCCGTTAGAGTAGCGGAAATACTCAATCCCGTCCGAGTAGCGGAAATACTCACACCGTTAGAGTGACGGAAACACTGAAAACCTAGGTCAACACCCGTGTCTGTTAGCTCACTCCGGTTAAAAATGACCAAATTACCCTTTGGACCTTTTCCGGTCAAGATGACCATTTTGCCCCTAGGCATCCGAACGCCCCGGGAACCACACCGGCTCTGGGTATCAAACCGGTAATGTCCCGAGAATACTTTTTATAGTGTTCTCAACCTCCCTTTACCTTTCCGAACCATTCCGAGTTAGTTCCGACCAACCCGGTGCAAAATGACCGTTTTGCCCCTAGAGGGCCGGTCTCCTTCTTCGACCACACCGGCTCTGGGTATCAAACCGGTAATGTCCCGAGAATACTTTTTATAGTGTTCTCGACCTTCCTTTACCTTTCCGGACCATTCCGAGTCAGTTCCGGCAAACTCGGTACAAAATGACCGTTTTGTCCCTGGTGGGCCGGTCTCCATTTCCGACCACGCCGGCCCTGGGAATCAAACCGGCAACCTCTGGGAACATTCTAAATAATGTTTCCAGATCCCAAGTCTTTTTCCGGGACAATTCGGGTTCGCCCCGGCAGTTTCCTAGTCCGATTGACCGTTTTGCCCCTAAAGGCCCGGTCAACCTTTCCGACTCACCTTATCTTCATTTTTCAAGTCAAATACCTCCAGGACACTATTTTGAGTGTTCCTGCTCCTTTCCGGCCTTCCGGGTCATTCCCGACTCCTTCAAATCATTCCCGGACTTTCCGGAGTCACTCCTAGTGAAGCCAGGTTAAAGTTTACATGGTAGTCACTAGTACAGGCGCTCAAATCTAGTCAAAGATACGTTGCTTGCCGACCTTAATTGTTTCCTAAATGGCTGGCGCCACTGCAGCCAAAAAATGGCCTTGCGCCACTCCTAGTGGCGCCAGTGTAAATTTTGCCCTGGCGCCACTGCAACAGGCGCCAGGCTTGTCCTCCCTCTATAAATACAGAGCCTCGTTCAACGTGAAAGGGGTCTAAAAACTTAACCTAAGAATCTCATATTTCGATATACAGAGCTCGAGCACCTCCAAAACCTTAGCCTCCCTAGGTTTTCCCAAAGCCCTAGCCTCCTTAGGTTCTCCAAACCCTAGCCACTATACACAAACCCAAGCCTCCTATACACTCATACACTCCCCCATACACTAATACACTAGCCTTCAACCACCCTTCGAAGATTTCAAGAGCTACCATGCAAAGCTTGAGGACAACCCTTGAAGACTGAAAGTGAAGATCAAGACCGAAGACCAAAGACCGAAGACTGCACGGCGCGCAAAATAAACAAGAAACCAGGTAGGCTTTCTCTTTAATTTTCTGCACTTCCCCCCTCTCTCTTCTCTCTCCAACCCACTTGGGTTTTCTCTATTTTAATCCCCCATCTCTTTCCCCCCTTTCTTTGCATGCTTGAAACAAGGGGATTCCCGGTCCATGTGTAGGATTGGACTATGGGAGAGTCACCGTGTCGGGGGCTTTCTTCTAGTCTAACCAAAGACCACGTGGGTCCGGCCCCCTTGATTATGTGGTGAAGCCTTAGCCTTGTATGATCACGACCCCAAAATTGCATTGTGCATATCATAGTCTTGCATCTTCCAAAATTCGTTTTCAAAAAGTTGTTTTCAAAAATCGTTTTCAAACTTGTTTTCAAAATTGCATCAAAATCTCTTTTTCAAAAACTTATTTTCAAAACCACAATTCTAGGGTGATTCTAGCCTTTCCATGGCTAGGGTTGCTTTAGGAAAGTGTTATATTAAAAGTGGCCTTTTGGTCTATATTTTCAAACCTTTGTTTTCAAAACCACTTTCTTAAAGTGGTTCTAGCCCTCTTATGACTAGAATTGCTTTAGGAAAGTGAGACGTTTTTAATCCTTCTAAAAACTCTCTCTTTTCAAAAATCTCTTCCTAAAAATCTCTTTTTCAACATACTTTCCTAAAACTCTCCTCTCTAAAATTGTTTTCAAAAACTCCCTTCCAAAATCTATTTTTCAAAATTCTCTCTCCAAAATCTTTTCCTCAAAATTCACCCTCTAAAAACACTCCCTAGATTCACCTTCCAAAAAACTCTCTCCAAAAATCTTTCCAAAAACTTTCTTCCCAAAATTTTCCTTCTCGAAATTCCCCTCTAGGATTTTCCTTCCAAAGTCTACATTTCTAAAAACACACTTTCCAAAACTCCCTCTTTCCTAAAATCTTTTTCCAAAAACTCCCTCTCCAAATTCACTTTCCAAAAACTCCTCCCTAGGATTCCCTTCTAGAAAACCTTTGTTTCCAAAAATGCACTTTCCAAAAACTCTTCCCTTAAAAAGCCCAAGTCAAGCCCTAGAACCCACAATTAGGAAACCCTAAATTTTCTTCCCAAAAACATGGTTTTCAAACTTTGCCCTAAACCTAGGTTTCCAAAATCTCTCGTTTTCTACATCAAAACTATACATGTTTTCAAAACCTCTTTTCTACGTCAAAACAACAATTTTCCAAATCTAGGGTTTCTAGAATCTCCCTTTCCAAATCCTTACCAAATCCTATCTTCCCTTTAGGAAACCCAATCCAATCTCCCCGTTTGGGAAACTAGATCCAATCCTCCGTTTTTGGAAACAAAATCAAACCTTCCCTTTTAGAAACAAAATTCAATCATTTCCTAATCCAAACCTTTCTTAATTCAACTCCTTCCTAATTTTCTACCTTCCCAAACCATAAGTTTCCTAAAACCCAAACTTTAAACCTTTCCTTAAAATTCAAAATCCAACTCTTTCCTAATTTAAATCCTTCCTAAACTTCTACTTTCCTAAATCTTAAGTTTCCAAAACTTGAACGTAAAAATCTTTCCTAAACTCTAAAACTCAACTTTCCAATCTTTCCTAATTCAACCCTTTCCTAATTCTACCCCTTTCCAAAATCTTTTTCAAATCCAAGCTTTCAAATCTTTCCTAAACTCAAACCTTTCCTAATCTTAAGATTTCCTGAAACTCTAAAACTTTCTAAATCTTAAACTTTCTAAATTTGAAACTTTCTTAAGTTAAATCTTTCTAAACCTAAAAACTTTCTAAATTCTAAACTTTCCAAAACTTCAAAATCTTTTCAAATCTAAGACTTTTCTAAACTCAAAACTTTTTAATTTAAGACTTTCTTAAGTTGAAACTTTCTTAATTCAAACATTTCCTAAACTAAAAACTTTCCTTTTTCAAACCTTTCCTAAAACGAAACTTTCTTATTTTCAAAACACCCTTGTTTTCAAAGCTTTCCAAATTCAAAACTTTCCTTTTTTCAAAACATTTCTAAATTCAAAACTTTTCAATTTTCAAAACTTTCTTAATTCAAAACTTTCCTAATTTGAATACTTTCCTAAATTGAAACTTTCCTAAAACAACACTTTCTTAAGTGAAAACTTTCTTAAACCTGAAACTTTCCTAAAGTGAAAACTTTCCTAAACCTAAAACTTTCTTAAATTCCAAACTTTCCTAATTTCAAAACTTTCCAAAAACGAAACCTTCCTTTCCTAATTCGAACATTTTCTAAAAATCCAATCTTTCTAAATCTTCCAGATCCAACATTCCAATCCAATCTTTCTTAATCTCAAGTCTTCCCTAGGTCTCCTATCTTTCCTAAGTCTAGGTTTCCTAAACCTCCATCTTTTCAAAACCAAGTCTTTCCAAAATCAATCTTTTCAAATCAAAGTCCAATCTTCTTCTCGATTTCAATTTCTAATCTCTTCTTCTAATCTCAAATCAAATCCAATTTTCAATTCAATCTCTTTCTTCCAATCCAATCTCTCTCTTCAAATCAATCTCTTCTCAATCGGACTCCGGTCCGAACTACGACTGACCTGATTCCCCCAAAGGGATACGTAGGCAACCTTCATAGGTGCGGTCACAACACTTTTCAAACTTTCAATTCCACCCTCATGGGTGTGGTTTCCAAAATCTTTCCAAATTTCAAATTCCAATCAATTTTCAAAATTCAATTTCAAAATTTCTATTTTGAAACTTCTACTTTCAATTTTCAAACTTTTCAATTTCAATCTATTTTCAAATCAAATCAATTTCTTTTCAAATCAATTTCTATTTTCCAATTCTCTTAACTTGCACTTGCATATCATGCATCATATTAGTTTTCAAACATTGTTTTTCTAAAGTGAATAGGGTTGAACTATAGTTAATTAAAGACTCTCATAGGTGAATCTAGGGTAGATTGATATGTAGGTACCGAAAGGGCGGGGTAGGGTGATAGCTTAGTGCGTCTTCCTTACACGTAACCAACCTCCAAACCTAGAATCGCTGTTTTCAAAGACCAAAAGGAGTTATTTTTCATAAAAGGGCTAAATTTTTTCTAAAGGTTGCCAAACAACCTGTTTTCTAAAAAACCCTCTCTTGAGGAGATATTTTCAAAATCGTTTTTCAAAACCTTAAGTGTAGTTTTCAGATTATGCTTAGTTTTTAGGTGACCTAACTCACCTTAATCAAGTTAGGTGGCGACTCCGAATCTTTTTCAAAAAGCCCTTTATTCAAACCTGTTTTCAATTCAAACCTAGTTGCACTCATTCTTCTAGGAGGGTGAGTTCTAACGAGAGAGTACAGCATTTTTCCCGCTTGGGTGAGTATTCCTCGAGTGCGAAAAATCTGGGCGCGACAGACATGCCTGGACTAGATGAATCCATTGTGGAACATAGACTACCTTTGGACTCGCAGATGAAACCCTTTAAGCAGAAGCTAAGAAGATTGAAACCCGAATGGAGCCTAAAGATCAAGGAGGAGGTGATTAAACAATTCCAAGCAAGATTTCTGCATGTGGTAGAGTATCCTCAATGGCTGGCTAATATTGTCCCGGTACCCAAGAAAGATGGCAAGGTGCGGATGTGCATTGACTTTCGGGACCTCAACAGGGCCAGTCCAAAGGATGATTTTCCTCTTCCCCACATAGACTTGCTTGTTGACAACACGGGCGGTCATGGAATGTTTTCCTTCATGGACGATTTTTCGGGATATAATCAGATCAAGTTGGCTAAAGAAGATCGGGAGAAGACTACTTTCATTACCCCCTGGAGAGTATACTGTTATAAGGTCATGCCATTCGGGCTTCGCAACGCAGGGGCAACCTACCAAAAAGCCATGGTAACTTTATTCCATGACATGATGCATCAAAAAGTAGAGATCTATGTGGATGACATGATCGTCAAGTCCAAGCAACGGAAAGACCACTTGTTCAACTTGCGAAAGGTGTTTAATCGCCTCCGTAGATATCAGCTTAAGCTAAATCCGGCCAAATGCACGTTCGGAGTATCTTTAGGGAAATTGTTGGGATTTATAGTCAATGAAAAGGGGATAGAGGTTGATCCTGCCAAGGTAAAGTCCATTGTTGAAATGCCTACACCAAAAGGGGAAAAGGAGGTTCGGTCTTTTCTAGAAAAGTTGAACTTTATTAGCAGGTTCATCGCCCAAATGACGCACCTATGCGAACCTATTTTCAAACTCCTTAAGAAAGATGTTCCAAAGGAGTGGGATGATAACTGTCAAATGGTGTTTGAGAAAATTAAAGAATATCTTTGAAATCCCCCTATCCTAGTGGCACCAACCCCGGGGCGTCCTTTGCTGATGTACATGACAGTATTAGATACTTCTATGGGATGCGTCCTGGGGCAACATGATGAAACGGGGAGAAAAGAGCAAGCCATTTACTACCTCAGTAAGAAATTTCTGCCATATGAAGCGAAGTATTCCGATCTCGAGAAAACCTGTTGCGCATTAGCCTGGGCAGCTCATAGGCTTCGACACTACATGCTCTATCATACCACCTTCCTCATCTCTCAAATGGATCCCCTCAAGTATATATTCGAGAAACCAACCCTGTCCAGCAGAATTGCTCGATGGCACATGATCCTGTCGAAATTCGACATTATGTGCACTACCCGTAAAGCAGTCAAGGGGCAGGTGATAGCTGATTATCTGGCTGAGAACCCCATTGATGATTATCAATCCATGGAGCCCCAATTTCTCGATGAAAATATACTATGCGTTGATGGTACGTTTGAAGAGCAAGAACCAGCCGGGTGGAAGATGTTTTTCGACGGCACTGCTAATAAAAGGGGAGCTGGCATTGGGGCAGTAGTAGTGTCAAGAACCGGCAGTCATTATCCTATTGTAGTTAAGCTACAACTTGAACTCTATACTAATAACATCGCCGAATATGAGGCTTGCATCCTGGGGTTAAGATTAGCATTGGAAATGAGGATTGATGAATTGGTTATTATTGGTGATTCAGATTTGGTCATTCAGCAATCCAAGGACGTGTATCAAACTCGAGATGCCAAACTCTCCCCGTATCATCAACAGGTCAAGGACTTGTGTCAGCTATTCAAAAGCGTGGATTTTCGTCACGTACCCCGAACAGAGAACAGCTTCGTCGATGCCTTGGCTATATTGGCTGCAGCAATCAAGGTCGACAGTGGCACTGAAATACCCCCTCTACAGATCTTCACCAGGGATGTCCCCTCTTATTGTCTGCATACAACTATTGAACCTCACGAGAAACCGTGGTTTTATGACATCCAGAGGTATATTCAAGCCAGGACGTTCCCCGATGCGGCAACACAACGCGATAGAAAGACCAGTTGTCGTTTGGCAGGACACTATTTCATGGCTGGAAATGAGCTTTTCAGGAGATCATGGTTCGGACCTCTAAGATGTGTCAATGCCGCAGAAGCCAAAGTTATCATGGAGGAAGTGCACGAGGGAGTTTGTGGCCCGCACATGAATGGCCACACACTTGCAAAGAAGATTCTCCGGACAGGGAATTACTGGTCAACAATGGAGTCAGATTGCATTAGATACGTTCTTCAGTGTCACAAATTTCAGATACATGGGGATAAGATCAAAGCACCACCGTCTGAGCTCCATTCTATGTCTGCCCCATGGCCCTTTTCTATGTGGGGGATAGATATGATTGGTCCTATCACTCCTAAAGCTTCCAACGGCCATCGCTTCATCCTGGTCTCCATTGATTATTTCACTAAATGGGTGGAAGCCGTCTCTTACGTCCATGTCACCAAGAAGGTCGTAGAAAGGTTCATAAAAAATTACATCATCTGCCGGTATAAGATTCCCGAGTCACTCATTACTGATAATGCTTCCAATCTGAACAACGAATTGATATCAAAGCTATGCCAAACATTTCGCATTACTCACTGGAATTCGGTCACTTACCGGCCCCAAATGAATGGGGCAGTAGAAGCAGCCAACAAGAATATTAAAAGAATACTCCGAAAAATGATTGACAATTACAAAGATTGGCATGAGAAACTTCCGTTTGCATTGATGGCTTACCGAACTACTATGAGGGTCTCCACCGGAAGTACCCCTTTTGAGCTAGTTTACGGCACCGAGGCAGTCATCCCCGTTAAGATTGAGATTCCTTCTTTAGGAATCTTAACAGAAACCAAGTTAGACGAAGCAGAATGGATTAAAGACCGATATGCCTAACTCTGTTTGCTGGATGAGAAACGGTTAGCTGCAGTTTATCACGCTAAATGTTATAGAAGGCGAATGGCCAGAGCATTTGACAAGAAGGCACGACCTCGATCATTCTAGCCGGGAGATTTGGTGCTCAAGAAGGTGTTCCCCCATCAGAAGACAGCACAGGGAAAGTTTGCTCCAAACTACGAAGGGCCATTCGTGGTAAAGAAAGTCTTGTCTTAAGGAGCTCTCGTTTTGGAGGAAATGGATGGCCAAGAATTTCCTAGCCCTTTGAATTCAGATGCTGTCAAACACTACTACATATGATTCTGAAAGCTAGGCCTTTGGTTTCTGTAAAGAAGCAATAAAACCTACTCTCCTCATTCTCCATTAATCAATAAGGTAGTGTTTTAAGGTTAAAGCTCTATGGACTAAACAATCTAATTCTAATATGACGAGGGGCCCTTATTTCATTTTCTGCCAATTAAAATGCATATATATATAACCTTTGTCAAACCTTTAGAGCCAGTTACTTTCTTTCAGGAGCACTCCCCCAATAAAGTGATCATGTTCAGTAGAGGCACTGAAAATAGTAAAAAAAAAAAAAGCCTTGATGTACTACTTGAAGTTTGCACAAATATTGGTATTAACGTCATTAGCAAAAAAAAAAAAAAAAGACGTGCAATGAGATACCCAAGGAAAGATGGGAATACGCAGGAAAAGTGCCATTGAACCAAAAACTATCAAAGATGATCACTAGTAGAGTGGTAGGCTTGAGCCTTTTCTTTTTTCAAAAGTAAATACCAACACCATAACCCCTAAAAGTCCTCTCAAATTGGAATTAAATTGATTAGTCCAAAGGAGCTTACTAAATATGCCATGGGCTGGAGAATGATGCAAGTAGCGTTTAGGAGCTTCTCAACAGAAGCCCGAGACCAAGCTGAGGAAAGAGAGAGAAAGAAGAGAGAAAAGTTAAGCGCTTCCCGAGGATGCGGTGAAAACTCGAAAGGGCGCTGTAGGTAAAAAGGTAGGGATGTGGCAAGATACAAAACTCTCGACCCTGGCGAAAACCTGCAAAGGCGCCTTGGTGCAAAAACGACAGAGTTGGGACTGATGAAAACCCTCAGGGGCACTAGTAGCAAAAATAGCAAAAAAAAAAAGGGGGGTGGGAACAAGAGATTTAGATATAAGAGATAGCTCGAGCTACTACATTCCCCAGAAGTTAAGGTATGAAAGCAACAGTGTAAAAGTCAAAAGGCGTCTTGAAAGGCATTCTCTGGTTTAGCTCAGTTAGGGTTAAAAGAAGCAGAGGTCCCTTTCGCGGAACAGTCAGTAAGTCAAAGAATCAAACAAAGGGGAGTTATTTTTCATTAAACTGCAATTCTCGTTTAATTTTTCCCAAATTTGTTACTATACTAATCATGCAGAGAAATTATACCAAAAGCACGGGAGGTCATGAATTCATAAGATAAAAGAGGCATAACACTGAACAAAGTATGTTTTTTTACAAATGCAGAAATCAACAAATGTAAGAGCGAGGGGCAAAAATATATCGCTCCCCGTCGTCATCAGAGGAGGAATCAGCTATACAGGGATCCACTGGCTCGCCGGTCACAAGAGGAGCACTCGAAGAAGTACCAGCAATAGAAGACCCAGGCCGGCCTCGTTCATAGTCCGCACATCTAGCCAGAAGCATGTCCCTCTCTCGAGTAAGGGACTCCACAGTCTCCTGCAAGGACGGGCCATCCATCACATCACCCTCCAGGGAAGGAGAACTGCCCAGAACGCCTCGTGGCCGCTTGCAGGCCCTCGCAGCACCCAAAGGTGGGTCATCATGTGTCGATCTGGCTGCTGCTAACTGCCTCTCTAGTAAAACTACCTCAGCGTCTCTCATCCTCAATCGGTCATGCAACATCCGTATCAGACGACGGTTTTCCCGTCTATGGCGACGCCCCTGAACAATCATAGCAGTCAAGAAGTCGGTATACCCTACAGGAGGTAAAGGAGTCTCAATGAGAAGATCCCCAACTCTACTAGGACCCAGCACATAGCGTCGAAGCCAATAATGATAGGCCTTGGTCGCAGGGGGCATGTCGGAGAAGGGACCATCATCATCAGCATGAGGAAGCAAAGATCTCCATATATCCATAACTTTCTCCACCAATGCTCTAGGAATCGACGCCTCAAAGACAAGAGTAAACTCAGCTACAGAAGCTAAAAAAGGGATATCCTGACTCCTACCAAGCTGTCGTAGAACCCGAATCCCGAAGAAAGGGGCAATGCCCCGCAGGCCTGCTAGGGGCACGAAAGCTCTCCCGGAAGGCCGAACTCTCAAGCAATACCTACCAACCAGCCCTGAATACCACCTGACTATGCCTGACCTCCTGCTCTGAAGATAGTCAGCTCAGGATGCAGTGGTCTGCAGAAATCTCCCCTCATCTGCCATGACACCCTGAGATCTCGCCAGGGAATGTACATGATCAAGCTCAGGATACCACGTGTGCTAAAACAAAGGCGTAACAAACAAATGACTAATCACCCAAAGCTGGAAGAGAGTAGCACATCCGCGGAAACGAGCGTCAAGGGTCTGCTGGAATCTCGTAAGACTCACGAAGGTCTCCCCTACAATCATAGGAGCATAAGAATGCCCCTTACGGATCAAGGCCAGCGGTGCACAAAGTCGACAATCCACTAAATCATCTTCTCGGGGGAACACCAAGAAGTTCAGCAGAAGCAAGGCTAAGGCAACCATACAAGAAATAGCCCACTCCTGGGAGGTGTGCCACTCACCTGAATGAACTCGCATACCCGAAGGAAACTCAAAACGGGAAAAGAGGAACTCTGCTGGGACATAGGAAAACTGGGACAAAGAAGAAGACAAAAGAACTGCGTGCCTGAATCCGAGCTGGGACGAAACCACTGTAATACAACCATCCGGAAAAAAGGGTCCCACAATGTCAGCAGAAACATCTTCGAAACCAAGAAGGAACCTATACTCGTGAGGAGTAGGGGTAAGCTCACACTCTTCAAAGAGGAAAAGAGACAAGTCCGGCTGCCAAAAAGGGATCACCGCCTCCATGAGTCCGGGAATAAGCCGCACTGATAAAAGGCGAAGCCACCCGACCAAAGGACCGATGAAAGATATCCTGCTCATCCGGAGGGTAACTACTGTGCTAAGCTCTCAGCCGACTCAAAACTCCATCTGCCATCCTGAAAAGGTAAGCCAGGGTACGTGATATTAATATGCCATCCATGCAGTTTAAATAACAGTAAAATAAAACAAACAAATAACGCAAACAAAACAAATAGAGGATTTTGAATAACAAATCAAAAATAAATTTTCCATACTTCTTGATTTTTCCAACTCCAAATCGCATCTCAAGGGTTCTCTGCCTTTTCTCTTCAAAAAGATTTTATTTCTAAAACTTTAACCAACTCTTTTCTTAATTTCTAAAAATTTCGGCAGAGTCCCATTTAAAAATGGCCCCTACAACGCCCATGACATCAACACAAAATGTAAGATGTGCACTTTCCAACAATCACATAACAATGGCACCCGTGCACACTTTTTAATTTTTCAAAATTTCCAAAACACATGCTTTATTTTTCAAATAAATCAATGATTTTCAAAAGGCTTCCAAAATTTTTCAAAATCACCTCAAATGTTTTCAAAAATATTCCAATCTTTTTCCACATTTCAAACTTTAAAAATTTCATCAATTTCTTGAATTTTCTAATTTTTCCTAATTTTCTAAATATTTTTCTATTTTTCAAAAAATCAAAAATTCACCGAGTTTTCAAAAAATCACGAAACTTCATACAATTGTTGAACACATTTTTCTAAGGCACATTGCACAAAAACATAGCCAGAAAACCCAATACCCATGCCTGTAGGAACAAATGTCCTATTCCTGCAAAAAACTCTCTTCGCATAATCATGAAAAATGATTTAAATTCAATCAAACAACCATCAAAATGCAAAAAAAACATCATCAAAGTGTTCAAAACATATCAAAACATTAATTTCCACTATTCACATGATTCAAACGAAATTCTACATATCAAAATCAACAAAATTTGAAAACTCACCTTTTGGGAGTTCTCCGGCGAAATCTTCTCTTCCGGCGACTTTTCCGACGACATGGTCTCCTTCCGGCAATCACCCAAGGTACTCAAGGAGTGCTCCTTCAAGGTTCAAGTCGATTTCCACTTAAAGACTCTCGGATTCTCCAAAAACTCTTCAAATCTCGTAACTGTTCGAACCAGAAATTTTTTAGTTTTTAACCTTAAGCCTGGCACCACTAGCAGAGGCGCCAGTGCTTTTTTTCCAAAGGAGCCACTACTAGTGGTGCCAGTTATAAATTCTGGGTAGTTTTGCCCTTTTTCCGGCCAAAACTCATTTTCGAAGGCCTTTTTGGCCCGTTATCCGTTTTCGACCCCCGTTGTCGAAAGATTTCTAGTGTCCGTCCCTCCGACTGCCTCGCGGTCAACATGGGACTCTTACTTTTGTCGTTTTCTGTCTTTGATAAGTAAAGACAGAAAAAGAAGGGCAGTTGTAAGCACCCCATTTTTGACCGCTCGGCAGTCTACACTCCGTCCAAACTTGTTTTCAAGTCATTGTGGGCATATTCCTATCGAATCCAATTCTCTAGGTCCAAATTCCGTCTTTCCATCGCTTCGCGGGCCTGTCAGGCCCAAATAGAGGCAAAATAACTAAAATGCCCTTAGGGGCATTGTCCTTTCCTTTCCAATTCCAATCCCTCTTTCGAGACAGTTTATTCCTCAAGACGGCTTCCAATCCAGGCACGTCTCTTTGGAGATGGTAAGACCCCTTTCCAGTCCCTCTCTCGAGACAGTTTATTCCTCGAGACGATTCCAATCCAGGCACGTCTCTTCGGAGACGGTAAGACCCCTTTCCAATCCCACTCTCGAGACAGTTTATTCCTCGATACGGTTCCAATCCAGGCACGTCTCTTTGGAGACGGTAAGACCCCTTTCCAACCCCTCTCTCAAGACAATTTATTCCTCGAGACGGTCCGAGTAGCGAAACTACTCACAAAACCGTTACAGTAGCGGAAATACTCACAAATAGGTCGATATAGGGAATTGGCAACAAACCCCTGTGTCACGATGACCGCCGTTAGAGTGGCGGAAACACTTAAAACCCAGGTCAACACCATTGTCTGTTAACCCACTTTGGTAAAAAGTGGCCAAACTGTCCTTTGGACCTTTTCCGAGACCTTCCGGTCAAGATGACCATTTTGCCCCTAGGCGTCCGAATGCCCCGGGAACCACACCGGCTCTGGGTATCAAACCGGTAATGTCCCAAGAATACTTTTTATAGTGTTCTCAACCTTCCTTGACCTTTCCGGACCCTTTCGAGTCAGTTCCGGCAAACCCGGTACAAAATGACCGTTTTACCCCTAGAGGGCCGGTCTCCTTTTTCGACCACACCGGCTCTGGGTATCAAACCGGTAATGTCCCGAGAATACTTTTTATAGTGCTCTCAACCTTCCTTTACCTTTCCGGACCCTTCCGAGTCAGTTCCGGTAAACCCGATACAAAATGACCGTTTTGCCCCTAGTGGGCCGGTCTCCTTTTCCGACCACGCCGGCTCTGGGAATCAAACCGGCAACCTCCGGGAACATTTTGAATAATTTTTCCAGATCCCAAGTCTTCTTCCGGGACAGTCCGAGTTCGCCTCGGCAGCTTCCTAGTCCGATTAACCGTTTTGCCCCTAAAGGCTCGGTCAACCTTTCCGACACATTTTGTCCTTGCTTTTTAAGTCAAATACCTCCAAGACACTATTTTAAGTGTTCCTGCTCCTTTCCGGCCTTCTGGGTCATTCCTGGCTCCTCCAAATCATTCCCAGACTTTCCGGAGTCACTCCTAATGAAGCCAGGCTAAAAGTTGCATGGTAGTCACTAGTACAGGCGCCCAAATCTAGTCAAAGATACGTTGCTTGCCGACTTATAAAGTTTCCTAAGTGGCTGGCGCCAAGCCAAGAATTGGCCTGGTGCCACTCCTAGTGGTGCCAAGAGCAATTTTGCCCTAGCGCCACTGCAACAAGCACCAGGTTTGTCCAACTTCTATAAATACAGAGTCTCATTCAACGTGAAGAGGGTCTGCAGACTTAACCTAAAAATTCTATATTTCGATATACAAAGCTCGAGCACCTCCTAAACCCTAGTTTCCCTAGGTTTTCCAAACCCTAGCCACCCTACACAAACCCTAGGCCCCTATACACTTATACACTCCCCCATACACTCATACACTAGCCTTCAACCATCCTTTGAAGACTTGAAGAGCTGCCATTTAAAGCTTGAAGACAACCCTTGAAAGTTGAAGAAGAAGATCAAGACAAAGAGCGAAGATTGAAGACAAGCAAGGCGCGCAAAATAAAGAAGATATATGGTAGGTTTTCTATTTAGATTTTCGTACTTCCCCCCTCTCTCTTCTCTCTCCTAACCCACTTGGGTTTTCTCTATTTTAATCCCCCATCTCTTTCCCCCCCTTTCTTTGCATGCTTGAAGTAAGGGGATTCCCGGTCCATTTGTAGGATTGGGCTATTGGAGAGTCACCGTGTCGAGGGCTTTCTTCTAGCCTAACCAAAGACCACGTGGGTCCGGCCCCCTTGATTATGTGGTGAAGCCTTAGCCTTGTATGTTCACGACCCCAAATTGCATTGTGCAAATCATAGTCTTGCATCTTCTAAAATCCATTTTCAAAAGTTGTTTTCAAAATCGTTTTTAAAATCGTTTTCAAACTTGTTTTCAAAATTGTATCAAAAGCTCTTTTTCAAAAACATGTTTTCAAAATCACAATCCTAGAGTGATTCTAGCTTTTCCATGGCTAGGATTGCTTTAGGAAAGTGTTACATTAAAAGTGACCTTTTATGGTCTATATTTTCAAATCTTGTTGTTTTCAAAACCGCTTTCTTAAAGTGGTTCTAGCCCTCTTATGGTTAGAATTGATTTAGGAAAGTGAGATGTTTTTATACCTTCTAAAAACTCTCTTCAAAAATCTCTTCTTGAAAATCTCTTTTTCAATATGCTTTCTTAAAACTTTCCTCTCCAAAAGTGTTTTCTAAAAACTCTTTCCAAAATCTATTTTTCAAAACCTTTCTTTTTCAACTCCTTTCCAAAATCCTCTCCCCAAAATCCACTTTCTAAAAACGTTCCCTAAAAATCTTTCCAAAAACTCTCTTCAACAATCTTCAACCAAAAACTTTCCTAAAAACTCTCTTTCCAAAAATCTTCCTTCTAGAAATTCCTCTCTAGGATTTCCTTCCAAAACCTTCGTTTCCAAAAGCACACTTTCCAAAAACTCCTCCCTAGGATTTCCCTTCTAGAAAATGCACTTTCCAAAAAACTCTTTCCTTAAAGGCCAAGTCAAGCCCAAGAACCCACAATTAGGAAATCCTAAATTTTTTTTTTCCAAAAACATGGTTTTCAAACTTTACCCTAAACCTAGGTTTCCAAAATCTATCGTTTTTTTACATCAAAACTATACATGTTTCCAAAACCTATTTTCTACGTCAAAACTATAATTTTTCAAAACTAGGGTTTCTAGAATCTCCCTTTCTAAATCCTTGCCAAATCAAATCTTCCCTTTAGGAAACTAAATCTAATTTACCCATTTATGAAATTAGATCCCGTCCTCCGTTTTCGGAAACAAAATCCAACCTTTCTCTTTTAGAAACAAAATCCAATCCCTTCCTAATTCAAATCCTTCCTAAACTTCCACTTTCCTAAATCTTAAGTTTCCAAAACTTGCACATAAAAATCTTTTCTAAACTTTAAAACTCAACTTTCAAATCTTTCCTAGTTCAACCCTTACCTAATTCTACCTTCTTTTCAAATCTTAACTTTTCAAACCTAAGTTTTCAAACTCTTCCTAAATTCAAACCTTTCCTAATTTCAAGATTTTCTAAAATTCAAACTCTAAAACTTTCTAAATTTCAAATCTTTCTAAAATCAAAACTTTCTAAATTTGAAGCTTTCTCAAGTTAAATCTTTCTAAACTTCCGAACTTTCTAAATTCTAAACTTTCCAAAACTTCAAAATCTTTCTAAATCTAAAACTTTTCGAAACTCAAAACTTTCTTAATTTAAGACTTTCTTAAGTTGAAACTTTCTTAATTCAAACATTTCCTAAATCGAAAACTTTCCTTTTTTCAAAACCTTTCCCAAAACGAAACTTTCTTATTTTCAAAACTTCCTTGTTTTCAAAACTTTTCAAATTCAAAACTTTCCTTCTTCAAAACATTACAAAATTCAAAACTTTCTTAACTTGAAACTTTTCAAATTCTAAGCCTTTCTTAAACTAAACTTTTCCTAATTCAAAACTTTCCGATTTTCAAAACTTTCCTAATTTGGGAACTTTCCTAATCTTAAAACCTTTCCTTTTTCGAAAACTTTCTAAACTCAAAACTTTCCAATTTTTAAAACTTCCCTATTTCAAAAAATTTTCTAATTTGAAAACTTTCCTAATTCGAAACTTTCTTTATTCAAAACTTTCCTAAAGTTGAAACATTCCAAATTCAAAGCTTTCCTAAGTTGAAACTTTCCTAATTCTAAAACTTTCCTAAATCAGGCCTTTCCTAATTCGAACCTTTCCTAAATCCAATCCTTTCCTAAATCTTCTAAGTCCAACATTTGAGTCAAATCTTTCTAAATCTCAAGTCTTTCCTAAGTCTCTTCTCTTTCCTAAGTCTAGGCTTTCTTAAACCTTCTCTTTTCCAAAACAAGTCCAAATCTATCTTTTCAAATCAAAGTCCAAACTTTTCCAAAATTTCAATTTCTAATCTCAAATCAAATCCAATTTTCAATTCAATCTCTTTCTTCTAATCCAATTTCTCTCTTCAAATAAATCTCTTTTCAATCGAACTCCGGTCCGAACTACGACTAACCTGATTCCCTCAAAGGGATACGTAGGCAACCTTCATAGGTGCGGTCACAACACTTTCCAAACTTTCAATTCCACCCTCATGGGTGCGGTTTCCAAAATCTTTTCAAATCTCAAATTCTAATCTATTTTCAAAATTCCAACTTCAAAATTTCTGTTTTCAAATTTCTACTTTCAATTTCCAAAACTTTTCAATTTCAAATCTTTCCAATTTCAAATCAAATTAATTTCAAATCAATCTCTTTCCAAATCTATTTTTCAATTCTTTTCTATTGCACTTGCATATCATGCATCATGTTAGTTTCTTTTTAAACATTGTTTTTCTAAAGTGGATAGGATTGGCCAATAGTTAGTTGAAGACTCTCATAGGTGAATCTAGGGTAGATTGACATGTAAGTACCGAAAGGGCGGGGTAGGGTGATAGCTTAGTGCGTCTTCTCTACACGTAACCAACCTCCGAACCTAGAATCACTGTTTTCAAAGACCAAAAGGAGTTATTTTTCTAAAAAGGGCTAAATATTTTCCAAAGGTTGCCAAACAACCTGTTTTTTCTTAAAAACCCTCTCTTGATGAGATATTTACAACATCGTTTTCCAAAAACCCTAAGTGTAGTCTTTGGATTATTCTTAGTTTTTAGGTGACCTAACTCACCTTAATCAAGTTAGGTGACGACTCCAAATTTTTTTTTCAAAAGCCCTTTATTCAAATTAAATTTTCAATTCAAACCTAGTCGCACTCATTCTTCTAGGAGGATGAGTTCTAACGAGAGAGTACAGCATTTTTCCCGCTTGGGTGAGTATTCCTCGAGTGCAAAAAATTTGAGCGCGACAGTTGGATAACTAAGGTCAAGTTAACCTAGGGTTGGTCAACTAGGGTTAAGTTAACCCAGGTTTAGGTAACTAGGGTCAAGTTAACCTAGGGTTAGGTAATTAGGGTTAAGTTAACCTAAGGTTGGTCAACTAGGATCAAGTTAACCTAGGGTTAGACAATTAGGGTCAAGTTAACCTAGGGTTAGGTAACTAGAGTCAAGTTAGCCTAGGGTTGAATTGAAAGATGATTTTTGAAGGGTTGTTTGATGCACTTTTGAAAAAAAACAAAACATGTCATACAATGAACTTGGGTTGGCATTCTTTTTGAAGATCATTTCCATGAAAATTTTGACTCTAGCCAAGAACATGGTATACATGGTTGGTGTATGGAGACCATTCCAAGGAAGTTTTCCTTATGGCCATTATAACCATTATCTTAACAAGAGTATAAGGGGTCAAAAATCAATATGATGACAACTTTTTGAAGCACCATTTTTAATGCAAAAAGAGAGAGAGAATGCATTTTTGAAAATCATCTTTGAAGAAGAATTTTGAAAACCATTTTTCAAGGGAACCATTCCATCAAGAGAGGGTTCATATGGCCAAACAAAAGGGAAACCACTCAAGAGAGGGTTCCATAGGGCCATTCCAACTATTACACTTAAAAGAATGAAAATTTTGGAAATTAGAGATTTAAAAACCCACCCTTATGCAAGTTAAAATATTATGATGCCAAAGTGAGAGTTAGGGGGTTAGTAAGGGATCTTCTAAGTTATGATTTCTAAAGTCTCATCCTAAGCTTCAAGGAACCAACTCTTGGAACAATTTTTAAAAGAAATATAGAGCTTGGAAATGACATGGAGCTTAAGAGTAATGTAAGCATTATAGAACATGGCCATAAGCATAAAAATGAAGCCAAGCACACAAGACATGATCAAAATAGCAATATGCAAGGGGTCATGATCACATATAAGGCTTTTAGGCTACACCACATAAACAAGGGGCTCTTAGGCCATACCATCTCAAAGTAGGCTAGTGAGAGGTCCCCCTACACGGTGGCTCTCACTTGCTTTCCTCTAGGCATGATCTAAGAACCCTCTTGGCTCAAGCATGCAAGAATGGGAGGTTGTAGATAGGGATTAAAATAGAGAATAGCCTAAGTAGGCTAGGGGGGAGAAGAGAAGAGTGGGGGAAGACATAAATGTAAAAAGAATACCACCTTTTACCTTCAACACACTTGTAGTCTTCAATGGATGTCTTAATTGGAGCTTGAATGACTTCAAGAAGGCTTGAAGGGCTGAAATGGAGTGTGTAACGGTGTACAAGGCCTTATAGGTGAAGTGTATAGGCTTGAAGGAGGTAGAACCTAGCCTAAGTGTTGGAAGGGTGGAATATATGTGAGGATTCGATGTTCTGGAGCTATTTCAACAGAGCTTCGCATCAATTTCGGAGATGGAATATGCAAAGGGGGGGTTTAGTATTTATAGGCAATCTGGAACAGGCCTAGCGCATGTGCTACATGTGCCTGACCAAAATTTAACCTGGCGCATGTGGGACATACGCAGATACTGTTCCATTGCCAGAATGACACGTGACACCCTGTATACTGCTTAAATCTCAACTGTTGATCGAAATTTGGTCGATCTGATCAAAATTTGAGTGCATGTAGCATACGCTCCATCACCAGGAAGGTTCGTCCAAACTTTGTCTGGATAATTGAGCCAATCGGAAAGGTTTTGGAGGAATCGGTTGCACCCACGGTATTCTCCCAAGGTTTCTCGTGAACTTTCATGTTTTCGAAAAGTTTGAATTGTATTCGAAAGAGTGGGATATCGTGTCAGGAAGTGTGCATAAAAGGACGTCTTTGCGGAGCGTCTGTGATACGCTCCGAGAGTGTTCGAAAGTAGCTGTTTTCATGCCGTGTGATCAAGGCCTTCGGGAAGCGATCTTTTCGATCAAACCATACCCATTGAAAGTACTCTGAAAATACTTTTGGGAATTATTAGATTTACGCATTTCTCAAGTCGTTTGATGGTGCGTTTTAATCAGGAAATTGGAGAAAAAGTCAACCTTGGCAGAGCATCTGCGAGACGCTCCAAGGGTTGTCGAAAGTAGTAGTGTTTGAGCCACGCGATGAAGGGCTTCGGGCGGCAATCTATCCGATCGAGCCATATCGATGGAAAGGTCTAGGAACGAGCTTTAGGGAATTCCCTGTTGTACGCATTTCTTAAGTCATTTGACAATGCGTTATGACCAGGGAATCGGAGAGAAGGGGCCAGGGAACTTTTATCGAGTTGTGAGTATTTAGGGTCGTAAGGTCCTTCTCAGGCTAAATAAGGGTGTGTGGCGAGGCCCTTTGTCCGAAACCCTAGGACCGGTATTGTTTCGGGGTGTGTTTGGATTGTCAGGGGCAAAAATGGTCATTTTGGCCAGTTTGGGCTGGGAATGGTTAGGAATGGATTGAAAATGTCATGTTAAGTGTACTGAATCGTTCAGGGATGTTTTTAGGAGAGTCTTTTATTATTTGGTGGGGTTTGTGCAGTGTTAAGGTGTTCAGGGGCAAAACGGTCATTTTGACCGGAGTTAGCCGGAATGGGACCGGAATTGGACCGAATGGCATGTGGGGGACGCCTAACAGTTTAGTAACATTTTGGAAAGGTGGACTTATCGTTTTGAGGGATTTTGAACTTTCTCAAAACGTGCTTGAAGGCCCAAAGGGCAGGTTTGGTCATTTTTCACCGAGTCGGGCTAGCAGGCGCCGGTGTTGACCTAGGTGTTGGTTCCCGAGACCGCCCAATCTCGAAAAACTACCTGTGCGGTGTTGGTCCCTAAGAACGCCTAGTCTTAGAGAGCTACCTGTAGTGTGGTGTTGGTTCTTGAGAACGCCTAATCCTAGAAAGCTACCTGTAAGCGTGGTGTTGGTCTCTGAGAACGCCGGGTCTCGAAGAGCTACCAAATGATAGACATTCTACATTAGCGGGCTAGCAGGCGTCAAAAGTGAACCATTTGGAACTTGATGAGGTGTTGGTCCCCGAGATTGTCCGATCCTGGGGAGCTACTAGGATGGCGTTGGTTTTCGGGACCGCCCGATTCGAAAAAAATACCTAGAATAATAGTATTAATGGCTCCAACGGATTCTTGTGGGTCTGAGAAGCGACCAATCGGTTAGATTGGAGATTGAAGAGCTCATCTTGAGTTTGCATGTACTGTAGTGTTTGAAAACTAGACCCGATCGAGCCGAAAAGTACCGAGCGAGCAAAAATAAAATGCTTACATTTATATATACATATAGGTGAAACTTGAAACCAAGTAAAAAATAAATTTTGAGTTTTAAAAAAGAAGATACTAATAAAGGAGAGTCCAGCCTAGCCCGGCCCAAAAACATTACCATCATCAAAGGGGAAATGGACACGGACGAAGTGGCAGCAAAACAAAACTATACGTTAAATATATTTCATAATTTATATCCAATAAAAGAGATTGGCCTGAATATGATCGTCGAGGAGATTCGTTCCGAGATACCAATATGTTAGCCAGGCCACAACACGACAGGCCGGTCAATTACTACCCCATTCATTGGACCATTAGTCACTGTCCTCCTATATATTTCGGAACGGTTTGGCGGGCAGACCAAATGCCCAACTTTCGGAGCAGCTTGGGTCTTTGTTAATATATAAAAGAAATTATTTAGTGACTCGCGTTTTCTTTGTTTTATCACTCGAATAGTTGTAAAGTCTTTCGTTTATGAAGGAGGTCAAATATCTTAGATAACATGTGAGATATTCACTCTTATTTAAATAAATAAGTAAGAATACGTAACGCTTTAAAAGTACTAAATAATTATTTTAATATACACGAGAGAATTTATGTTTAAAAAAAATAGGAAGACTTTTAAATAGAATTAAATAATCTTTTTTATTGAATAATTGAATCTGTCACCTTTTTTTGCTTTCCTTTTCTAAGTTTTCTATTATAAAAAAATTTAGATATTACAAAAAAAATTATGACGCAACTCCAAAGCCATACAAACTCCTAGAAGGGGACATAACAAGACACTAATCTTAAGTTCTTAACCTACCCTAAAAAATCACTTACACGCGAATTGAATCAGTCACTCTCACTTTTGTAAAATAGGAAACTATAAATTTCAAATCTTACTAATCAAATATTAAAAATATATTATTAGTATTTATGAGAAGCACTTACTACCTTTGGAGTAGAGCAATAATACCTATGCAAAAGGGAGAGAGAAACCCACACACGAACAGGAGATATAGCACCCATCACCAAATAATTCGTCAAAACAAAAAGATTAGTGAAGACTATATACTCAAGAGGTAATCCACGTCTAACTAACTAATGTGGGACTCAAACCCAGAGAAGGAGCACAAGGCTTAAATAGTTTGGAGAAAGTACTTACTACTCTACAAATTAGGAAATGTAAATAATATATTTATAGATATGATTATTCGTTAATGCATTTAATATTAACCCATTCTCAATCTTCACAAGAAGTAAACGTGATTGAATCTCATTCCAAGATAACATTCATAAAAGTTCTATTTCCTAAGTCTAGCGATTTTCTTAACATTAATTATAAGCATATATAAATTTCTACAATTTATGTTGGTATCATAATGGTAATATTTTTGGGTTGGTTAGATTATATGCTGCTTGCTTATCCATGTACATCTGGCTGGCTGTTTAGGCTTATCCCCATTCCTTTTAACTAGTAGTGGAAATCTTTTTAAACAACAGTAAGGATTTCTTTATATTTTGTTTGCAAAATAAAACTTGAAGAGAGCACATTTTTTCTACAGTTAGTATTATTATTGTTATTATTTTTCTTTTGTGGTTTCTAATCCCTTTTCTTTTCCAAACAGGCTGTAAACAGGAAAGAAAAATCAAGAAAAATGTATTAATGCTGAGACAAGATAGACCCAACAATAAAGAATGTTTCAAAAACACTCTTTAAACTATAATTCAATATTATTATTATTTTTTAAATTTTAAAATATAACATATTGACCAATTAAACTATTAATTTGTATTAATTAAAATTTTTTGTTAATAATATATTAACAATTTATTAAAAGAGTAGATAAAATTATCATGTAAATTTACATATCTTTGCAAAAATATAATTTTATTTCTTAATTAACCTTGTTTTTTTTAATAATTATTTAATAACTAAAATACACATTCTTATATTTATATGCCCATCTAAAATATATTTTAATTATTATAATAATAAAAAATTAATTTAAATATAAAATCATGCCTTAATTTGTAAATATGAACGGAAGGTCAATTTTTCATCCATTTCCTTAATAAATTGCTGATAGAAGGGGCAGTCCAGCTCAAAAAATTACCATATTCTTTTCATGCTGGAAAGGAAAGGGACGGTGTTTCCGGCCAGCCTCAAACAAGCTCCGAAATCGACCATCTCCTGGATTTTTCAGATCTGGGGTAAGCTTCTTCTTTCTTCTTCTTCTTGTTCAACTACTACCTGTATATGCTCTGTTAGTTACTCCGAAGTCGATCCGGATTTATACAATATTTATCCGACTTGGTGTTCAGCTTCTTCGCCCTTGGGGCCGGGAGTCAACGCTGCTGCAAAGGGTTGTTGTTGCGGCTGCAGTTGGAAGTAATTTTCTCTGGAAAAGCTGTTAGCTCTTTGATCCCTGCTGCCCCTAATTTTATGAGTTCATGATGTCTCGTCATGATCGATTCTACCAGTATCATCAACAGGGGAGATGGGGTTTTTTTTTTTTTTTTTTTTTTGTTCTTCCCTTGTACTGATGATGAAATAATAACGCTTTTTTCTTTCCTTTGAGGGCCATGATTCCAGGAGGTGGAAATTAGGAGACGAATTTTCTTTTCTTCTCCCCCTGGATTTTTTCGAGTTTGGTAACTGTTCACTTCTACAGTTACAGAGTCAACATGCCATTTCGGAAAAAGAATTGAGCTCAGCTTCCTCCAGTTTCTTTCAATTCGGCTGAACGGAATACTCCATCCAATTCTGTTTCAGAAATTGTTTCCGTCCAATATCATACGTTACACTGGCTTCAAGGATTTAGCATATTCTGCCTACAAATACATTTATGTTCCATCTATCGCCTTATTGTGAAAGACCAGATTGGCCCCTTCTGCCATAAGTATCTCCATATTCCGCTGAGTAGGATTCGACAATGGGTTTGAGTCAGTTATTGAAAAACTTCCGTTCTTGATCTTGATTTGCGTAGAAATTCTGGAACTATGATCCTAGTTGAACCGGAGAGACCCGAATTCCCACGGGTCTCATAGAATTACTTAGCTTAGGTACCATATGATTAGGTACTATATGAACAGACCCAACAAAACCCTTGTATGGCTTCTTTGATTTCTCGATAAAGAGAAATATGACCAACATAGGTTTGAATAAATGTATAAAGAATTTCTTACTCTTAACAGAGCCAATCAAAAGTTAGTGCTTTCCTAAAGCCCGGCCATCACAAATTTACTCGGAAAGTTTTGGGATCCTTGTGTTTTATCTGTGGTTATCTTCATCATTTTGGAAGGTTTTGGTGAATCTTTGTTGGATTTTTCTTTTACTCAGTACCTGGATGGAAATGGTTGCTCTTTTTACTTCAACAAAATCAGAGTCTTTGTTATTTTGCCAACTTATTTGAGGACCTTTGCATCAGAGTCATATTGTCTTCTGGTCGTTAAGCTTCTTGCATGTTTGTGATTGTGTCTAGATTGATCAACAGACCCTCCTTCCAACAAAGCCATTGTATTTAGATATTTTTGTTTGCATAAGTTACTTCGTTGACAATTTTTTGTGTAGTTTATAACACTGTTGTGGAACTGTTAGTTGTTTCAGCATCCATAGTTGGACTACATGAGGAATTTTTTGGACAGTTGCTTACTGCAACAATGCAAAGAAGCCATGGTAGTTGTTAACTTTATTGAAGTTGCTCTCCTTGATGGGAACAACTGTCAAAATTGGTTGCTGGATGCAAAAATCATTATATTAAATTGGAGAAATGAAGCATAGTTGCCGAGAAACTTATTTAGAAGGGGGAAGAGGAAACGCACGTTTGGTACGGGTACTAAACTCATTTTGAGATTTTGGAAAAATGTTGTGGTAATGCGAGAAAAATGTTTCAAAAACTTTTGGAAAACGATTAGGGTACGTTTGAGATACTTGATGGAAACTCTTGAGAAACTAAGGAACAACGCTGTAGAGACATAAAGTATTAATTTTTGTACATTTTTTCTGCGTAAGTTCCAACTAAGTATCTATGGAATTATTCATGTAAATTTTCATTTAGTTTCTTGAAGGTCTCCTTTAAGTTCTACTTAATAAGATTCCTATTAATTTTTTTAATCATTTCCTGCTACCCGTTTCCCCTTTTGTTTTGGTTGCACTTCTTGCTTCCATTTCCCTAACATTTCTTGTTTCCGCTTCCCATTTTGGTAACTGTGTAATGAAGTTGAGAAATTTTCTTATTGGGCGTTTGTAATTCGTTTTTGTTAATGAATATTAACATTGGTACTTACTCAATGCTAAAAATACAACAGTAAAAATATGAGACAGGGTTACAAAATTTCAGTTGGTGGTGGGCATTTATCGAGGTTTTATTCGTTCTGTGGAACATTTTGTTTGAATCGGGAATATTTTTTTTTATATTTCTTATTTTCTTAATGGATATAGAGTGAATTGGATCTATTCTACATCTTCTGGCAGTTTGCAGCTCTCCAGCATTTGTTTTGGTGACGAGTGTCTACCATTAAGTGTAGCTAGATTTCTATACTTTCAATTAGCTTTCCTTTTTTCACGTTGCCATATTTTTATGATCCACAATGAGTCACTTTAGTTGGCTTCTCTTTGGGCTCTTTATGTATAGGTCCTTTTGTACATGGGCGGCATCCCCTTGATGCCCTTGTGCAATACATACTTTTATTTTACGTTTTTTGACAAGTAGAAGTATATCATTGCTTGGAGAACTTGAGTCAGAAGAGAAGCCCTTTTTTTAGGCTGAAAAGTCGACTCTTACTTCTTTTGTATAGTTGGTTTCAGGAGGAGTGGATCCTTCTCTGAATCAATTTTTGGACGCTGTAGCGTCTTTTGAGGAATTTTGATGTACGTAGAGTATAGGTTTTTCGATTTGTCTTTTTAGATGTTCATGGATGTTACCCCCTTGGTATATTTATAATATACTTGTCAAAAAAAGGTTACAAGCACTAGCACAGATTACTTTATTTATGTTAAGGTTTCTTAGAATCTTTAGCTTACTGTTCTATTTTATAAGTCCTCAAAATGACAAAATCTATCCTCTTACGTTTTGTTCAGGTTGTCCCAGAATCATAAGTGTCCCATTTCTCTATACTACTCCTTTTTTGGCTAAGGAAAATTTTCATTTGGTGCAATCTAAAATCTTAAAAGAACTGGGTGGGTGATATTTGCTATACATAGCTGCTGAGGATTGGAGAACAATGTCATAATTCAAGCTGCAGAATCTTGTGTGGACCTCAAAGTTTGCATTTCTCTTTAGTCAGTTTAATAACTTGTTCTCCAAATGCACATGGCTATTAACTTTCAAGTCTTTAAATGTGTTCTTTGTGCTTCCAGTGACTCCACTTTATTTTTTGTAGGTAATGACAAATGTATCAACCAAAGGGCGTTTCTAGTTCAAATTTAGTTCGAGACAACTCAGCAGCAGTCCATAGTCAGCAGTTAGATTGTGGTGCCAGTACAATGGACCCCATGAACGGAGGTCACAGTCTTAACAACAATAGTATGGCCTCCAAGCAAAGGTTACGTTGGACACATGAGCTTCACGAACGCTTTGTTGATGCTGTGGCACAGCTGGGTGGTCCAGATCGTGAGTTATCTGACCTTAATCTGGCTAATTTGGATTCTTTTGGCATTTTTTCCTCTACACCCATGCCAAATGAGGAAAATTAATTTAATGAAAAAAAAAATGAGTATGAAGTATGAACATAACACTTCCTTCTACACAGCTTCTTTCTTTTCATACACAGTTTTCATCTGAAAAAGAAGTTGCTGGACGACTGTTTGTGGGCATTCTAGGAAAACTGAAATGAGAGAGAGAAAATAGCATCTTGCTTGTTATTAGACACTGTTGAATTTAAATAGGACAGATCTCTAGGTCTAGACTTGGCTTTCAGGTCAATTGGGTATGGTTTTTTTAGGTAATACATTTGAGAGCTGGAACTTCTTCAGAGGGTTGATCGATTTTTGAAGAACACTTTTCATTGCTTAGGTTACTTAATTGAGAAATCAGATAAGTTTTCACTGTTGATATAAATGTAAACTGTGGGAACATTCTCAAGAGTGTTTTTCCCTCTTTTTTTTTTCCCAGGGGCTACACCCAAAGGTGTACTCAGAGTCATGGGTGTACAAGGTCTAACAATTTACCACGTCAAGAGCCATCTACAGGTATGTTTTGTTTGATTCTGTGCCATAAAAATTTCCCTCCTAACTTAGTGACTTCCATTATTCTTCTATGTGACACATCCAGAAATACCGACTTGCAAAGTACCTCCCGGACTCCTCATCTGATGGTAGGGATATCATATTCTCATTATCCTTTCTTAATACAAGATTACACAACCAACTGTAAGATATATTTTATGGGAAATTTATTGATGGTTCTTCTCTAATGTCTTAAAATGAGACCTTCTCCTAAAAGGATCAGTTTATTGATAATTTGATCTCTGCCTGGAATTGATGCTGCAAGGGAGAACAGCCGACAAGAAAGAATCAGGGGACATGCTTTCCAGTTTGGATGGTTCATCGTATGTAACTTTGCCTCCTTTTGTTAATGCTTTTCTGTTTGGGAGAAATAGAAAAATTGATCATAGTTGTATAAATGCTTGTGGACGTTTATGACTGAAGATCCAATGCATTTCATAACTATAAATGTGGCACATGTGCAAGAGGTGTCCAACTGTTTTAAATGCTCCTGCCCACAATGGGTTTGGAGCCCGGAACTTTCAGGGAGGATAATCTAGAAATGCAATCAGCTTCCCTTTTCCGGAATGGTCTCACAAATATAATGTACAATTGAGCTCTTCTAGTATGGATAAGTTCACATTACGAAGTATCTAGTTCTGTTCCTGTAGCTTGCTAATGGGCTACTTGATCTGAGAATGTAAGCATTCTTATCTGTTTACAGAGGGATACAAATTACTGAAGCATTCAAGCTGCAGATGGAGGTACAGAAGCGGCTGCATGAGCAATTGGAGGTATGCTTTCCTGTCCTTTTTGAGCATCCTTTGAATAGATTCATCACCATTGACATCTTTCTTCCATTTATTTTATCTTTGGAATCAATCAAGTTCATGGAACACAGCAATGAAATGAAGAGAACACTGAATCTAAGTCATTAGGCACAATCCTTTTGACACTAGGCGCTTTGATATGTATGAGAAACATATGATGGATAATGAGATCTTTTTATACACGTGCCATTGGATTGCTATCTGATAGGTGTGTTAAATTAAGAGAGGAATAAATTCTTCATTCACCACAAATTCTCCAGGAAATTTTATGCAGCCTTAGTTTAGGAAAAGAACTGTAACAATTCAAGTTGAGAACTTTTCCTGAATAGGAACCGATTTTCCCTTTCCTTACATGTCACATTCACCAAACAATTGGAAAACTAATATAAGAAACCAATCCATAGCCTAAATAATTGTGCAAAATGCATTTGATGGAACTTACAAAGCAAAAGATAGGCAAACCGTAAACATAATAAATCGATCAATGAGTCTGATATAAGCCAAAGGTATGCAATCAAATCGGACACTTCCAGCACATGACATCGGTATGGTTGCAAAGCAAAATGTTATTAGCTGTAGGTACATGGGCCCATGTGCTCATCCAGCAAGCCACTTGATACCCTGTGGAGATATGATCCACATCATCTTCATCACCGGCCTTGGTCCCGCATATCAGGCTCATGAGGTGATGCATGTTAATCCTTCCTCCATGGCATATGGGTTAAGTGACCAGGCGGATGGTACCCGCCTACTTTGGCATTGCCTTCAATACTTTCTCATGTTGGTATCAGTAGATAAAGTATGAAGTTCTGACCTCGGAATGAGAACAAGGCAGGGCTGGATTTAAATGTCTTTCGTTCTTACATATAGGTTTCGTAATCATAGTTAGAACTATTGGTTTATGAGCCAAATTTTGACATAATATGTTTACTAAAATTCAAAATACAACAGGTACAGAGACAGCTGCAGTTGTGCATAGAAGCTCAAGGCAAGTACATGAAGAAGATAATTGAAGAGCAACAACGACTCGGTGGAGCTTTTACAGAAGTGCCCCTGCCCTGCTCAGGGGTCTCTGACCCAGCATCAGGTGACAACTGCCCAGAATCTGACAATAAGACTGACCCAGCAACTCCTGCCCCAACTTCTGAGTCCCCACTATTGGACAAGGTTACCAAGGAACGTGCCCCAGCCAACAGCCTTTCTGTTGATGAATCATTCTCTTCTCGTGACGAGCCACTTACACCAGATTCCGGCTGCCATGGCAGTTCACCTGCTGAGAGCCCAAAAGGTGAGAGGTCAGCGAAGAAGCAACGAGTGAGCATGGGTGTGCCATATGGTAAACCAGGGATGGTGCTTACACACCAGATATTGGAGTCGAGCTTAAGCCCACCATACCAGCAACCTCGCTGAGTCTTCCTGGCTAGAGAGCAGTTTGACTATTCATCAGGGATATAATTGGCAATGAAAATCAGCTGGAAAATGCTTCAGGTAGCAATCTATAGTATGCATTCGTTGCATGTTATTTGCATTTCAGGATTCTCAATTTGCCTTGTAATTGTAGTTTCTCAAAGAATATATTTTTCAGTAGGTGAAAGAACACTGTTGGTTTTACATATGAGATTATTCAGATTCCGGAAATCATCTTCCGAATTTATTAGGCCTTGCCTTTGCCATGCATAAGGTGTCAATGTAAAAAAAGAAGAAAAAAAGAGGGTCCCGTTTAATATGTGAATTTTTCTTCATTGATAAGGACAGGAATTTTAATTGGCCTGTGGCATCAAGGGTTAAGGATTGTGATGTTGATGGGAGTTGTTTGACGTATATTAACGGAACTGTGTTCATGAAAGCACAGCCATGCCTTACAGAGCAACACTGCAAAATACAAATCATATATATTTTGCCCAAAAGGGCCAAAGCTACTCTACTAACTCTGTTTATCATCCTACATGTTTCATAATGAAATGTTTTCGTGGGCTGCAATGGGTACCTCTATGCCGTGATTGGCAATAGGCCTGTCAATGGGCCAAAATCATTTTAAGGTTAATGCCTTTCTTTTCCTCTCTTTCCCTTTCTTTTCTTGTCTTGGATCTTTATGCTCTCAATTCTCAACTTTTAGGTAAAGTATCTCTCCCTCTCTCTCTTTCTCTCTCTCCACAAGGCTTCAGATTCAAATTTGGAATTAGCCATGTGTTTCTACTTGTGACGGGAATCTTTTGGAGGTATTCATTGTGCGGCTTGAGAAGTTTGGTGATTTGGGTATTTTGACCCCTGTAGGTGGGTAGTTGGATCGCTTAACTTATTTAAACTGAGTTGTTAGTTTTATTTGAGATTTGTTATGAAAGAGGGAAAGAACAGGGCTAGTGCCCTTATATGGGACCAGAGTTTTGTGTAGAGTATGGACTATGCTTTTGATAGAAATGATCAATTACTTGAAGTAACTGATTATTTTGGAACTTGTGATAGATATATGATATATCATGCATCTTTGTTAAGTTTGTCTCATATTATGACTTGGATCTTTTAGCTTCTAGTATGATGCATTTGAATGTTTGTGTCATGGTTTGTTCTGAATTTTTTTTCGTTAATAGAAGTGATTCAGTGAATCAACGCACCCTACACCCCGTTCAAAACCACATCTCTTGACATGGAGGCAAGTGCTTAACCTATTTGACTATGTGGTCACCATCCACAAGAAGTTTTACATTGACACATGTCTAATCATTCATTTTTACATTAAATTTTTAACTTTTACATGTCTGCATTTGTTTTTCGATCTATTATACAAAGAGTTACCAAATTTTGCGTTTCACGTCAGAGTCAATTCAATTCACGATTCAAAAAATAGAGAAATTTTTTATTCGTGATTCGTATGTCGATTTAATAACTATATATGTTTGGAATTACTTCCTTGCTTCCACTCCCTTGTAGTACAACGCACTGCTAATCTGATGATGTCTTTATTTTTTGGTAATTTAGTTGGTATTCTCTTTGTATCTATGTTTGTAATCAGATTTTGTATGAAAAATTAAGAATGATATTTAAATATCAAAGTGCCAACTTCCAATTTCTTTATTTATGTACTAATTTATTTTTTTGTTATTTAGCATCAAATGAAACACAAAAGTTTTATATGTTAAAAGTAAACAAAGGGTTCCCTGAATTAAAAGTGCATAGCAGCTGATTTGCCCCTCTTGCCATTGTTGTTGTGAATGTAGTATCATATCCATTATGATGTTTGATTTGGGCGGAGTTTTGAGTGAATAGCTAATACCACAGCCGATACATTGTTTTTATGGTGGAATGTAATATTTAGATTGGCCTGGGGTTAACTTTTGCCCTAGGACAACTTATGATGATAATGCAATCGCAAATGCAGTTGAGATTCATTATAGCCCGAGGCCAAATTTTAGGCTTGTGTTTAAAGGGTCAACCTTGAGGGGCAAGGCACAGTGGTGGTAGCATCCTTCATAATTTTGGTTGAGGGCTAATTTGAATTCAAATTGTAATCAATAGTGCTGTGATATTTAAGCTTTCTGACCATTTATGTTTTCCTTGGCTCAAAAGGGCGTGGGTAGGTACATAAGTAAAGTGTAGTGTGTGTATCAAATTATTAACTAACTAGGGTTAGCTTAGTTAGTTAGGATCCTGATTCTTTTTAAGGAGGTCAAGGGTTTGATTCTCCCTTTATGGCTTATGCCCTCTCCAATGTTATCTCTTCCAATAATTGGACGCAACTATTATCATAGTATTGTTTTGATTCCCCTTCCTTGGCTTCGGCCTTCTCCAATATTATCCCTTCCAATAATTGGATGCAACTATTATCATAGTATTGTTTTAATTCTCCCTCCCTGGCTTAGGCCTTTCAATGTACCAAAAAAAGTGTATGAAATTGTTGAAAAAAGGTCTACATCACCCCACATGCATATTTTTTCACTAACATAATTAGATGCAACCATTATAATAGTATTGTTCCGATTCCCCCTCTTTGACTTAAGCCCTCCCCAATGTAATCTTTTTTGATGTACAAAAAAAAAAAAAAGTGTAGGAAATTGTTGAAAAAAGGTCCACATCGCTCCACATGCATATTTTTTCACTAATATAATTGGATGCAACCATTATAATAGTATTGTTGGTTCTTCCTTTCAAATGATATTTATCATCTTATCTTATTTGCAAGAGTACAACTTCCAATATTTTTAAAATTACACATATACATGCTATTGTGGCATTCTTTTCTCGTTTTCCCTCCCTTTTTTGTCCTTCCTCTTTCACCATTTGGTAATGTATTTTAGATAAAACCTCAAAACTAATGTATTTTATCTCTTTCACCTTTTTTTTCTTTTCAACTTATGCTTCTTGTGTTGTGGCTAGTCAAATTAGAAACAAAGAGTTCCTTTAGAAATATTAACTATCCTTTGATTCTGAAGTATCATAAACTTAGGTTAGCCCCAAAAATAAAAGTCCTCACTGAGGAAGATATCTATTGTTGAAGCCTCCGTCAAAATGAGCACGATTGTTCTTGAATGCTTGGAAAGACACTATTTGACAAGCCTTCTATCATGTGGTAGCCAATTTGCAAGACTTTAGATAAGGACAAGTAATTTGAAGCACAGTTCTTTTACGGGTGATGCGTAGTTTTTGTTTGGCTTTCCTTTCTCCCTTTTTCCATGTATTTCCTTGAGCCAAAAAAAAAAATAGCACTTCAAGAGAAGATCAAGAGGTAATTACTAGAAATTAGTTCAAAAATATTTCAAGAGAGCATCAAGAGGTGGTTAATAGAAGTTAATTCAAAATGCCTAGCATTTTAACATTAGGGTGGTTAGATACCATTTAAAGTAATTGTTGGTAGGTTTATAGTAGTTATTAGGGTGGTTATTGTTTTTATAGTAATAGTTCTTAGTTTAGGAGTAGTTGCAATTTAAAGTTTTCTTCAAGACGGAGATGTTTCACAACTTGACTACAATCTAAGTTCTTGGTGGATTCATGTATTTTTGTTTATTCCATGTATTGATTCATTGTTTCTTACAATGGATCACTCTCGAGAGACTTAATTTGTAATTGTTGCTAACAATTTTTGTGGCCTTGTTGAAAGCCACAAAACTACGGAAACAAAAAATTTCTCTCTGTTATACCTATGGAATGGAGATTTCCATTCAATTAATACTAGGTTGAAACCTCATTTAAATGAACAATTAATGGACCAAATGAACCCACATCATGTTAGCTTTTAAAGACTTTACAATACCGGGTCGTCTTGTAGAAATAAATAAAATCATTTGATATTTTTTTTTCCAAAACTAACTGAAGAAAACTTTTGTCTAAACTATTGGTCAGCACTTATGTAATGGGTCTATGTAGAGCAGCAATTGAAAAACAGAACCCCTCCAGTAACGAAAAATATGAATGCATAATACAGATATACATTTCTATATAAAGAATATACATATAGATGTGCACATTCATATATAGATGCGCACATTTTCGCCAATATATACATATATATAGATGTGCACATGAACATATATAAAAACAGAAAATAAAATATATCCAAATGAGTTCTCAAAAATCATTTCTGAATGTAAAACCATAGAGATACAGATATATATATATATATATATCTGCATATGGATATACAGAACTTTGATTCTTAGAGCCAAGAAGAAGAAAAAAAAAACCATGTATTGGACTACAGTGTATCAAATTATTAACAGACTAGGGTTAGCCTAGTTAGTCAGGATCTGATTCCTTTTAAGGAGGTCAAAGGTTTTATTCTCCCTTCCTGGCTTAGGCCCTCTCCAATGTTATCTCTGCCAATAATTGGATGCAACTATTATCGTAGTATTGTTTTGATTCCCCCTCCTTGGCTTAGGCCTTTTTCAATATTATTCCTTCCAATAATTGGATGCAACTATTATCGTAGTATTGTTTTGATTCCCCCCTCCCTGGCTTAGGCTTTTTGTTGTACCAAAAAAAAAAGTGTATGAAATTGTTGAAAAAAGGTCCACATTGCCCCACATGAATATTTTTTCACTAACATAATTGGATGCAACCATTATAATAGTATTGTTTCGATTCTCCTTCTCTGGCTTAGGCTCTCTTCAATGTAATCTTTTCTGATGTACAAAAAAAAAAAGTGTATGAAATTGTTGAAAAAAGGTCCACCTCGCTCCACATGCATATTTTTTCACTAATATAATTGGATGCAACCATTATAATAGTATTGTTGGTTCTTCCTTTCAAATGATATTTATCATCTTATCTCATTTGCAAGAGTACAACTTCCAATATTTTTAAAATTACACATATACATGCTATTGTGGCATTCTTTTCTTTTTTTCCCTCACTTTGTTTTCCTTCCTCTTTCACCATTTGGTAATGTATTTTAGATAAAACCTCAAAACTAATGTATTTTATCTCTTTCACCTTTTTTTTCTTTTCAACTTATGCTTCTTGTGTTGTGGCTAGTCAAATTAGAAACAAAGAGTTCCTTTAGAAATATTAACTATCCCTTGATTCTGAAGTATCATAAACTTAGGTTAGCCCCAAAAATGAAAGTCCTCACTGAGGAAGATATCTATTGTTGAAGCCTCCATCAAAATGAGCACGACTGTTCTTGAATGCTTGGAAAGACACTATTTGACAAGTCTTCTATCATGTGGTAGCCAATTTGCAAGACTTTAGATAAGGACAAGTAATTTGAAGCACAGTTATTTTATGGGTGATGCGTAGTTTTTGTTTTGGCCTTCGTTTCTCCCTTTTTCCATGTATTCCCTTGAGCCAAAAAAAAAAAAAAAATAGCACTTCAAGAGAAGATCAAGAGGTAATTACTAGAAATTAGTTCAAAAATATTTCAAGAGAGCATCAAGAGGTGGTTAATAGAAGTTAATTCAAAATGCTTGGCATTTTAACATTAGGGTGGTTAGATACCATTTAAAGTAATTGTTGGTAGGTTTATAGTAGTTATTAGGGTGGTTATTGTTTTTATAGTAATAGTTCTTAGTTTAGGAGTAGCTGCAATTTAAAGTTTTCTTCAAGGTGGAGATGTTTCACAACTTGACTACAATCTAAGTTCTTGGTGGATTCATGTATTTTGGTTTATTCCATGTATTGATTCATTGTTTCTTACAATGGATCACTCTCGAGAGACTTAATTTGTAATTGTTGCTAACAATTTTTGTGGCCTTGTTGAAAGCCACAATACTACGGAAACAAAAAATTTCTCTCCGTTATACCTATGGAATGGAGATTTCCATTCAATTAATACTAGGTTGAAACCTCATTTAAATGGAAAATGAACCCACATCGTTTTAGCTTTTAAAGACTTTACAATACTAGGTCGTCTTGTAGAAATAAATAAAATCATTTGATATTTTTTTTTCCAAAACTAACTGAAGAAAACTTTTGTCTAAACTATTGGTCAGCACTTATGTAATGGGTCTATGCAGAGCAGCAATTGAAAAACAGAACCCCTCCAGTAACGAAAAATATGAATGCATAATACAGATATACATATCTATATAAAGAATATACATATAGATGTGCACATTTCCACCAATATATATATATATAGATGCGCACATTCATATATAGATGCGCAGATTTTCACCAATATATACATATAATAGATGTGCACATTTTCACCAATATATACATATATATAGATGTGCACATGAACATATATAAAAACAGAAAATAAAATATATCCAAATGAGTTCTCAAAAATCATTTCTAAATGTAAAACCATAGAGATACAGATACATATATATATATATATATATATATATCTGCATATGGATATACAGAACTTTGATTCTTAGAGCCAGGAAGAAGAAAAAAAAAACATGTATTGGACTACAGTGTATTAGGAGCAAACCATAGGGAAGACAGAAATTTTCTTGTGTTCTTTGAAAAAAAAATTTGTAAAATAATTATACTCACTTGTACAAAACGATATAGTATTGTAAAGTTTTTAAAAACTAAAGTGAGGTGGTTTCATGTGAACACAGCATGCTACACGTTTAAGTAAAAATAAATCACGTTGTTATGGCTAAATCTCAAAACTAGATGTAAGTGAAGCTTTTTGGAGAATTTCCCTAAAAAAAGGGGGGGTCGTATGTGTATCACTCCTCCTACCTTTACTATGATGAGGAAGCGGATTCCCTGGCTGCTGCAGCAGTTTTCAGTTCGGTCAAGCTGTAATTCCTGATCTTCTCATGCTTACATTGGATCCCTTTTCTGTTGGTTGCTGTTGCTTTGATTACTTCACAGTTTCAGATTATAGTTTGGCCCTATACCATGGGTTTCCTCTCAGTTACCCACTTTGAGCTTCTCCTCTTGTATGAAGTGTGCATGCCCTTTCATTATTCTGAACATGTGTGTGTTTGTATGTAATAACAGCAACGTTACCCGAAAAAGAAAAAAAAAACAATAAACAGTTTAGAGCTGCTTTTATAGGTGAAAGTAGTAGCTGAGTCACAAGTTCTCCCTGTAAATATTTTTCATTGTGAATGCCAAAATTTTACAATCTCAAACATTGACAGGCACAAATGCATTTGTACGAGTATAGTTAAGTAGGCGGGTGGTTCTTTCAGTGGCATATCTTTTTGTTGAAATCTAGTAGTGATTTAGACTTAAAATTTTACGCTACATATATATTATCTTCCCACATAACATACAAGGGGTCCTCAGTCCTCTGTTTTATGAGAGACTTCAAACAAGAGCAGTAGCAGTACTACTGAAAAAAGGCTTTTTTTTCCTCATTATTTTTCTCGCATCAATCAAACACAATAAATATAGACATATATATATATATATACGTATAATGTAATATATTTATGTGTTTTGATACATTTTCATTCCTTTTCACTTCTTCTAAAATCAATTAAAGAAAGAAAAACATTTAGTATCATTTGCTTTTGCATTCTTTTCCTCTGTATGTGTGTTCTATTTCTCAGGGTTTGTTTTAAAGTCTTCATCTGAACTTAAAACTGAAGGTAGTGTCACGAGAATAGCCAACTATAATGACATTGAAAAACTCAATTGAGGGCTACCTCGTATTCGCTTTCTTCTCCGCGTCATTGATCTGAGCAGGGGTCCACATCTGAGTCTAATTGGATGGACTTTCCTCTTCAGCTGCTATATCATTGGTGCAATCTTCCTCCGGAACCCGTTCAATTTGTTTAAGAATGATTTCTGCTTCTATTTCCAATTGTTGCATACAATCTTCAAAGGCCGCTACCAGCTCTGGGTCAAAGACGGAGTCCTCACTGCATTTTTTCCCTGCCAGAGGAGCTGGTGAGTCATAGCTGCCAAATTTAGGAGTGACATAGGCTCCAGGAGAGTAAACGTGGCCCCCTGCATGAAGCCGTTCCCTGAGACTTGCTAAAGTGGGGAATTCAATGGTGGATGGGATTTGGAGTGATTTTAGCCTCTTTGCAATAGCCTTTCTTTTCAGGCCTTTCTCAGAGATGTTTCCTTCATGAGCAACACCCTCAAAAGTTCTTAATTTCTCCATTGATTTGTAACTGTTAAGACTCAGAAGAACTTCTTTAGTTCTTGGCCCTGAAGTTAAGGGCTTGCTGGACTCGTCAGTCATGGAATTCTCTCTGATTAATTCTTTGTCCCTAAGGGATGATTGAGCACTTTCATGTATGTTAGAGCAACTGTAATCAGAACAGTAAGACTTCTTGGACGAACATTTAGAATGTGGAAGTTGCACTTTGGCTTCTGAATCATGCTCATTGCCAAACCCTGTTACCTGTTCCCGGACCAGCTGAATAGTTTCTACCATTGCATCATACTCGTCTACTGTGTGAAAGCTTCTAGAGCATAAAATACCCTTACTCCCCCATTTAGATTCATTGTCAGGAACTCGAGGAGACCTTTCATTCTCTGGCGACCAGTGACAGCTTTTATAGCGTGTAGCTTTGTCAATATCAAGTTGTTCTACCACTGGGGGTGATAGCAGGGAGATATCTGCATGCTGCATTTCTTGTTTTTCCTCGCGTTTTTCTAGCCTAGAAATCAACTCCCATGTATTGATGGTCTCTGTACTTGAAGGATCAAGAGCGGGTTTGGAGTGCGTGCTTGGTGACAAATTGGAACTCTCAGTTGGGAGATTGTTGCTTATTGTTTTAGCAGTCCAAACAAAAGCAAGGAATTGATCGCTGCCATTACTGTTAGTGGATAGTTCTTCCAGCACAGGAATGCCATCTGTTGTCCTCTGCAAGCTCAGGTTCATCTCTTGCTGAAAACTCATTGATCTTGTAATAACTTTTGACGAAATGCAACCCATTTGGATAAACGGTAAAAAATTGACCTTGTGCTGCACATGATACGGATAGTATGTTATAACTAGCTCAAAAACCTCAAATGCATGAAAGAGAGCATTTCAATAAGTAACTACATGTTAGTTTCAAGTATTCAAAACAGGATATCATAGCCCCATTCTTGCAATTTATAAGCAATTGTTGATCAAGTATATATCCGGAAGCACCAAGGCATGGTTTTTCACAGACATACATTAAGTCACAGTTGGGCCCTGTTTAGTGGTGAGGACAAACTAGATCCATGAAGTAGTTCCACAAAACTCCTATAATTTTTGGTCGTAAAAGTAGTAGTATCATTTTGTTTATTGCAAGAGTACTGGCATAAGCTAGTTGACATCAATGCTAGTTCTCCGAATTTGAGGGCTCTCTCCTTTTTACTTCACAATGACATGAGAAACATTTACGCTGTGTTTGAATCAGAAATTTGGTGAGGGAGATGGATATAAAATTACATATTGTGTTTGGTTGTTAGAGAAAGTAGAGTGGAAAAGTACAAAAAAGAAAAATAAGTAAAAATTTAGAATCTCAATTTCTTCTCTTTTACTTTCTTTTTTCTTTTCCTTGATAAATTTGAATTCCAAACATAGTATCAAGGCTCCAAAATTAAAGAAACCTGCATGATTTTATTATTTTTTCATCTTCTAATTTATTGTTGTTGTTGCTATGCACACTAATCTAGTACAACACAGAAAGTTATAAAATGAAAAAAGCAACAATACCAACACAAGCAGCATGCAGGATGACAGGACAATTACTTGATGTTCTTGTCTGATGAAACAAATTGACCAAGAGAAAAGAGGTAAGTGCAGCAAAGCAGAAATCTAATTAAAGATAAATCTACTGCATTCCCTGGTCAATAGAAATGGAAACTTAGAGGTGACTGGCGAGAACTCACCCCTGGAATACCAAAATCCAGTTGATTGAAAGAATCTCTTTCTTTTCTCTTTTTTTTTCTTCCTTTTTTTCTTTTTCTCAATTCCTCATTGTACGATGAAGAATTCGATGGAAAGAATGAATATATTCAGGGCTGAATTAAAAATTCAAATTTTGTGGAACTGACCTGATCGACCTGGGGTATCAACTGTCACCTCCAGATCTCAGCTAAGAGCTGCTGAGATCGAGCAGGCGCAGGCCAGCTTTGCTTTGACTGAAACCGTCACGTACTCTGGTGTAGTCGGGAATCGGGATCCTCCCAAGTCTGGTTGAGAACGAGTTACAGGTTTTTCAGGGTAAGCCTGTGGAGGAGCTCGTTTAGCTTTATATTAGCTAACATACAATGAAAGCTCAGCAGGAACTTGTCGTCAATCAAGGCCGTGGGAGGCGCAAGGACTTCGGTAAACAAAAGGAGACAGGCTTGACTCCCAAAAAGCTTCAAACTTTTTAACTGCTCAACTAGAAATGTACGTAATTAATTGAATACCCGTATGTATGACCTTTATCTCTCTTTGTCGCGCGCGCTCTCTCTCTCTCTCTCTCTCTCTCTCTGTGATACCCGACACCTTCACATGCCAAATTAAATATGACCTTTATGTACACTGTCGGCACAAAGGCAAAAGTTCTTGTAGGCATTCTCTTTAACAACTTCGTGACTGCCCGCATGTTGCCACTCTACTCTTTTTCTGCTCCAAATGCTGAGCGGTTCAAATGAGAAAAGCCATAAGCCACAAATTTATGAACTTATTGTTATAAAATTAAAAAAATATAGAGTAAGTAAAATAATTAAAATAAAATTAATTTTATTAAAATTATCAAATAATAATTAAATAGTTCTTTTAGAATTATTAGGGATAGATTTTTTTTTATCACTCAAGACTTCATTTCTATCATAAGACAAAATATAAAATACAACTTGAACTTGAATATTTTACCTACATCCTTTGTTTTCTTCTCTTTTTTGTATTTTTTTCTCTCCTCCTCTTTCTCTCTCTTTTCTTCTTGTGTTTCTTCTTTTCTTTTTTTTTGCGTACTTAAACTTTATTCAAAGCCTCCTTTTTATACATGCAGCTAATAGACATAAATGTTGGGTTAGCAGCCAACATATCCAGAGAAATATAGATAAATCACATGGGAGACTATTCCACTAAATATATCAAGTTGTTAATCACAAATTGTACAATCATTAAGTTGATGATCACAAGTTATACAATGAGCTTGATGAATGTTAGGTGCAATAAGCATCCTTCAGTCATCCACCATTGACTTTTCATAACACTTATTTATTTTTTTATTTTATTTTTTTGCATCGTCACGATGTTCTCCTAGTGTTTCTTAAGAATTGAGAATTTTTAGGGAGCTTGAAAGGTGTTTGGAAGAGTGAAGTATCACGTCCAGAAGTGTGCATGAAAATACACTTTTGCGGAGCGTCTGTGATACACTCCATGAACGTTCAAAAGTAGTAGTTTTTGGGTCACGCGATTGGGGCTTTCGGGAAGTGATCTCTCCGATCAAATTGTATTGATGGAAAGTGCTCTGGAAATAATTTTGAAAATTCCCTAATTTAGGTATTTCTCAAGTCGTTTGATGGTGCGTTATAATCAGGGAATTGAAGAAAAAGGGAACCTTAGCGAAGCATCTGTGAAACGCTCTAGGGGTTACTAAAAGTGGCAATTTTTGAGCCATGCGATCGGGGGTTTCAAGAAACTATCTATTCAATCGAGCCGTATCAATGAAAAGACCTATGGACAAGCTTTTGGGGATTCCTTGATTTACCCATTTCTCAAGTTATTTGACAGTGCGTTATGATCCAAGAATTTTAAAAAAAAAAAAAAAAAAAAAAAAGATAACCCTAGTGGAGCATCTGCAAGATGCTCCAGGGGACTTTCGTTGACTTGAAAGTGTTTAAAGTCACGAGGCGCACCTTGGATTGAACATGGGCGTATGATAGGATCTGCGGGTTTAGTACCTAGAGCCAGTGTGGTCTCAGGGCGTGCTCGGGCCACCAAGAGTGAAATGGTCATTTTGATAAAAATTGGTCTAAAAGGGTAAGGATGGATTGGAGTGGCATATTAAGCATGTCGGACTATTCAGGGACGGTCTTGAAAGGTGTTTTCATTGTTTGGTGAGATTTGTACTATGCTGGGATGCCTAGGGGCAAAATAGTCATTTTAACTGGAATTGACCAGAACGGAACCGGAATTGGTTAGGATGGCGTATTGAGTATGCCTAATTATTTAGGAACATTTTGGAATGGTGAACTTACCATCTTGAGGGATTTTAAACTTTTTCAAAGATGTGCCTGGAGGCCCAAGAGACAGGTTTTGTTATTTTTCACCGAGTCGGGCTAGCAGGCGCCGGTATTGCCCTAGGTGTTGGTTCCCTAGACTGTCCGGTCTTAAAAAGCTACCTGTGCGGTGTTGGTCCCTGAAACTGCCCGATCTAAAAGAGCTACCTATAAGATGGTATTGGTTCATAAGATTGCCCAATCTCAGAAAGCCACTTGAAAGGCAGTGTTGGTCCCCGAGATCGCTTGGTCTCGGAGAGCTACCGGATAATGGACATCCTACATTGGCAGGCTAGCAGGCACCAAAAGTGAACCATTTGGAATTTGATAAGGTGTTGGTTCCCGAGATTGCTCAATCACAGAAAGCTACCTGGATGGCGTTGGTTCTCGAGACTGCCTAGTCTTGAAAAGCTGCCTGGATGGCGTTTGTTCCCGAGATCGTTCGGTCTCGAAAAACTACCTGAAGTGCCTAAGGGCAATATGGTCTTTTGGCTTCAATTGGGCCCTACGTGCCTAGGAAGCGACCAATTGACTGGACTAGAATTTTAAAAATCGATTTGGGCTTGATGGTGTTATGACATTTTACTGGAAGACTGACGTGGATCAGAGATTGCCCAGCAGGTAAAAATGGGGTACTTACACACTAGTTGGTCAATCTTTGGTAAAGGAAAAGGGTCATTGGGGCACCTTGTTTAGGTCAGTGAAGTTCACGCATACCCGTCACTTTCTATTCTTCTTTTTCACCACAACTATGTTGGATAGCCAACGTGGATAGAAGACTTCTCTAATTGCCCCTACTTCAAGGAGCCTTTCTACCTCCTCAATTACTACATCTACGTATTGTGTAGTTGCCCTCCTTCCTTTCTGCACCACAGGTCAGCACTGTGGGTCAACATTGAGTCTATGGTAGGCTACCTCTTAATCAATTTCTGGCATGTCATAGGGGGTCCAAGCAAATGTTTTAATGTAGCGCGTCAATAGCTCAATCAACCAATTTTCTTCATTTTTGGGTAGAGATATGCCGATCACAAAGTACTTCTCATTGTTATGTCGATCTATCTCTACCCTTTTTAGGTCTTCTATTACCTTTTTTTAGGGTGTCTACCTGACATCATCAATAGTGGGCGTGTCTTTATGGAGCTCTATCATCTGCACTTTGCCTTTTTTTTTTCCTTTATAGCACAAGCTACCAGAAAACACTGCTTTGTGGCCATCTGATCTCCTATGATTTCCTTGACTCCTTTAGGAGTTGGTAAGTGAATTAATTGGTGGTAGATGGATGCTATAACCTTCATAAGGTGCAACCACGTCTGACTTATGATTGCATTGTAGGGGGATGGCATGTTAAAATTTAAAAATTCAGTCTGAAGTGTAATTCCTCCTGCGGCCATGGGTATTGTCACCTTTCCTAGTGGCCATACCGGGTTTGAACTAAAGTCAATCAGGGGGTTGAGAGATGGCTGTAAATCAGAATCTTTTAATTCCAACTTCTTAAAGAGATTGTAATACATGATCTCAGATGAGCTTCCTTGGTCAATTAGAAATCTCTTGACGTAGCAATTCCCTAGATGCAATGTCACTATTAGTGCATCATTGTAGGGCATCTGAACTCCTACTAAATCATCACCAATAAAATTTATAGCCTTAGTACTTTTGCTGACCTTAACCTTTTTGGTCAGGGGCTCAATTTGCATCACTTGTCTCAAGTGTGCTACTTTTTGAGATAAATCTGTGCCAACTCGGCGAATCCGTGCAATGCTGCAATTACTTGGGGTGGCTCTATCAGTGCTGCCTTCTATGGGGCACCATCTTATTTTTTCTGCTCAACTTCTTACTTAGTCTTTTCTCGGTCACTGTACTAGTCGAGGTGGCCAACTTTTGCCAGTTCTTCCAAGTGATTTTTGAGGTGCCAACAGTGCTCTGTCTAGTGCCCCTTTTTCTTATGGTAGGAGCAAAATTTTCTTTGGTCCTGAGTTGCGGGGATCTCTTGCCAACTTCAAGAGCCACTTAAAAAAGGGCTTGTCCTGAATCTGGGGCAGAATCTTGTAAATTGGGTTTTAAAGTTCGTGTTAACTCATCTAAATGCTTTTCTGTCCTGATTATTGTTTTCTTCTAGTTGGGGCTTCTTGTTCTCCCTCGTCTTTCTTATCTGATTTGTCACCAACCTTGTCTTGGATTGGTTATGCAACATCTTCTTCCACTTTGGCGTACTGCTCAATTCTTAACATAAGCTCCTGTACCTCGGTCGTTGGTTTCTTCATCAGGGATTGCCTTAATCTGTACTCCATAGGCAAGCCGATCTTGAATTGTGCGACTGCTAATTGCTCGCTGCACTATTCAATTTCGTTATAGGCTTCCTAATAATGCCTTGCATATACTTGTTAGCCCTCTACATCCTTCTTCTATATGGTTAGTGTCGCGCTCAGATTTTTCGCGCTCGAGGAATATACACACAAGCGGAAAAAATATTGTACTCTCTCGTTAGAACTCACCCTCCTAGAAGAATGAATGCGACTAGGTTTGAATTGAAAATAAATTTGAACAAAAGGTTTTTAGAAAAGATTTGGAGTCGCCACCTAACTTGATTAAGGTGAGTTAGGTCACCTAAAAACTAAGCGTAATCCGAAAACTACACTTAGGGTTTTGGAGAAACGATTTTAAAAATATCTCCTCAAGAGAGGGTTTTTAAGAAAAACAGGTTATTTGGCAACCTTTAGAAAATATTTAAGCCCTTTTTGAAAAATAACTCCTTTTTAGTCTTTGAAATCAATGATCTAGGTTCGGAGGTTGGTTACGTGTAGGGAAGACGTACTAAGCCATCACCCTACCCCACCGTTTCGGTACCTACGTGTCAATCTACCCTAGATTTATCTATGAGAGTCTTCAACTAACTACTGTTCAATCCTATCCACTTTGAAAAAGAATGTTTGAAAAAGACATGATGCATGATATGCAAGTGCAAGAAAAGAAAGTTAATTTGGAAATAGATTTAGAAAGAGATTTGAAAAGATGAATTTGATTTGATTTTAGAAGAGATTTGAAAAGATAGAATTGAACTTGGAAAGTTTTGAAAAATTAGAAATAAAAATTTGGAAATAGTAATTTAGAATTGGAAGTTTGAAAATAGAATGGAGATTTGAAAAGATTGTGGAATTTGAGATTTGGAAAATGTGGAAACCGCATCCTTGAGGGTTGCCTATGTATCCTTTTGGAGGAATCAAGTCGATCGTAGTTCGGACAAGAGTCCGATTGAAAATAGAAGATATGATTGGAAGAAAGAGATTGAATTGAAAATTGGATTTGATTTGAACTTAGAATAGAAGATTGGAAATTGGAATTATTTTGGAAAGATTGAGGTTTAGGAAACCTAGACTTAGCAAAGATGAGATTTAGGAAAGACTAGAGGTTTAGAAAGATTTGACTCGAATGTTAGACTTGTAAGATTTAGGAAATGATTAGATTTAGGAAAGATTCGAATTAGGAAAGGTTCGATTAGAAAAGTTTCATTTTAGGAAAGTTTTCAAATTAGGAAAGTTTTCGAATTAAGAACGTGTTGGAATTGGGAAAGTTTTCATTTTAGGAAGGGTTTTGAAATTAGGAAGTTTTGAAAGTTGGAAAGTTTAGAATTTGGAATGTTTGAAATAGGGAAGTTTTGCAAGTAAGAAAATTTTGAGTTTAGAAAATTTTTAAATTAGGAAAGATTTGAAGTTTAAGGAAAGTTTAAAATTTAAAAAGATTTAGGTTTAGAAAGTCTTAACTTAAGAAAGCTTTGAATTTGAAAAAATTTGGAATTTAAAAAGTTTAAGATTTAGAAAGTTTTAGAGTTTGAATTTTAGAAAATCTTGAGATTAGGAAAGGTTTGAGTTTAGGAGAGATTTGAAAACCTAGATTTGGAAAGGGATGGAATTAGGAAATGTTGAATTAGGAAAAATGTGAAAGTTGAGTTTTAAAATTTAGGAAAGATTTTTATGTTCAAATTTTGGAAACTTAAGATTTAGGAAAGTAAAAGATTAGGAAGAAATTGAATTAGGAAAGATTTGGATTAGGAAGGGTTACAATTCCTATTTCCTAAAATAAGGGATTGGATTTTGTTTCTAAAAGAAAAGGTTTGATTTTGTTTCCAAAAAACGGAGGATTGGATCTAGTTTCCCAAACGGGAGATTGGATTTGGTTTCCTAAAGGGAAGATTTGATTTGACAAGGATTTGAAAAGGGAAGTTTTAGAAACCCTAGATTTGGAAGACTATAGTTTTGATGTAGAAAAGAGGTTTTGGAAATATGCAATTTTGATGTAGAAAATAGGGGGCTTTGGAAACCTAGGTTTGAAGGCAAGTTTGAAAATCATATTTTTGGAAATAAAATTAGGGTTTCCTAATTGTTAGCTCTAAGGCTTGACTTGGGCTCTAAGAAAGGAGTTTTTGGAAAGTGTGCTTTTGGAAACAAGTTTTTGGAAGGAAATCCTAGAGAGGAGTTTCTAAAGGGAAGATTTTGGAGGACGAGTTTTTTAGAAAGATTTTTGGTAGAAGATTGTTGGAGAGAGGTTTTGGAAAGATTGTTAGGGAACGTCTTTAGAAAGTGGATTTTAAGGAAAGTATTTTGGAGAGAAGTTGAAAAAAAGGAGTTTTGAAAAATAGATTTTTGGAGGGAGTTTTTGAAAACAACTTTGGAAAGGAGAGTTTTAGGAAAGTATGTTGAAAAAGAGGTTTTTAGGAAGAGAGACTTTTGAAAAGAGAGTTTTTAGAAGGTATAAAAATGTCTCATTTTTCTAAAGCGATTCTAACCATAAGAAGGCTCGAACCACTTTAAAAAAGTGGTTTTAAAAACAACAAGAGTTGAAAATATGGACCATATTGGTCACTTTGAATGTAACACTTTCCTAAAGCAACCCTAGCTATGGAAAGGCTAGAACCACCCTAGAATTGTGATTTTAAAAACAAGTTTTGAAAAATGAGATTTTGACGCAATTTTGAAAACAAGTTTAATGCAAATTTTGGAAACGAGTTTGAAAACGATTTTTGGAAGATGCAATATCATGATATGCACAATGCAAATTTGGGGTCGTGAACATACAAGGTTAAGGTTTCACCACATAATCAAGGGGGCCGAACCCACGTGGTCTCCGGTTAGACTAAAAGAAAGCCCCCAACACGGTGACCCTCCAATAGTCCAATCCTACACATGGACCGGGAATCCCCTTATTTCAAGCATGCAAAGAAATGGGGGAAAAGAGATGGGAGATTAAAATAGAGAAAACCCAAGTGGGTTAGGAGAGAGAAGAGAGAAGGGGGAAGTACAGAAACATAAAACGAAAGCCTACCTTGTGTCTTGTTTATTTTGCGCGCCTTGCTTTTCTTCGGTCTTCGTCTTGATTTTCGTCTTCAATCTTCAAGAGTTTGTCTTCAATCTTCAAGGCCTCAGTTTGCAGCACTTTAAGTCTTCAAAGGAAGGTTGGAGGCTAGTGTATAAGTGTATAGGAGTGTGTATGAATGTCGCGCCCAAATTTTTCGCCCTTGAGGAATACTCACACAAGCGGGAAAAATGTTGTACTCTCTCGTTAGAACTCACCCTCCTAAAGAATGAGTGCGACTAGGTTTAAATTGAAAATTGATTTGAATAAAGGGCTTTTGGAAAAAGATTCGGAGTCGCCACCTAACTTGATTAAGTTGAGTTAGGTCACCTAAAAACTAAGCATAATCCGAAAACTACACTTAGGGTTTTGAAAAAACCATTTTGAAAATATCTCCTCAAGAGAGGGTTTTTAAAAAAATAAGTTGTTTGGCAACCTTTGGAAAACATTTAGCCCTTTTTTGAAAAATAATTCCGTTTTGGTCTATGAAAACAGTGATCTAGGTTCGGAGGTTGGTTACGTGTAGGGAAGACGCACTAAGCCATCACCCTACCCCGCCCTTTCGGTACCTACATGTCAATCTACCCTAGATTCACCTATGAGAGTCTTTAACTAACTAATGTTTAATCCTATCCACTTTGAAAAATAATGTTTAAAAACTATCATGATGTATGATATGCAAGTGCAAGAAAAGATAATTGAAAAATAAATTTGGAAAGAGATTTGATTTGATTTGAAAAGGAAGAGATAGAAGTTTGAATTTGGAAAGAAGATTTTGGGAATTGAAAATAGAGATTTGGAAATAGAAATTTGAAATTGAAAGTTTGAAAATAGATTGGAGATTTGAAAAGATTATAGAATTTGAGATTTGAAAAAGAGTTGTGGAAATAGAAACTTGAAAAATGTTGTGGAATTTGAAATTTGAAAAAAGTTGTGACCGCACCCGTGAGGGTTGCCTACGTATCCTTTTGGAGGAATCAGGTCAGTCATAGTTCGAACAAGAGTCCGATTGAAAATAGAAGAGTTGATTTGAAAAAGAGATTGAATTAGAAATTGGATTGAAAGATTGAAAGATTGAAAGATTGAACTTTGATTGGAAGATTTGAAGAGACTTGACTTTGGAAAACTTGGTTTTCGGAAACCTAGACTTAGGAAAGAGAGAATTTAGGAAGGATTTGAGATTTAGAAAAATTTGACTCAAATATTGGACTTGGAAGATTTAGGAAATGATTGGATTTAGGAAAAATTTGAATTAGGAAAGTTTCAAATTAAGAAAATATCCTTTGAGGAAAGATTTGGTTTAGGAAAGTTTCAATTTACGAAAGTGTTCGAATTGGGAAAGTTTTCATTTTAGGAAAGGATTTGAAATTATGAAGTTTTGAAAGTTGGAAAGTTTGGAATGTTTTGAAATAGGGAAGTTTTAAAAGTAAGAAAGTTTTGAGTTTAGAAAATTTTAGATTTGGAAAGATTTGAAATTTTAGGAAAGTTTAGAATTTAGAAAGTTTTTAGATTTAGAAAGTCTTAACTTAAGAAAGTTTTGAACTTGAAAATTTTCATTTTAAGAAAGGTTTTGAAATAGAAAATGTTTGAAAACTTAGATTTGGAAAATTGAGATTTGGAAAGAGGTAGAATTAGGAAAGATGTGGAAGTTAAGTTTTAAACTTTAGGAAAGATTTTTATATTCAACTTTTGAAAACTTAAGATTTAGGAAAGTAAAGGATTAGGAAGGATTTGAACTAGGAAAGATTTGGATTAGGAAGGGATTGGATTTTGTTTCTAAAAGGGAAGGTTTGATTTTGTTTCCAAAAATGAAGGATAGGATCTAGTTTCCTAAACAGGAAGATTTGATTTGACAAGGATTTGGAAAGGGAGGAGTTTTAGAAACCTTAGATTTGGAGGACTATAGTTTTGACATAGAAAAGAGGTTTTTAGAAACCTAATTTTGACATAGAAAACAAGAGTTTTTGGAGACCTAGGTTTGGGGCAAAATTGAAAATCACGTTTTTGGAAAGAAAATTAGAGTTCCTAATTATAGGTTCTAGAGCTTGACTTGGGCTCTAAGAAAAGAGTTTTTGGAAAGTGTGTTTTTTGGAAACAAGTTTTTGAAAGGAAATCCTAGAGAGGAATTTCTAGAGGAAAGATTTTGGGAAGAGTTTTTAGAAAAGTAAATTCTGGTAGAAGATTATTAGAGAGAGTTTTAGGAAAGTGAATTTAGGGAGTATTTTTAGAAAGTGAATTTTGAGGAGAGGATTTTAGAAAGGAGTTGAAAGAGAGAAGTTTTGAAAAATAGATTTTTGGAGGGAGTTTTTGAAAACAACTTTAGAAAGAAGAATTTTGAGAAAGCACGTTGAAAAATGAGGTTTTAGAAAAAAAAAACTTTTGAAATGAGAGCTTTTTGGAAAGTATAAAAACGTCTCACTTTCCTAAGGCAATTCTAACCATAAGAAGGTTATAACCACTTTAAGAAAGTGGTTTTGAAAACAATAAGATTTGAAAATATGGACCATAAAAGTCACTTTGAATGTAACACTTTCCTAAAGCAACCCTAGCCATGGAAAGGCTAGAATCACCCTAGGACTGTGATTTTGAAAATATGTTTTGAAAAAGGAGATTTTGATGCAATTTTGAAAACAAGTTTAAAAACGATTTTGAAAACAACTTTGAAAATAACTTTTGGAAGAATGCAAGAATCATGATATGCACAATGCAAGTTTGGGGTCGTGAACATGCAAGGTTTAGGCTTCACCACATAATCAAGGGGGCCAAAACCACGTGGTCTCTGGTTAGCCTAAAGGAAAGTTCCCGACACGGTGACCCTTCAATAGTCTAATCCTATACATGGACCGGGAGTCCCCTTGTTTCAAGCATGTAAAGAAAGGGGGGACAATAGATGGGGGATTAAAATAGAGAAAACCCAAGTGGGTTAGGAGAGAGAAGAGAGAGGGGGGAAGTGCGGAAATTTAAATAGAAAGCCTACCGTATGTCTTGTTTATTTTGTTCGCCTTGCTTGTCTTCGATCTTCATCTTGATCTTCGTCTTCAATCCTCAAGAGTTGTCTTCAATCTTCAAACTTCAGATTGTAGCTCTTCAAGTCTTCAAAGGAGGGTTGGAGGCTAGTGTATAAGTGTATGGGGGTGTGTATGAGTGTATATGAGGTTTAGGGTTTAGTGTATAGTGGCTAGGGTTTAGAAAACCTAAAGAAGTTAGGGTTTAGGGAGTGTTCGAACTCTGTATATCAAATATTGGTGTTTTTAAACTGAGTTTGCGGACCCCTTTCATGCTGGAAGAGGCTATGTATTTATAGAGAGAGGAATGCACTGGCGCCTGTTACAGTGGCGCTAGGCCAAAAATTACACTGGCGCCACTAGAAGTGGCGCCAGGCCATTTTTTGGCTTGGCGCCACTAGCAGTGGCGCCAGCCATTTAGGAAATGTTTAAAATCGGCAAGCAACGTATCTTTCACTAGATTTGGGCGCCTGTACTAGTGACTGCCATGCAATTTTTAGCCTAGCTTCACTAGGAGTGACTTCGGAAAGTTCGGGAATGATTTGAAGAGGCTAGGAATGACCCGGAAGGCCGAAAAAAAACAGGAATACTTAGAATAGTGTCCCAGAGGTATTTCATTTAAAAAATAAGGATAGTATGCGTCGGAAGGGTTGACCGAGCCTTTAGGGGTAAAACGGTCAATCGGGCCGAAAAGCTGCCGGGACGAACTCAGACTGTCCCGAAAGAAGACTCGAGATTTGGAAACATTATTCAGAATGTTTTCAAAGATTTCCGGTTTGATACCCAGAGCCGGTGTGGTCGAAAAAGGCGACCGGCCCTCTAGGGGTAAAACAGTCATTTTGCACCGGGCTTGCCGGAATTGACTCGGAATGATCCGAGAAGATAGAAGAAGGTTGATAATACTATAAGAAGCAATCTCGGGAAGTTACCATTTGATTCCCAGAGCCGGTGTGGTCGGAAAAGGTGACCGGCCCATTAGGGGCAAAACGGTCATTTCGCATCGGGTCTGCCGGAACTGACTCGGAATAATCTGAAAGATAAAGAAAGGTTGAAATTACTATAAAAAGTATTCTCGGGAGGTTACCAGTTTGATACCAAGAGCCGGTGTGGTCGGAAAAGGCGACCGACCCACTAGGGGCAAAACAGTCATTTCGCACCGGGTTTGTCGGAACTGACTCGGAATGATCCGAAAAGATAGAGGAAGGTCGGGAATACTATAAGAAGTATTCTTGGGAGGTTACCAGTTTGATACCCAGAGCCGGTATGGTTCCCGGAAGTTCGGATGCCTAGGGGCAAAATGGTCATCTTGACCGGAAAGTCTCAAAAAAGGCCCAAGGGGCCGTTTGGTCATTTTTCACCGAAGTGGGCTAGCAGGCACTGGTTTTGACCTGGGTTTTGAGTGTTTTTTCCACTCTGACGGCGGTCGTTGTGACACAGGGGTTTGTTGGCAATTCTCTATATCGACCTGTTTGCAAGTATTTCCGCTACTCTGACGGTTGCGATATTTGCGAGTATTTCCACTACTCTGACGGTTCACGATCATTCCTGAGACTGCCTGATCTCGAGAAGCTGCTAAAGGGGACTTAGCGCCTAAGAAGTCAATTTTCTCGAAAGGCATGCCTAAACGGACATTTCTGCATTGGTGGGCTAGCAAGCACCAAAGGTGGACCGTTCTATCATCTAGGGGACTTGGGGTCTCGTCCCGGTCGAAAGGTTTAAAGGGACTTACCATTTCGAAGAGATTTTTTTTTAAAAATGTGTCGAACTGTCTCAAGGAATAAACTGTCTCGAGAGAGGGGTTGGAAAGGGGTCTTATCGTCTTCGGAAAGACGTGCCTAATTTGGAACCGTCTCGAGGAATAAACTGTCTCGAGAGAGGGATTGAAATTGGAAAGGGGACTTACCGTCTTCGAAAAGACGCACCTGATTTGGAACCGTCTCAAGGAATAAACTGTCTCGAGAGAAGGATTGGAATTGGAAAGGGGACTTACCGTGTTCGGAAAGACACGCCTGATTTGGAACCGTCTCGAGGAATAAACTATCTCGAGAGAGGGATAAGAATTGGAAAGGGGACTTACCGTCTTCAAAAAGACGCGCCTGATTTGGAACCGTCTCAAGGAATAAACTGTCTCAAGAGAGGGGTTGGAATTGGAAAGGACAATGCCCCTAAGGGATTTTGGTCATTTCGCCTCTATTTGGGCCTAGTGGGCCCGCGAAGCGATGGATAGATGAGATTTGGACTTGGAGAGTTGGTTTCGATTAGAATACGTTCATATTGACTTGAATACAAGTTTGGACGGAGCGTAGACTGTCGAGCAGTCAAAAATGGGGTGCTTACAATGAGTGTATAGGAGGCTAGGGTTTAGTGTATGGTGGCTAGGGTTTGGAAAACCTAGAGAAGCTAGGGTTTTAGGAGTGTACGAGCTCTATATATCGAATATTGGTATTTTTAGATTGAATTTGTGGACCTCTTTCACGCTGGAGGAGGCTCTGTATTTATAGAGATGGGATAGACCTGGCGCCTGTTGCAGTGGCGCCAGGCCAATTTTCCTCTTAGCGCCACTACTAGTGACACCAGCCAGTTAGGAAAGTGTTTAGGTCAGCAAGCAACGTATCTTTGACTAGATTTGGGCGCCTGTACTAGTGATTAACATTCAAGTTTTAGCCTGGCTTCACTAGGAGTGACTCCGGAAAGTCCGGGAATAAATTTGAGAGACCGGGAATGATCCGGAAGGCCAAAAAAGAGCAGGAACACTTAAAACAATGTCCTAAAGGTATGTGACTTGAAAAGTGAGGATAAGATGTGTCGAAAGGGTTGACCGGGCCTTTAGGGGCAAAACGGTCAATCGAATCGGGAAACTGTTGGGATGAACTCGGACTGTCTCAGAAGAAGACTCGTGATTTGGAAACATTATTCAAAATGTTCCCAAAGGTTTCCAGTTTGATACCCAAAGCCGATGTGATCGGAAAAGGTGACCGGCCCACTAGGGGCAAAACGGTCATTTTGTACCGGGTTTGCCAGAATTGACTCAGAATGATCCGGAAGGATAATGAAAGGTTGAGAATACTATAAAAAGTATTCTCGGGAAGTTACCGGTTTGATACCCAGAGCCGGTGTGGTCGAAAAACGAGACCGGCCCACCAGGGGCAAAACAGTCATTTTGTACCGGGTTTGTCGGAATTGACTCGAAATGATCAGAAAAGATAGAGGAAGGCTGAGAATACTATAGGAAGCATTCTTGGGAGGTTACCGGTTTGATACCCAGAGCCAGTGTGGTCCCCGGGGCGTTCAGATGCCTAGGGGTAAAATGGTCATCTTGACCGAAAAGACTCAAAATTGACCCGACACTGACTAGAAGGCGCCTAATCATGCCGGATTGCTTTTAAGACAATCTTAGACGGTTGGACTCACCGTTCTGAGGACTCAGGTGTGTTCTCGAGAAACGTATCGGAAAAGGCCCAAGGGGCAGTTTGGTCATTTTTCACCGAAGTGGGTTAGCAGGCACCGGTGTTGACCTGGGTTTTGAGTGTTTCCGTCACTTTGACGGCGGTCGCGTGATAAAGGGGTTTGTTGGCAATTCCCTATATCGACCTGCTTGTGAGTATTTTCGCTACTCTAACGGTTATAATGTTTGTGAATATTTTCGCTACTCTGACGGTTCGCGATCAGACTGTCTGATCTTAGGAAGCTGCTAAAGGGACTTAGCGCCTGAGAAGTCAACTTTCTCGAAAGGCGTGCCTAAACGGACATTTCTGTATTGGCAGGCTAGCAAGCACCAAAGGTGAACCGTTCTACCATCTAAAGGACTTGGGGTCTCGTTCCGGTCGACAAGTTTAAAGGGACTTACCATTTTGAAGAGATTTTTGTCGAAAAACATGTCAAACAGTCTCGAGGAATCAACTGTCTCGAGAGAGGGATTGGAATTGGAAAGGGGTCTTATCGTCTTCGAAAAGACGTGCCTGATTGGGGTAGATTTACCGTCTCGAGGAATCAACTGTCTCAAGAGAGGGATTGGAATTGGAAAGCGGTCTTATTTTCTACGGAAAGACATGCCTGATTTGGAATTGGAAAGGAGACTTACCATCTTCGGAAAGACATGCCTGATTTGGAACTTGGAAAGAAGACTTACCATCTTCAGAAAGACGCGCCTGATTTGGAGATTTATCGTCTCGAGGAATCAACTGTCTCGAGAGAGGGATTGGAATTGGAATTGGAAAGGACAATGTCCTTAAGGGCATTTTGGTCATTTTGCCTCTATTTGGGCCTTGTGGGCCCACGAAGCGATGGATAGACAGGATTTAGACTTAGAGAGTTGGTTTTGATTGGAATTCGTCCATATTGACTTGAGTATAAGTCCGAGCGGTTAAAAATGGGGTGCTTACAATTAGCAAGTAATCTACCTCATTTGGCTCCTTACTGTTTGCAATAAAACGGGTGGTGAATAGCTCGGCAAGCTATTTTCAACTTGCTATTGATCTGGATGGCAATTTGTCGAACCATTGCAAAGCTACTTCCCCAAGACTTAAACGAAAAACCCGACACATTAAGGACTTGTCTCTACTCCACAGTGCCATTATTTGTTTGTAGTGTCGAACATGACTGACGAGATCAGATTTCCCATCATAGGCAGTAAACTTTGGCGGCGTAAACTTCTTTAGAGGTCGGAGGGCCTTAATTTCCTCTTTCAATAGAGTAGATGCAATCTAATCAAGGGCCCTTCTGACTAAATTATGGGTCGTCTATCTAGTATGGTGCTTATCATGGTTATCTAGCCGTTTGTTCATCCATTGGTCCCAATCTTGTTGTTCTGGCTCGACCCTTGCCAGATCTCTTACGAGTGGGGTCTAATTCCTCCCACGATGTCGCTCTTCTTGTCTAACCTTGTAATTGTTGGCCCAAAAGGCAACTTAAGAGGGGGGTGAATTGGGTTGTTCAAAAATAATTGCAATTAAGATCATTTAAAAATAATCTAGGCAATGAAACAGTGATTCAAGATATATGCAATGCAACAAAACCAAGCAAGAAATGAAAGCAAAGCACAAGAGAGAAACACCAAGAATTACCGAGGTTTAACCATAACTTGTGGTCTACATCCTCATCTCAAGATCCCCTTGAAGTCTTCCACTATGCAATGTCCAATTATAAAGTAGAGGCTAGTTGAGGTGCCTAGCTTACTCTCCTTAAAGCTTACACCTGAGCTTCAATGCTACAAGAATTTTGTTCAAGCTTTCTTAAACTTACAAGTGTTTTTTTTTTTCACAAGAAAACACTCAAACTCTCACTTACAAATGTAAAAAAAGATATACAATTGAAGTACACACTCTCTATGAAGAGTAGATGAGAATTGAATGGCTTACTAAATGTTAACTCTTAAAGACAAAAAGAATTTTCAGTAAATGTAAGGGATTGTTAGCTCTTGATGATCAAAGGATGGAACAATCTTGTATCTCATATCCATAAATGCATTTTGAGGCTTGTATATAAAGCCCTAAATTGATTTCACCCGTTGGAGGTAATTGAAGGCTCATTTAATGCAAGTTCAAACATTGACAACGTTTAAAAATATAGCCGTTAGTCCCCAGATGTCGACACCTAACTTATGTGTCAACACATCGAACCCATATGTCGACACTTGATTATCCATTCTTCAAGTATTGGCCTTTGTCCTTATGTGTCGACACTTCAAATCCATGTGTTGACATATCACCCAGAAAATTTCTTCCATGCTTTCCTTGATCAAACATAGATTCAAAAACACTTTAAGATCTTTAAGGAATCTTCTCTTTGGGGTATAGTAATTTTTCAAAACCTTCAATCCAATGTGGTTATTCAAGAAAGTCTTCAATTCAAGTTGGATTGAATTTATTTTGGTTTCTCCCAAAACTTTTCTTGGATTCTTCACAGAGTCTTTGCAAACAAGATGAATTCTCCTTTTGAACACCTTCAATCTCTTCAAATTTATATCAACTTCATTGAGTCTTTACAAGCTTAATGAAATCTTCTTTTGAATACCTTCAATCTCTTTGAGTTCACATCGATGGTTTAATATTTGAATAGGTGTTATTGCTCTAGTTTGGTGCATTGCTCAATTCCTAAGTTGTTGTGTATCCATTTTGACATTCATTATACTTTAGGTGTAAAATATATTTTCTCATTGATCTGCACACTAATTAAATTCATTAGTAAACTAACACAAGATTTAGTTATCATCAAAATCAAGGTGTGGAGTTAACAATCTCCCTCTCTGTTTTGCAACTGATGCTTCCAAGAAAAATATCCTTTCTTTTTGTTCTTTTATCCAAAACAATCCTCAAAGAATTTTTATTAAAAGATTTTTTTATCAAAGCAAGTCTCAATTCATAGCAATTCCAAAATTAAGTGGAGGGAAATTTTTTTTTCCTTTATCATTTTACTCCCCTGAAGAGCATGCTTGATAATTCTTCATATAAACCATTTCAATCTTCTCCATTTATCATTCAAAATTAATCATTCTTACCATTCAACATTAATCATTCCATTCTTTTCCATAGTTCCTGTAAACATTAATTAGTCTTATGTCCATTCTTCTCTCCCTTTTTGTCAATTCATCAAAATGATAAATAAAAGTTTATAACAGAGAGAGGTACAATAGTGAAAAATCTTAAAACAGGATAATGTGTATAAACAGGGCAGCAAGCACTGTATTCAATCATCAAAGCATCAAGCTTTGGTAACAAGAGATTAGACAATAATCATATTTCATCCGTAAAATCATTACAAAAGATTAGTCAATTAATTATCTACAAAATATTACAAGAGAGATTGTCTTTGAGGACGACATGTCATCCTTTAACAAAAATGCATATAGATGCAAGAATGAGAATGCAAATGTGAGAGAGAGATGGGACAAGGGTAGGTGATTTCAGTGGGGAGAGGCTGGTGGTGAAGTGGTTAGGAAAAGGGGGCTGTCTTGGGTGTTAAGAACTTCTTTCCGAGCTTATTCCTCAACCTATATTTATGTCAAAGAGAAGATGAAAGAGGGGCATCAAATTCAGTTACCGAAGAGTCTTCCTCTTAGTCTTGCTCCTTTGCTTCTATCCCTTTTTCAACATTTTCTCCTTCTTCAGCTTCTTATGCCTCTTCTTCCCCACCATCTCTTTCTTCTTCAGCCTCCTCTTTTTCTCCTTCTTCTTCTCCTTCTCTAATTTCTTCCTCATTTTCTTCTTCTACTTCTTCCTCCTCATCTCCTTCTACTTCATCATTTTTCTTTTCCCATGTCTTAGAATTTTCACTTCCTTTTTGAATTCTCTGAATTTTTTTTCCACAAAAAATATTCTTATGGCAGCAATGTCTGCCTTCTTATTCAATCTTTTTGGGAGACTCCATTACCTGAGCCATAAAAGCATTCATTTCCCATTCACTTCCTTCAAGTTCCTAATTCAAATTTCTCTTAGTACTCCTTTGCCTAGAACTACTCCCAGATGGAGTCTTTTCCTTTGAAACATTGCCTCCACCAGCTTTCTTAGAACTTCTTTCCCAGCTTATTCCTCAGCCTATATTTATGTCAAAGAGAAGATGAAAGAGGGGCATCAAATTCAGTTGCCAAAGAGTCTTCCTCTTGGTCTTGCTCCTTTGCTTCTATCCCTTTTTCAACATTTTCTCCTTCTTCAGCTTCTTGTGCCTCTTCTTCCCCACCATCTCTTTCTTCTTCAGCCTCCTCTTTTTCTCCTTCTTCTTCTGCTTCTCTAATTTCTTCCTCATTTTCTTCTTCTACTTCTTCCTCCTCATCTCCTTCTTCTTCCTCCATCATTTTTCCTTTCCCATATCTCGGCATTTTCACTTCCTTTTTGAATTCTCTGAATTTTTTTCCACAAAAAATATTCTTGTGGCAGCAATGCCTGCCTTCTTATTCAATTTTTTTGAGAGACTCCATTACCTAAGCCATGAAAGCATTCATCTCCCATTCACTTCCTTCAAGTTCCTGATTCAAATTTCTCTTGGTACTCTTTTGCCTAAAACTACTCCCAGAGGGAATCTTTTCCTTTGAAGCACTGCCTCCACCAGCTTTCTTAGAACTTCTTTCCGAGCTTATTCCTCAGCCTATATTTATGTCCAAGAGAAGAGGAAAGAGGGGCATCAAATTCAGTTGCCGAAGAGTCTTCCTCTTGGTCTTGCTCTTTTGCTTCTAACCCTTTTTCAACATTTTTCCTTCTTCAGCTTCTTGTGCCTCTTCTTCCCCACCATCTCTTTCTTTTTTAGCCTCCTTCTCTTCTTCTCCTTCTTTTTCTCCTTCTTCTTCTCCTTCTCTAATTTCTTCCTCATTTTCTTCATTTTCTTTTTCTACTTCTTCCTCCTCATCTCCTTCTTCTTCCGCTATCATTTTTTCTTTCCCATGTCTTAGCATTTTCACTTCCTTTTTGAATTCTCTGACTTTTTTTTTCACAAAAAATATTCTTGTGGCAGCAATGCCTGCCTTCTTATTCAATTTTTTTGAGAGACTCCATTACCTGAGCCATGAAAGCATTCATCTCCCATTCACTTCCTTCAAGTTCTTGATTCAAATTTCTCTTGGAACTCCTTTGCCTAGAACTACTCCCAGAGGGAGTCTTTTCCCTTGAAGCACTGCCTCCACCAGCTTTCTTAGGAGTCTATTTGTTGTTCTTAGGAGTGTACCCCATTCTCTTGAGAGCCTTTTCATTATACTCATTGCTAATGGATTTGGGGGTTCTCTTTTTCTCATTACTCAAATCAATATTGAATTGTTTGAAAACTTTTGTCAGGAAAATAGCATAGGGCAAACTAATTCTGGCAATAGTGGCTTTGTACATATGATCCAAGATAAATAAAGGTAAATCAATCCTAGAGTCAGTCAAATATGCCCATAAGAAAAATAACTCTTTCTCGGAAACATACTCATATTTTTCAGTTTTGGAGGTAAAAATGGTACAAGTAAAATGATGAACTAATCTCAATTCAAGAAGCAAATTATTGGCAATAGGTTATAAACATTCATCCACTTCCTTTCCATAAAGAACTTTTACTTAATCTTTTTGAGATATATAATCTTGATAAATTTCTCCACCAAACCTGATTCCAAGAATGTGTCTTATCACAGTTCTATCCAAGGTGAAACTAACACCTTTGACATAACTTACTATAGATACATCACCATAATCTTTTTCGGCATTGGCATAAAAGTGTGCAAGTTAGGGTAAACATCATCCCTTAATGTGGTCATGGATTTCCAACCCAAATTAGCTAATTTTGTACTCAACTCAAATTTGTAATGATCGAAGAAATTATAGTCCACCCATCGACCATTATAGACCTTCCTAAGAGAAAAACTCAAACTGTACCTTTCTTTTGCCTTATCTTCATTGAAATATAACTCATTCCTTTCAGTAGAAGACACCGATTCTCCCTTCTTACTTCTTTTCTTCTTCCCTTTGTCCTTGCTTGAATCCCTTTTTGATTTTCACTTCTGGCCTTTCGAAACATGGGACGCCAATACACTTAGGGCTTTTGAGCTTTTCTTTGGTTTAAAGGTTTTTGGTGCCATGGTGAGATCGATGAGGGTTGTGAGAGGGTGGCAACGAATTGATTTAGGGTTTATAAGGTGTTT